>OZ014473.1:32550677-33130747 GCA_963965965.1 Trididemnum nubilum | reverse complement strand
GTTGAAATTAAAATTATTGAAATTGAATTTTTTGAATTGAAAATTAATAAATTAAAATTGTTGAAATTAAAATTATTGAAATTGAATTTTTTGCACTGAAAATTAATAAATTAAAATTGTTGAAATTAAAATTACTGAAATTAAATTTTGTAAAGAACTTCCAACCTTGTCCCAAGCGTATTTGATCATGACTCAATAAAAACGTCTCAAAATAACATTTTTTTCATCATAACATTTTTTTCAGTCATAACATTTTTTCAGTACTTTGAAAAAAGCAAGCAAAATCTATAATTGTTTGGCACTTGAAGTAAGCTTTGACGTTAAAAAATTCTTGGGTGTTTTGAAAGCTATTCGATCATTGGGTCTAAAGAGAACTCATCACATTACCTTTGCAAATCGTTTTAAATATTTAGTCGTATATACCATTACATTTTTTATGATCCTATAAACATTGTATATTTGGCTTTAGATTCTGCTACCTACAAGGTAAACACTGAACCTTATTCTTGAAACTAGTATTTTTCAATAAAAAAATTTTCAAATCAAAGCGGCAAAAGCTTTCATAAAACCTCAAATAGTACAGTCGTGTCACTTCGACTTAGGAAAAAAATTACGCCAGTATATGATTGCGACACAGAAACTCAAACGTTCTACAGCAGTATCGTCTATACAAGACTCAAAATGCAAAGAAATGCGAGAATGGATTTTTCTTGCGAATTCAAGTGTCTATAATATGGAAAATACGGTCGTATTACAGCAAATCATTTGCTTTGGTCGCAAGGATGCGTCGCTCAAATTTGATTTTTACTTGATAATGTGTAAAAACAAAACCAAACTTCAAAAAATATTAAAAACGAAACGTTTAGATCAGTCTGTTAGTGTCAAAGTAGCGGTATTTTGATTTTAGACACGCAAATATTTAAACACTCAAATTTATTTATTGTCATATTGTCGCTAAATCATTATTCATTTTGTAAAACAACGTTCCAATTGCTCTTATCCTGAACCTCTTTGACTGAATTTGACTTACGCTCACCAAGTTAGTGGTTTGAACCATCTCCGTTTGGGAATCTCTTGACTCTATGACTTTTGTCTTAGCCTCTCTCAAAATTTAACACATAAATATGCAAAATACAAAGAGTAATTTTTTATCGTTATTTTTGCAAATCAGGTTTCTATGACTTGAATAATTGTTTTAACGTAAAAAGCAGCTATTCTTTCTACTTTAAACAAAAAAATTCTACTAAATCGTAACTTTTAATTAACTATTTTTGCGTTCGTTAAGAATAACTTTGTCAAAACTATTTTAGAATGGTATGATTCTTTTGTCTTGAATGACATTTTTACCTTAAATATCGTTAAACTAGCTTAACTTATTAATTTTTTATTGATTTTCATGTTTTAAAGTAAGTGTTTTTGTAAAAATAGCTTAAATTGTTTCGCTTTGTTTGTTTTAAATTGCATGTTTTCCTTAAAAAAAAAAACGGTAATTTTAAGCAATTTTTTAGTCATACAATTTTCTCAGACCTTAAATTTGGTAGAAAATGTTCCAAGGTAATAAAATGTCTAGTAAATCACTTACTTAAAAAAGATAATGTTTATTATTTTTAATCAAAAAAGTCTGAACTTCTTTGTTTTCGTAGCCATAGTTTTGTAAAAAAACATTCAAAATCTTGCATTTCTTCATTTTGAATTGAAAGTTTAATTAAAAATAATCTTTTTTTCTACTTTGAGACAAAAGCATTTACCTAACATCTTAAACTTTTTAACAACTTTTTAGTTTTACACTAATTTTTTTACTAAAAAGTGATAAAAATTAACCAAAATAGGTAATGTTTATTAATTTTAGTCAATAAAACTCGACGTTTTTGTGGTCGTAGCGATAATTTTGCAAAAAAATCTTACGTTTCGTCATTTTAAATTGAAAATTTCAGTAAAAATAATTTTTTTTGTACTACAAAACTAAAACGTTTACCTAACATCTTAAATTTTTTAACAATTATTTAGTTTTACTCTGAATTTTTTACTAAAATACCGTAAAATTTTATTCAACTACACTCTATCTTGAGTTAAAACAGGATCTTTTGCTAATTTTTTGGTGTCATTCGATATTACAACTTGTTTTAAAGTCTCAAATTTACGTCAGTTTTTGCGATTTTCTTGTTTGCGTCAAAATGTTTTTTTGCAGAAATCAAAATCTTACAATTTCTTTGATTAAAACGATAATTCAACCTTAAAACGAAAATTATTTGAAAACTTTTAATCAAAATTTTTCTATAAAAGGTGTGTTTTTATTACTTGATCTTGTTGTATTGGGGTGAATTCATGAAAATATCTTACACCGCTGCGATTTATTTACCTTGAGTGAAAATTCTAACCTAAATAAACTAAAAAATTCACCTAAAACTTGAACAAGTCATTAACTTTCTTTTTTTGTGTTGCAATAATTTGATCAAAATCTTGGGTTTCTTTATCTTGATTATAACCTTTACTTTAAAACTTACCTAATGTAGTAAAATTTTTAACCGTTTTCTTGTTTTCATTGGAAAACTTTGATCAAAAAACATTCAAGGTCTTGCAAATTATTTGTTTCGAGTAGTGATTTTATCTGAAAAAGTAGATAATTAACTCAAACTTTTTTTTCTTTTTTCGAAATAGCGCTGTAGGATTCAGATGCTGGTTGCATCCTGAGTCAAACACCTGTTATCCACAAAATTGGACACAAATATAGGTTTAATTAATGTTAAAAATATGATATCTTTCATAGAATTAAGATATAGACAATTCCTAGTTTTTCTCTTGGATTTGAGGAACAGGAAACTCACATTGACTATTTTCAGGTCATTATTACAGTTACGAAGCATCACAAGTTAAAAATCATTTAATGTAAAAGTAGAATTTTAGCAAAGGTGTGATTGAAGTGAACAAAAAAATTTTAATTACGGCATATTACACTCATTGCGCACCTCTTGCAGAACGTAGCCAAAGCAAAAAAAAAAAAAAGCAGAGAGTAATTACTTAATGTTTAATAACCAATTATTATTGAAAAATGAATAGCGAATATTTTTAATGAACATCTTTGACAAAAATTGCAACATAGATTGAAATTTTCTTAGGGCAACTTGGTTTTTACATCTCCTTTTTTTAACAAAACCCGATTTGGAACTTAGAAAAAAAGAAACTCAATATTTTCACCAAGCTTGAACGTAAACAACTTGAAAAGGAAGCTCGATTGGTTAAAATTGGTTGAATTTGGATTGCGTCGTTTTCACGGTGACTAAAATCGCATGATATCTTTGTTGATTTCCCACTTTTTGCGTTTTAAGTGGATACAAAAATGGACACAAAGTGGACACAAAGATGAACCTTACTGACATCAAAGATATGGCGTCATATGCTTAATAAGATCGGAAATCAAACACTTACAACCAAATCGTTTGCTCAATATATTATTATTATTATTCGAATTGTTTTGACGGATCAAAAGAGTATTCAGGTCGGAAAATTTTTTTTGCTCGATTTTTTTCTCGAAAAATTTTGACAGATAAGACCAACTTTACCGAATTTGAGCTTTCTACGACCTTCCGTTCCTGAGGTATAGCAGATTAGATTTCCCCTTAGAAAGACTTTTTCCCCTTAGAAATTTTGTCAAGGTTGCCAATAAGAAACAAAATTTCAAAAATTGACAGCATGTTCTTGATTTTCAAAAAATTTTTTGCGGCAGAGGTATTGTAAAACAAAGTACAGGTTTAGAAACAAAAAATTTGATGCTTTTCAATAAATGAAAGTCAGCTTTCCCAAAGTTAATCTTCTGTCACAATACTGATAAAAAACGGCAACGCTAAAGTAAGTGGAAAACGGCTAATTTTGAACTGCATTATCTTGAAAGCAAGAAGGAGTAAAAACTTCAAATTTGGTGAGAATGCATTTTAGATATATTTCAACATTTTGGTCTAGCGTGAAAAACTTGAGTTGAATACCCCTTCAAAACAAAAGCAGGCGAGGTTAAGATTTTATATCCCACTACTGGATAGTGCTCTTAATTCATTTTCTGTTTATGTTGTGAATTCAAGCGTTAGTTTAAACTTAGCAGTTAAGTATTTTTATCGATAAGGAACGCTTCGTCCTCTCTTTAGTCTATATCGTGGTTTTACATTTTATGTACAAGACATATTGCTTCCGAGCCATGCATAAAATCAAATCTTTCATTATACTCGATGTAATACGCCGAAGCGTGAAACGAGTTAGCGGGGCCCATTTCCGCGTCATTGCGCCAGGGCTACACAGCTCCTTTCGAAGAAATATCGCAGCGGTGGCGAGCCGTTGGCAACACTGAGTTCGATTTGACCGGTCCGAGATTTGAACTTCTGACCTCCCACTGCAGAGAGGAACGCGTTAGCGCTCGACCAACTGTTTTGTTTTTTTTTCAAAACCGTGCATATAACATTGTTTCAAAGCCGTGCATAGTATTAATAACTCCGACAATACTACCTTGACTTGATGCGTGTTATAACGTTATTCGTTTAGCTGCTTTTATTTGTGTAAAAATATTGTTTCTTTTTTATTGAATTGGCTACAATTGTACTGTTCTGATTGAATTATTGCTCATTTTATTAAAATTGTATTTTGGCACAAATAAAATGTAACGAATAAAAATAAAATTAATAACCAATCCCATTTTAAATTAAGTACCACAAATTAAAAAATTAGTTAACTTGACGATAAAGTTTTTATTTCTTACACCAATGTCTGAGTTTGCCAACGTAAATGTTCTTTGCAGAACAAAAATTCTTAGTATTCGAAGTATTACAAGTCTCTCATCAAAATAACTAGAATATGATTCGAATGGTTGAGGCTGAACAAAGCACGTACTGCTAGACTTGCACCAGAATGTAGTGCTCGCAATTCGATTTCAATTTTTTGCTGTGATACGACGTGTCAGTTCAAACTTAAATTTCAGGTGTTTTTATCTATTTGCTAGTTCAATCTTATCAGTTGGGCATTGGAGCCCTTCTTTTTTTGGTCTCACGTACTTGCTTAGACTTGTTGTTTTGAAGCAGTACAAACCCTGTTTTCACCACCAGATGGAGCTTTTTACCTTGCATAATTCTACATGAAGTACGACAAATAAAGATTTTCTAGCTTGAATATACTAGCATTTATCATATTTTAGTGCACTAAGTTACGCATTATCGCAAAAATGTAGCTGTAGCTGTCTTTCGTTAAAGCAGAGTATGCTTGGTGTTTTAAGCTTAAATTTATCAACAATAAGTTTTGCGCAGTCAAAAATTAAGTATATTTCCAAACAGCAAATCAACAGCAGCCTTACACACCCTCTAAAGCGACCAATCAGATTAAAGTAACCGATACAAATCCCTGAAAATTTGCACAGTGTTAAAATGATTTTGGATTGCGTAAAAGACTGTCACTTTTCATGAAGAAAATATGGGTTATGCTTGTAATCGCTGCGCAAAGAAATATACGGAAAGATCAAACTTGCTACCTCGTACACGAATCGCTCATTCAGGAAACAGATATGTCAGTGAAACTTGTGGCAAACATTTTACAAGAAAGTTCAGTCTTACAAGTCACGAATGTGTTACAAAAGAGGGTTAAATGGAACAAAAATAGCTAAAAGAAGAAACGAAACCGCTTTCAAAACAAACAAGACAAATACACTGAATCTATTCAATCCAAAGCTGTTGTGGAACGAGAAATAGATAGTGGTTTGGAGTTGACAACAGAAGACACTTTAAAACAATTTAAAGATTCAGAAAACGAGACCCCAGCTAACGATAGAGTTTGAATGAGTTTAAACGGACCTCCAAAGAACACGCTACACATGAGGAAACGCTTGCTAGGGATGATGAAGCAGACTCTTTTCAGAGTTTTGGAAGCATGACTGATCATCGCTGGAAGAGTGTGAAAGGTTTTTCGAAGCAAGGCTGTGTGCGAGATATCTTTGTTTTTACATGAACGATGACCTTCTTTCTCTAAAAATCGACTTTTTGGACGCAAGCAAACACGTTGATTTAAAATAAATTTTAGCTTTGGGTTTATTCTATGCAATCGTACCGATGGTAATTTTCGATATTGGCATGCGTCTAATGGTGTAGATCATATTTTAGATCACCCCCTTCTTATCAGTAATTTTTCGGATTTTGAAATGATTTTGAACAAAGTGTTTGAGTAGGATATGCTTGAAAAAACACGTCTTTCTCGACCAAACAGTTCATTGGTTGTTGAAGTTGTTTCCAATATTACTTTTTTTTATAAATAAGCTAAAAGAACATCCAATTGGTTGCGGGATAAATTTACCTTATTTTACAGGATTAAATGCATTACAAAAAAATTACAAGAATGGAAAATTGTATTCAGATAATTTGCGTTTATTTCGGTGTCTTGCTCCTCATACTGATTGCACTCTACAAAATTTAGAATCTAAAACCAAAGAATTGTTTTTATGTTATTGCAAATTTGCTCTTGTTGACCCTAGCACTTCTCAAGGCATTACTTTGTATGATTTTATCTAAATTGAAAACTGTTTTTCACTCAATGTTAATGTTTATGCCTTGGAATGGAACAAGCAGTGGCCAGGATTCTTCGAAAGAGTTGACATCTTTTTTCCAGCACAATAAACCTCAATCTTTATGAAAACCGTTTTAGCTACATAAAAAGTATGCAGATGTACACTGGGTGTTATCCAGATATTTATAGCAGAGAATATATCGGTACAAGTTCTGTTGCGCCATGCTCGTTCCATATTCGAAGAGTTAAAAAATAACAAAAGGTAGTGATTCACAGCTAAACCTTGGATAGATTAGCTCATGTAAACAGCTGTTACGATTTCGACACGGTAGCGAAAATTCAACTACAGGAAACGTTTCAAGTTACACGAAGGTTAAACGTACAAAATAGACTTCATAGTATTAACTAGATAATCTTTTTTAGAAGCTATCTTTTCAGGTTATTCACTTTTAACCGGCTACTTTGAACTTGAAGCAAGCCACCTGCGGTGGTTCGGTACTCAGGCACTCTCAGAGGTGGTCAGTAACGAAGTAGTTCTACTTAAGTAGACTACTTAAGTAGTATTTTCGGTAACGAGCGACTTACTTAAGTATTTTTCATTTCTAATACTTCTACTTTTACTTCAAGTAAAATCCTCTCGAAGTAACGCTACTTGAGTAGTAATCACTTTTATGTAAAGTAGAAGTAAACACCTAGCCATTATTCCACCTCACAACGTGTACAATAACGAAGTAAACATTATTCCACCTCACAACGTGTACAATAAGTACGTATCAAGTTTGTTTTACTGTACAGTACTACGAAACTTATTGAATAGTTACGCCGATTCATTTACAGGTCATCTAGGGTAGAGTGTTTTTGCGTTGCATCAAATACCAGGTGTTGACTCAGTCTCACTAAAAAAAAACAACATACCGAACCCTGATTAGCATGGTACAGTAGACAAACTAGACATGCGCGTTACTCCTGGTTCATACGAAAAAGATTAGCGGTTAACGGCGTTGCGTTTGCTGCGGCCCGTCTGGAGTTCAATTTCCTAGCCGGTTAGCGAACAGTGTTGCTAACGACTCGCCATCGCTGCGACATTTCTTCTCAAGCTGTGTTGTCCAGGCGCGGAGATGAGCTCAGAGTCCCTACTAAATCGTATTTGTAACACGCTTCGGTGTAATTTCAAGAGAATAATAAAACTTTGATTTTTTGATATGCTACCGTAAGTATGGCGTTACTTGAACACTGATCGTAAGCGTCACAACATCAAACCTTCGAAGAATAAACAAACACGTGAAATTCGAAATTACTTTCTACTTTCATTACTTAAGTAGAATTAATTTTGACTACTTTCCTACTTTCACTTAAGTGGAAATGCTTCGCCATACTTCTACTTTTACTTGAAAGGCATTTTTGAGTAAGTAACAATACTTTTACTTAAGTAGATTTTCCGACTACTTTGTCCACCTCTGGGCACTCTTCAGGTCAACACTAAGTTTCCATTCTTATAACTACACTAAACTTAGAGTTAAGACTAGATCTTGGGCTATTCACTTTTAACCGGCTACTTTGAAGCCAGGCACCTGCGGTGATTTGACAAACCACCTGCGGTGGTTCGGTACTCGAGCAAGACACTCTTCAAGCTTTAGACTTGAAGCCGGGCACCTGCGGTGGTTTGATACTCACTCTTCAGGTCAACACTAAGTTTCCATTCTTATAACTACACTAAACTTAGAGTTAAAACTTGGGTTAGATCTTGGCTTATTCACTTTTAACCAGCTACTACTTTGAACTTGAAGCCAGGCACCTGCGGTGGTTCGGTACTCGAGCAAGACACTCTTCAAGGTTTACACTTGAAGCCAGGCACCTGCGGTGGTTCGGTACTCAGGCAAGACCAAGTTTCAAACAACTAGCTAGGGTTAGAGTACTACAACGCCGCATTTAGACAAAGCTGCGTTTAGATAACATTGCGTTTAGGTGACGCCGCATTTGGAGAACGCCGCAGTTGGAAGACGCCGCACGCCGCCACGCCGCACGCCGCAAACGTACACGTTTTGGCGCATCTTATACTACTGACTACGTACTATTGCGAAAACATTGACGACTAAAGCTAGAACTTCATTTTTCTACAAAATAATGGGAAAAAAAGACAAGTTACAACTGGCAAGTTCAAATGTTTGGTTTGAGTTGGTCTATTTATGTTGGATCAAAAATATTGACACCAGTTCTTCTAAGCCGCTTATCTTCTTTTGCAAGCCATCCCAGAGATCTTGGCTATGCTGTTTCAAACAAAGCAAAACTTTCCCGATCTCGTTCATGATGGTTTCGAGATCCTTTGCTTTGATGATGATGTGATCAAGATCCTAACAAATAATAAATTCTCATTTATACCATTGAAATCTGATTTTACAGTATGCTATAACCGTGTAGTGTGTAAAAGTAATATGCTACCAGGGACCCCGCTTGTGAGTTTCCACGTCAAAGGTATATATGATTGCAAAAAAAATCATTTTGATGAATGAGCATTTGGCGTTGTTTTTACAACAACCCTAATCGCGTGATCTTAGTTCAGCCCACATCCTGGTCACGTTGTTGCACCTTTGAATAAGATTCTTTACAACAAATTCAGGGGAAGAAAATTTGAAGAGGTCCACAGAAACATTGGATAACTGAAAGCTTTTATAATCATATGTGAATTTGACCAAGCACTTAATACTTTTGAACGGAAAATTGCGCAGGGGGTCATCCAATAGTTAGCGTTTAACGCTCTTCCGTAACTGGAGGTCAAATTATACAACTGCAGCATTCGTCAAGGCGTAGGATTGGTAAAAAAAAAATAATGGTTTTAGCTTGATAAGCCTGTATTTAATTTTATGCACTATAATTATAATGCTTTGTTAGGCATTTTGGGGGTATTGCTAAAAAGCAACTTAATTATTAAACGCATTAATTTTTCAAATTTTGCAGAGCTCAACATCAAAGTCAAAAAAATCCTTAACCCTTGAAAAGCTTGGCATTAATAG
Source organism: Trididemnum nubilum (assembly GCA_963965965.1). Classification (NCBI taxonomy): domain Eukaryota; kingdom Metazoa; phylum Chordata; class Ascidiacea; order Aplousobranchia; family Didemnidae; genus Trididemnum; species Trididemnum nubilum. The sequence continues at coordinate 33,121,208 of OZ014473.1, read as the reverse complement.
AGTGGTGCTATTTAAATTCTTCAGGAACCGGCTCTCTCAGAAACGTTACAAAAAAATTTATAACTCTCTTTTCCGTAAAGGCAGACAGCTGACTAGTGTTGCTCAAAAAACGGTTCTCAGTAAAAAGGTTTAATTCTTTTGGAAGTGTTTGGTTACAATTTTGTAATTGCAAGGCACTGCAGAAATTCAAAACTTCTTCAGAATAAAAAGTAAACAATTTGAGTAAGGTACAACCTACAACACGTACAGAAACTTAACTAAGATTTTGCTAAGAGGTGACGGGTAGCCTGAACCCCAAAGCTGAACACTGTCTGCAGCGTCTGTTGTAGAAGCACCCAGCTGCTGGGATTGTGATTTTTTAGAGAAAAAAACTATTTTAACACAATTTTAATAATACCTCGCACGTTTGTAGAACCTTTTGTAAGAAGTAATTACCGTACTAAGATTTGGGAAACCATCTTCTGATATAATTAAATTACTTAATCGGTCCCTTCACTTTCCACTTACGTACGGCAAGATTAAAACACGTTTTAAGATACACATAGCTGGGTCAAATTTTTCAAGTGATTTGACTAAAAGGGAGGGGGGAGGCTTTTGAAGTAGCGATGCAGGTTTGAAATGCAACTCATTGATTATCTTTGTAAAGTATTTTTATTTTATTTCTCGCTGCCGCCACAGGTTTCTTTGTCGCTACCGCCACAGGCTTTAGCTTTCCGTTTAGCTTTGACTCACCTGGTCAGTAATCACTTCGTGCAGTTACGCCACTGACCAGGTGATTTAGTTAATTATTTTATGCTGGCTTTTTGTGTTAACTCTAACAATAATACCGGTAACAAAGTCATTTTCATTATAAAAATTTTCACATTGCCATTTGATTAATTAGATTAATTAATTTTTTGAATAAATTTTCACAAAGCCGGTCTGCTTCATTAGGAACCGTTGTGCAAAATTTAAAGTAAAAACCGGATTTTGTAAACCGGCTAAATAGTACCACTGGGTCAATCAATAATCATATCTCATCTTCTTTAAAAGACATTTACCTCATTCTTCAAATTTTTATAAGAATCCAACTTTGTAGTTACGTGGATCATCATTTTGTTTTAATAAGAATAAATTGCAGTAAAGCAAAAATGTGATTTTGATTCAACCATTCAAACAAATTTAACATTCAACAAAATTTAGCTTCTGTTTGTCGTGATTTCTTGACAAAGGAACAAAAAAGTCTCGTTGCACAGAAACACTACTGCAATGCTTATTTCTTTATAAAAAAATTTTGTGGCTGGAGTACCGTTAATTTCATTCATATGCTGCGCTAGTTAGTGCATTCAAACTCTACCTGACTGAGAACGTTCATTCCTCCAGCCAAAGCGTTTCGTTTGTCCTCAGTTTGCTTCATCCTGCAATCCAAAACACAATAATGTTATAAGCTATGTACGCCTGACGATAACAAACAAGTCTAATTGAAGCACGTTGTTGCAAAAGTTGTTAAATGACATTTTTCAAAACATGAGTTTTTCATAGATTTTAATTTATTACCAAAAACTAATTTCCATGAGAAAAAAATTGTTTTAATTTTCAATCAATTTTCAGTAATAAGCAGCTTAATATGTCGCGGTTGACAATAGGGCCAAATGGAAATTTAAAACTTTAAACGCGATTGACTCGAAACAGCGAAATGCGACTTATCATCTTTTGCCAAAACATGCTTCAATTATGCTTATAGTGTGCTATTGTTGTAATTTGCTTATGTATAGTAATGTCATATTGGCATAAATAGGCAAAAGTCCGTAACTCGTTAATCCGTTAATAACGAAGCTAACTTTTTCATGAACTCATTAATCCGTTAAAAAGTTTTTTCATGTCAACGGACTAAATTTAACTTCCGTTAAGTTCTGTTAACTTCCGTGAAGGTTTTATCGTTAATATCTTGCACCATTCATTCATCGCACCAGTACAAACCAGTTTGCACTGATAACACTTATTACGTATTAGTACGAGTTTTATAAATGAAAGCAAAGAAAGAAGCTCTTTTTTGGGGGCAAAAAATAAGCTGCAGCTTCGTAGCCTATTAATTATCGCTGTTCACAATTTCCAAAGATTTTCCTATCGCAGCTTCGTTAGTGCATTTGAACCTAATTTTATCGTGAAATTAGATTGGACTGTAAAATGTAACTTTCAAAACACAAAAAGACCACTACAGCAATAAATATTTCCTTACAATCAGTTCAACAGCGCCAATACGTGTTCTAGAAGCGAGTGAATCAAAAGAAAAATGTAAATTACATGCAAAATGTTAACGAATTAACGGATTTTATTAACTTCCGTTAATTAAGGCTGAAAATAACTGATTAACGTGAACGGAGGTGTGGAGTTTGTTAACGGACTAGTGGTTAACGAAGCTAACGATTTGCATTAACTTGCCCACCTTTGCATATTGGTGTCCATGCGTAGTAATGCTAGCGCAATGCGGTAGAACTAAGTGCAGTGCCAGTGTGATAGTGATCGAGGATTCTCTTTCTGGTGACCTTGTTGTCAGACTTTGATCAGAGTAATTTGAGAAAAGGGCACGATGGTAAGTGCAAGAAATTGCTCTTGAGTGTGGTTTAACGGTTCCGATGGGCTGACAGGATAGGCTATGCATGAATTCAGATGCTGATGAAGCACTAGCCTAATAGGAAAGCAGATGTGTGAGTGAAGTGCTACTTCACAGTTGTGAAAAAAATATAAAAAATTTAGCAGCATAAATATACAAAAATGCAGAGACGGGTAATAAAAACAAGACAAGTTTTTGAAAAGGCTGGTTTACAGGAGAATTCAGTTTCGTCCACGTTGCTTCCAAATTGTCAATTTGCTTTCCAGTTTAATGGTGCGTTCAGTTTGAAATTCTTGAATAGCCACATACAGCGTGAATGAGCAAAACTACGGTTAAAGCATCTCTATCCACCAGTCACGAAAAAGCGACAGGGCGCTATACTTTAAACGAATTCGCAAAACTGATAATTTCATTATAGTTTTGCGAAAAAAGCTACAAGATAATTAATGTACGATTATGTATATAGTCGATTCTTCCGGTGTTAAGATGTTTGCCACAGTTCCAACCACCGGCTGGCTCTCTCATTGATTTTGCAGAGATTAGCGATGGAGCAAAACTTGTCAAGTAGAGAGCATGTTTAACCGATATTGGATAGTGTCATCTTCTACACCACACTTGCAGATTACGCTTGTGGACGGTCAGTAAAGCCCCACTTTTTCAGTTTTTTTATTGTTCTTGCCACGCAAGAGTAAAGGCGGTTAAGGCAGCGCCACATTTTCCACTCTAATTTTGATCTAGCAGGCAGACTGTAATCGGGTTTGATATTTAAATGATCGCTTTATGGCAACTCTTTCAACTTTCTTTTCCATGCTTCCACTCTCCAACTTGTAATCTTCCTTTTTAGAAAATCTACTCTGCAGAAGTGGAGTCGAGAACACAAAGCTCGAGACTAAGGCCAAGAACACAAAAAAATCCGAGGCCAAAAACAGCCATTCCGAGGAAAGACCCTCTCGAGGCCAAGGACAGGAATGCTTGAGGCCAAGGCCAAGGACTAAGGACGCAGGCGCAAGTATTCTCCAAAAGCAGAAAAAATTAGGTCTTCAAAAAAATTGTTCAGGCGATCTTCAATTAAGGAACACAAAAAAGGTTTTCGCAAATTTTCTGCGAGGTTTCTGGCGTTTTCCAACAACTTTTTCACCGGTTCAAAAAATAGTGCTGTTCTCGAGCCGAGGAAAGGGCAATTTTTGAGGACTTGAGGCTTCGAGGCCAAGTTCAATGATTTCAAAATGTGTCCTCGAGGCCAAGGACGTCCTCGAGGACTCCACCTCTGCTACTCTGTGCGGAAAGCTTTTTTATGATCTTAACTTTGCAGGAGTGAGCTTGTAATTGAACAGAATGTGACAGGAATCACATGCTTGTCTTCAGCGTTCTTGCTTGCTAGCTAGCAACTTCTCTGTGTATTTCTGGAGAAGGGGCAATACCTGAAGCAATGAAAATTTCTAGTGTCGGTTGGTTTGAGACAGCTAGTAATCAATCGGCAACTTTCGTTTAAGACTGGATCCAGGTGACTTTAATTGGCTGAATGCTTCTAGACAGGGCAAGCATACTCGGCAACTGAGAAAGACAATGCTAATGCAGTAATGTACAGAAGATGTAGTGACGCACCCCATTTTGATGTTGTTAGCTTTTTCAAGATGTTATTACGTGTCGAAACTTTTGCTTTAGTTTTGGTGACACTCCCTTTAAATAACAAGCTGCAGACAAGTGTAACACCAAGATACGCTAGATTGACACAGAGTGTATGGTTATTGGTCACAGTGCAGGAACTGCTGTCCATCCCAAACTATGTTAAGCTTCTTGCTGTAATGCCTATTTTTTGAAAAAAGGCACAAGCCTGTGTTTTTGATGGATTGGTTCTCAAGATATTGATCTTAGAGTGCTTTTTCAGCTGGTTAAGTGCACTGGTGAAAGTCTACTGTACTTTATCAAAACGATTATCTTCGCAAGCGTTGCATAATCATCAGCATAGATAAATCCTTTGATCTGCAGGTCTTGCGGTTGATCATTTGTGTAGATGTTATACAAAAGGGAGCAAGCACACTTCCATGTGATAAATCATTTCCATGTTATCGAACATGACTTTTCTTATTGTTAAATTCAACAAAGAATCTTCGGTTTTTAAGCATAACACCCCAAAACTCGGTAAGCATAGGGCCTTTTGTAATTTGTAGGCAGGGCGTGCGAGATGGGTTTCAGGGGTTACATTGTACCCGGGCCCCGGAAGAGTTCAGGTTTTCGCATTAAGTTTTGGTATCGCACCATAACACCGTAATCAAACTTGCCTACAGCAAAAATATTAGTCAGCCTATTCAGTACTGGTAATTAATCGCTATTTTTGCTACACAGCCTTTAGGGCATCCAATAGTGGCCGATTTAATTGAAAAAAGAGGAAAATGTATCAAAAGCCATACACTTGCACCGAAATTAACGTTTTGTTACAATTCTCTGACTTGAGAGCCCTAATTCTACCGTATAACAATCAGGGCCTCAGAGAGAAAATTTTTCAGGGGGTACGAAGGTTGATATCGGGCCCCCCAAATCTTATTGGGCCCCCCAAGCCTTATCGGGCCCTTGCTGTTAAATCATTTTTTGCTAGCTGGGTGTAGATCTTTATTTAAAAGTGAGGGATTAACGATATTTGCATGCAGTTAGAACCTACGAAAAATACAACTAGACATAAAATTGGTTTAAATCCAGCTATGGGGTCTGGGGGAGCACTGTGAGCTCCCCCATCGAGGTCCAGGGCGGAGCCCCAGAAGCTTTAGCACTTTTTATGTTTCTCGAGGGTAAAATACAGCATTTGATCAACATTCCAGCACCAAACTTGCTTAAATTGACTAGCAGAAATCGTGATATTCATGAAAGAAAGTATGTGAAGTGGGGAATGATGACATTGACACAACATTATACAATACAATGACTTTAAAACTGCAAATCCAAATATTTCACTGATAAAAGTTTTAAGAAGTCATCTGCAATCATAAACTTCACAAACCCAAATAACTATTAAACTCATACAGATAGAGAGAGTTACTTAATGATAGTAGTATAGTATGGTTGAAAACTAATGCTTTTGGATCTCTGGAAATGTGGGCCCTCGTACATTATTATATTGTAGAATTAGGGCTTTCAAGTCAGAGAATTGTAACAAAACGTTAATTTCGTTGCAAGTGTACGGCTTTTGATACATTTTCCTCTTTTTTTTATCAGATCAGCCACTATTGGATGCCCTAAAGGCTGTGTAGCAAAAATAGCGACCAATTACCTGAACTGAATAGGCTAACTGATATTTTTGCTGTAGGCAAGTTTGATTACGGTGTTATGGTGCGATACCAAAACTTAACGTGAATACCTGAACTCTTCCGAGCCCCTTGAGCTAGGGCCAAGGTACAATGTACCCCCTGAACCCCCGTCTCGCAGGCCCTGATAACAATAAACGAGGTCCCACATTTCCAGAGATCCAAAAGCATTTCAACCTCAGAGAGCGGAGCCAAAGTTGACATACTATACTACTATCATTAGGTAACTCACTCTATCTGTGCTCCTGCCTTATTGCCTTCTATGCCTACCTAGCTTCTAGCTCAATTGAGGAAATGGTATATTACACGTACATTAACAAACAAACTTATTGCCAAGATAATCAAGATTTTGGGTGTGGAATATTTTATCCGACCAGCTAAATTGATAAAACTTTTATCAGTAAAATATTTGAATTTGCAGTATTGAAGTCATTATATTGTTTAATATTGCATCAATGTCATCATCCCCCACTTCACATACTTTCTTTCATATATATCACGTTTTCTGCATGTCAATTTAAGCAAGTGTGGTGTTGGGATGTTGATCAAACGCTGTATTTTACCTTCGAGGAACATAAAAAGTGCTAAAGCTTCGGGGCTCTTCCCCGAACCCCGCTGGGGGAGCTCACAGCGCTCCCCCAGACCCCGTAGCTGGTTTTAAACAATTTTATGTCTAGTTGTATTTTTCATAGGTTCTAACTGTATGCGAATATCGTTATCTCCTCGCTTTGAAATGAAGATCTTGACCCATCGGACAAAAAATGATTTAACGGCATGAGCCCCGATAAGGCTTGGGGGGGCCCAATAAGATTTGGGGGCCCGGTATCGACCTTCGTACCCCCTGCAAAATTTTCTCTCTGATGCCCCGTTTGTAGGATCTTGGTTACTGGTTAGGGAACAGCGATGGTTGACCGTGTCATAGGCGGCTGCTAAATCTACAAGATTGCTCAGGTGATCTTTTTTTTTTCTGGAGTTTATCCTCGATATATTGAGTTAGATTTAAAAGCTGAACCGTAATTGATTTGCAAGAGCGAAATCCAGCTTGTTACTTGATGAGATGCTCTTTAACCAATGGAAAGAGACGATTTAGTAGAAGCCGTTCCATCAGTTTGAATGAGTGGCTCAGAAGCGATATTGAGAGATAATTCTTAGCAAGTGCAGGGCTTTAGCCGGGCTTCAATTAGGCAATTACTGTCGATCTTAACAGTATTTTACGTATCCTCATTTCTCATTATAGGCATACACTTATCGTAAAGCTGGAACAACCAATTTAAGGTTTTTGAGGCAAAATGTTTCAATTTTTTTGTTAGTATAACTATCCAATCCAGTTGCTTTCCGGTTAATGGGAGTAATGATGCATCTTTAAATTCCTAAAAAGAGAAAGGGTTGGTAAAATGAGGATTGAAGTCATCAGCGTAAAATGAGGTTGCAGACTATTTGAAGTTTGCAGCCATCTCCAATCCAACTCTTCCCACAAAGTTGATTTTCATAATCCACGAATACTCACCTCCTGCCCAGACAAAGACAAACTTTTGATCGTGGAATCAAGATACATCCAACTCCTTAAACCTTATCTCAACCTCGACTACTCATCTTATCCACTCCGCCCTTTTAATGCGTAAAAGACATTGGCCCATTTTTATTTTTTATTTCGATCAATATCAGACTGTAAGTCGCGTGAGTTTTTTACTGTTCGTTGAAAATGGCACCAGCAGAGGGCCAAAACGTTCAAAATAAACTTGTTACAATAAAATTGGCAGTGATTTTTATAATTAAAATATTAGCCTCCTCCCAATTATACCGTTTGCCAATAATATTACCTTTCATGCAAAACACTTTAGTATAGTTTTGTTGCTCATCTGCGTAACCGTAAACTGCAGCATAATTGGAAGGCAGAGCGGCTTATTTGTTCAATGCTGACTTTGTGAAGTTCTTGTTTGTTTTAACGTTTGCTTTGAATACGAATATCATGCTTTTTTCTTTTCTTCTATATTATAACTCAGGATGTCTACTGCTCGAAGACTTTGGTCACTCGTAGCCTCCTGGCGAGTATGCGCTGCTTATTTCATTGCTTGTTTACTTTAATATATTTTATGCTTTTATTGCGCTGCTCGTGACATAAATTATTTATTACAACTACTACCACAGTGGTTTGCCAGGTGGATTGACGCTGTTGTGACACGGCATTAATAACCTCTTTCCTGCCGCAATTATTGCTTTAGTACTAAAAAGATCGCTTTCGTACAGATGTTTGTCCGGGGAATACATTTGACGAGTAGTTGGTGTTAGGCTTGGAATGTAATTTGTGTAGTATCTTCTAGGAATATTTCGCGGAGAATTTTTTTTTGCGATCACTGAGAACTGGTCTTAGTTGCCCCATATTGGTTCAAGATCTTGCCAAAGATGTTTAAGTTCAAACCGTGGATCCTTCCCAGTTGGCTTTTTAAAGATTAAAGCGACAACGATTCGCTACTTATGCAATGGAGACAGCAGAAGTTACTGTGATTCCGATATGGCAATGTTAGCTCCTTGGAAATGTTTGGAGAACCAGTTTTTTGCTGAGTAAAGCAATGCTGTGACTCACAAAAGCAATATCGGGATTGTATCCAAGCTTACAACGTCCGCTGTTGAAAGATTTTGAAAGTTTGGATTGCTGTGCACGGGATTAAGTTAGCTTGCTTCGGCCCAAGCTTCTATTGCCTCTCCATCCAAACTAAATTCGTTGTATCCCGAGTTCATGCTGTGGTTTTTGAAGTCCGCAATAACTACTTGCGGTTTGGAAGTTCGCAGTGTATGTATGCAAAATACACCAACCTGCGGTTTGTAGACAAAAGTATCATCTACTTCTTTCAGTTCGAGTTCCAAAATTTCGACTTCGCCGTCATCAGTCACAATGTCAATTCAATGAATGGTCCCAGTTATCACAAAAATGGCACTTTCTTATTTTGAATGTGGGCTCTGAACTGTTAGTGTCATGTCACAAACTTCTGAGTTGTTTTGCGATGAGTTTCTTGCAAGCACAAAACATCACAGTTTTTACTTTTGCAGTGGGTAGCAAGAAGTTGTTCTTTAGAGTTGAGAGACCTTCAACATTTGTAGATATTACTTTCAGCCCCGGACTTGAAAATGACCTCCTTGAATCATCGGAATGGCGCTGATATCTGAAGTAGTGTCGGTCAGTGATATTTCGCATCTTCATAAAGCACGATGGAAGTAGTTAATACAATTAGTTCAACAGTGGTACCACGCGAAGGGTTGCAATTTACCACCAATTAATTAATAACTAAAATTTATGTTTTCTGATAAACTGATAATAGCTAAAAACCGCAAAACTGATATTTTACGAAATTTTTGCGATTGTTGGAGTATTCCTCGGATCTTCCTGTTCATGCTTTACTGAAGTATTTAGAGTGTATCTTTGTAAAGAATCAAAGAAAAAGCTTGAAGTTACTGTAAGTCGGGCTAGAAATGAAAAATTTGCTATTTGTTTTGATGATATACTTCTTCCAGAACTGAGCATTTAAAGCCGCACATATGCATTAAGGTCAAATGAATTCTTAAAGCACATTGATAACATTTTACACGCACGTTGGGATACATAGCTTTTTAGAAAAAATAACGTTTGCTACAAAATTTCTTCTGTTGCTTTTGCTAAAGTTTTCAGGTTTTTTTACTCACATCAGAAAAGCCTCTTCAGCGTCTTTCAATGACTCAGCCGTCTGGATGACCAGTTCTTTGTTTTTTTGCAAAACATCCTCAATGTCTTTCATCAACTTCTACAAATTACAAGATCTTAATGTTCGTATTTTAATCAAGAAATATTTTCCTTTCCCCCCTTGTTCATAGTAAAACATAGTTGTAAGTAAACTATAAAAAGTTTACTTGGTAAGTGTTCTGCATTGAATAAGCTGTAGAGGAAGTTTACTTCCTCAAACAAAATAGTTAAAAAGTTTGAAAATTATTTCAACTTTAAATAGACATCTGCCAGAGGTGGAGTCGAGGACACAAGGCTCGAGGCCAAGGCCAAGGCCAAGGACACAAAAAAAATCCGAGGCCAAGGCCAAGGCCAAGGACAGCCTTTCCGAGGACAGACACTCTCGAGGCCAAGGACAGGAATGCTCGAGGCCAAGGCCAAGGACCAAGGACACAAAGCGCAAGTGCTCTCCAAAAAAAAAAAAAAAAAAGGTCTTCACAAAAATTTTTCAAGCGATCTCCACGAAAAAACGCTTTCCAAAAAATTTTTCAACCGCTCCACAAAATTTTAACTTTCCAAAAAATAGTGCTGTCCTCGAGCCGAGGACAGGCCAATTTTCGAGGACTTGAGGCCTCGAGGCCAAGGCCAAGGCCAAGGACTTGACCTTCGAGGCCAAGGCCAAGGCCAAGGACTTCAAAATCTGTCCTCGAGGACGTCCTCGAGGCCAAGGACGTCCTCGAGGACTCCACCTCTGACATCTGCAGCGTTTGTTAAACATAATCATACTTTTGCATTGACCGAAGTTAAAAAGGAGCAGTACTTTTACACAAATGATAATTTTAAGTCAAAAAAATAAATGAATTAGCCAATTGGATACACCGCATTTATTGTACCCTAAATAATCAAAGAAACAGCGCAATATACCTGCAATACACAGGCCTTACAAAAGAGTTCAAATGGGCCTAATGAATGGCAGACTGAATGCGTTATAATTCAACGGATATGTTTGCTTCAAAATCTAGCGATATCCGTAGTTCCTCAATTTAGTTGTACTTTTCTCAATTTCACCTTAAGTTGGTCATAATCAATCATCGCATCTCCTTCCGGAATGCTCAGTTGCTTGCGAAGAGAAACGTTTTCTTCAATAACAGCAGTTATGTTCTTTCTCAAGCGATCAACATCGTCGTTGGAAGCGACCAACTGAACTACCGATTGGGCCAACTCAGCATCTGGTTTAATCAGCAAAATCTCGCTGTAAAATAAAGTTTGAATTCAAACCCATCATGGCTGAATTTGGAGTAAACTATAACAAGAAACATAAAAAGCTTTTAACGGCAATACAATACATCAAAGCTCCAAAAAAGTTATAAAAATCACAATTACTCACGCTTCCATCGATACGTTATCTCCAGCTGAAGATTTCTAAAATATTAACAATATATTGCAATTATTGTAATTACGTCTAGTTACGTTGGCCAAGCGGCAGCAAAGATCATCATCATCATCATCATCATCATCATCATATTTATTTATTTACCAAGTGACGTCATATCACAAGAAAAAAACTGCAACTTCCTCTAGGTCTATCACCAAAGCATCGAAATATGCAATTCCTTTAAAACCAAACACACAAACTTGCAGAGTCAAAGCGATATGTAGTCACTTGGTGAGGAGACAGCGAAGGACCGAAAGGTCATCTAAGTCTACTGCCACCTCACCAAGTTAAGGTTAAAAAAAGCTGCTTCTAGATTTTCTCAGTCTGCTACTTTCTATGATAAAAAATTTTAAGCAAAATTAAAACAAAGTATTGCAAAGATATGTACACTTTGTACAGTGTATACACAAAACTCACAGTCACCATGTAAAGAAAATGCAAGACAACATTAGAATTGTTCTGACTCTAAGCATACTAAAAAATAAAAATGCTGTAACTACAGATTGGATAGAAATAAAATTAATAAAGTTCATAATGCTTATTTATGTTTTATAGAATTTAAAGTGGGCAATTGGAATGAAAAAAAAAAAACTTCTTTGCTTTGTTTTGTCTTGTTTGTCAATATGTCATTAGTACTGGTACAATTTCCAATACCAGTATATATCAACCTCAGTCAGTTATTGCAAAATTACTAATAATTCATGGGCACATCAAAATGAGAGATGACGTATTGTATAAATGTGTGATAGATGAATGCACCAAACTCATGCTATTCAAGCAAAGAATAGGTTATTGTTGAACTAAAGCATAAATATGCAACTATGATTCCTGTAATTACTACTGCATTGCTGATAGAAAGCTATTATTCTAGCTTTTATCGGTTTCATAGTTTGATAAAAAATGAGCTTTAACAGCTTTTTTAAATCTGTAGAATGAAACTTCTTTCATACTGCTTGGAATTTCATTCCAAACTTTAATTCCTGCGAATGATAGAGACTTTTGCCCTAATCTTGTTCTAGTTCTTGGAAGAAAGAAGTTGTTTTTGTGGCTCAATCTTGTCTTATGTGTATAGCAGTTTTTTATTAGGTTAAACTTATCTGAATTTGCAAAAGATAATACATTATTGTGAATTTTGTACATTAGCTTTGCAGTTTCCAGAGAGTAAATATCCTTGAGTTTTAAGCATTTAGCTCGATAGAACAAAGGATTAGTATGCTCACGATATCCACTTCCAGTTAACAATCTGATGCTTCTTTTTTGCAGAATAAAGAGAGGTGCTAATGTTGATTTTGAAGCAGTCCCCCAACTACTTATGCAGTATTGTAGATGAGAGTATATGAGGCAGTGGTAAACAGATCTTAGGGTTTGCTCATCTACAAAGTGTTTTAATTGATTAAGGGCCCAAGATCCTCTTGCTACCTTTGAACATTGTTCCTTGATTTGTTGTTTCCAGTTTAGATTGTCATCTATGAGAACACCTAGATACTTTATGTGATGTGATTGCTTGATTGGATTATTATCTATTGATACTTTGAGTTCAGGTTTATTTTGTTTTGTTGTCACTACCATAAACTCAGTTTTATTAAAGTTAATTGATAATTTATTCACCTTGAACCAATTGCTTACATTGGCTAATTCATCATTAATATTTTGTTGCAGTGTTGAAACATTAGAATGGGAGAGAGTAAGGTTTGTATCATCAGCAAAAAGATGAATTGTGGAATTTGAGGCAAGTGGTAGATCATTGATGTAAATATTAAACAACAACGGACCTAGAGTTGATCCCTGAGGAATACCGCAAATAACATCTCTTGACTTGGATTTATATTGATTTACAATTGTATACTGTTGACGGTCAGTCAGGTAACTTGCTAGTAACTGTAATGGTAATCCTCTAATTTCATACTTTTCTAGTTTCTTGATCAGTATTGTGTGATTGATGGTATCATATGCTTTTCTTAAATCTGAGAAAATAGAACATGTAATGAGCTTTTTATCCATATTGTCAAGTAGCTTATTGTAAATATCTAAAACAGCTTCATTTGTTGAGCAATTTTTCTTAAAACCATACTGGTTTGGACTAATCAAATTATTGCTCACAAAATAATTGTTTAGTTGATCAAGCAGACACTTTTCAAAAAGTTTGGCAAAAGGATTTAAAATAGAAATAGGGCGATAATTACTGCATAACTCTCTTTCGCCTTTTTTGAAAATTGGAACAACTTCAACGGTTTTTAACACTTTTGGAAAATATCCTGTTGATATGCATGTATTAAAAATGTTAGTTAGAACTGGAGCTATAACAGAGCCTGACATTTTTATATACTTTGTAGGAATTCCATGTCTTCCTGTACTTTTTGATGGATTCATAGCTCTGATGTAATTTACTACTTCTTCTTCAACTATTGGTTCTAGAAAAAACGAATTGCAACTACTCTGAATCAAAGATGTGGCATTAAATTTACCATCAATTATAGCTGGTGTTTCGATTGTAGACGCAAGGTTAACTCCTATCTCTATGAAATATTTATTGAACAAGTTACTGATGGCCTGTGGACCTTGTGCACTTTCACTTTTGGAAGCATACATTTTATTAGGAATATTATTTTTCTTCACATTTTTCAAGTGAATAATTTTATTTATAATTTTCCAAAGCGACGAGGTGTCATGCTTATTATCATTCACTAAATTTTTAATGTAAAGTCGTTTTGCATATTCCTTAATATGAGTCAGTTTATTTCTATAGACTTTGTATTGTGCCCATGTATTACTGTCATTTAATTTAAGGGCTCTTTTGTACAATAAATTTTTTTGCTGGATTGATATAAGGATTCCTTTGGATAACCATGGTTTGTTTTTTAGTTTTGTTTCCTTTCTGCTTTGTTTTCGTAATGGTGCATGTATGTTTAAAGTCTTATGAAAAATGTCAATAAACTTCTCAGTGTAGTTGTCAATGCGTCAAAGAGTCACTTTATGATGTTCAGGTCAAGCTGCCACTTGGCCAATGCCTACCTAATTGTCAAAGAGTCACTTTATGATGTTCAGGTCAAGCTGCCACTTGGCCAATGCCTACCTGTCTTACACAAACGGTGGGAGAAGCTTCAAAATGATTTTTTTATTGCCGTCCGTCAATATATTCTAGCAAGCAAAACTAAAATATTTTTTTATTGATGGTTGAGTAGTTTAAAACTACAAACGTTTTTGAAAAATAGAAGGGCGCGATTGTAGTACTAGAGCTGTGCCCACATTACAGAGCATTTTTAGGACAATTTAGCGAGCACATTAACGTCGTTTTCGCTCGCGAATTGCTAAAAAACAAAAAAATTGTTCGGAAAAAATGCTATTTTCGAGCGCCCTCGCCCAACAAGTACTAAAAATGTTTGCTCAAATTTCTAAGAAAGGTGTTACATATCCTGAGTTAGTGCATAATAAAGACATCTATTGTGACGTCAGATGAACTGCTACTACAAATAATGCGTTCAAGCGTATGTAATTGCTATGAAAAACGATACTAGGCTACGTGTTAATATTTTAACCTTGCATTAACTTCTATTGTAATGATTATTAAGAAACCATAGCAATTTCAGGCTCAGCGCCGCGGGAGCGCATTTCGGTGCAGTGCCCCCCAAATCACTGCTTGTGCCGCCCAAGCGAGAAATGTGTTTCCACAAGCGAGGATTGTGCCCCAAAAGAACGTAACTAGCCCGGTACCACTGGAGTGCATTTCGGGCCTGTGCCCCCCAAAGTACTACTCGTGCAAACGCCAAGACGAAGTCTGAGATTTCGCGCCAAGAATTATTTTTTGTCTTCACCCCTGAGTTTGTGACAAGAACCGAGATCCCCACCAATTTCCGTCGCGCCCAGTCAGGCTATGAACGTGCTCTCCCCCCCTCCCGAGCAAATTTTATTTTTGGATCAATAAAAAAAGAACAAATTTTTCCATACTTCAATTTTTTTGGTAACGGAAAGCGCCCTGTTTGTGGTTGTTGGTGGGTAAACTTATGTTTTATCAATAACATTAAGTTTTAACATTTTCCAAAAGTGAACAAATCCACGTATTGCTATCTTTGCCAACTGGTGCTACAAAATATTTTTTTATCAGTCGATACAGCAAAGTGGTTCTTTTAGCAACTCATTTTTTCTTTGCGGAATTTTAGTTTAACGACAAACGCAATGACCATTTTAATTTAATTTCAGCATTTAGTTAAACTTTACAGCATTTTGAAATTAAATTAAAAACAAATAAATTTTTTTGAAAACTTGATTAATAGTGCTTCAAAATATTCTTTAAATAACGAGCGAAAAAAACGTTACCGAGCTCGCAAAGCTTAGCATACACGAGCAAAAATGATCTTCTGTTTTGATATAGTACTTTGTTTGGTAGTGCCTTTTAAAAACTTGTCCATTTTGCGATCGTAATATTCTTAAATGCAGGCCCACATAAATTTTCATTCAACAGTTGAGAAATATTCGTCTCGATCTATGATTTAGCCACTAAATATTAACTTGCATACTTTTATTTAAGCAAATTATTTATATTATTTTCCATGCACAAAAAAAAACATTCAAAAAGAAAGAAAATGTCATCAACAATACAGAGCAGCAAATTTTTAAATAATAAGTAATTGCAATCATATCCATAACTATTTTACGAAGAGGTAAGAGTAACATACAACGAGTGGAGTGCTTCAAGAAGTGTTCGATTCAAGAAGTGTTCGTAGGTACGAGTTATATTTTATTTGAAGCAGAGTAATTATATTTTAATTTCACCAATCACAATTGTAATTGTAATTTGTAGAGGTGAAGTCGAGTACACAACCTTCAAGACCAAGGCCAAGGACTCAAAAAAAAAAAAATCCGAGGCCAAGGCCGATTTTTCGAAGACAGACCCACTCGAGGTCAAAGACAGGACTAGTCGACACCAACTCCAAGGATCGAGGACACAATTTTTCTGAATTATGGTCGGAAAATTTCCAAAGTTTTTAAACGCGAAAGTGCTTTAAGATACTGCATTTTGTTAAGTTTTTGATTTTTGTGACTAAGTTTTTGTGACTTGAAAGAAGATTACACATTTAGATTTTCAAAGCAATTTGAAAAGAAAATATACGGTATATGCCTAGTTAAAAAAAATTTTAGTTTTCCCACAATTTTCTAATCCTACTTTTAAGCCAATCTTTTTTTACATTTCAGTGTTTTTTATCTTTCTTGCATCTAATGCACATCAATAAATCGCGCAAATGTTTCGGCAGTTAAAAGACACTTTGGGCGTAAATTAATGTTAACATAAGCTTATAAGATATTTAATAACAAATAATCTGAGAATTCAGCCAGGTCGATTAAAGGGGAGGCATTAAGGACATTTGCCCTGCCCCTTCCCCCCTTTACAGGGTCCACAATTGTAGAAACGGAAAGATAATAAGCCATTAGCTTTTTTTCTAAAAATACCCATTTTTTTGCGGGAGCTTTGTCTCTTCAGCTCAATGATGTGGTGTAAAAAAAAAAAAAGAAAATAAGTACTCCAGGCATTCAAACAATTATAGTTACTGTATATTTAACTTCACATTTGATGTAATTTCTTAATGATTCTACATGCAGCGTTTTTTGTGATCCAATAGTTTGTTATTTGGGATTCCTAGCGGCGATTTTCAGCACCCGAATTGTTCAGTGAATGCGGTTTTGTACCCCAGACCGCTTGGCAGTGATTGGAGTAGTTCTTTCTTTTTTCAAAACAAAATTTTTGCGCTCGCATATTTTCAGATCAATTTGGCGTTCTCAAGTTACGTTTTGTTAGTTATATCGAGATATACTGACGTATTTACTCTTGTATAATATCAATATGCCTTCGCCGGTAACATTGTATTACATTTCATTATTACACTCACACTTTCTCCTGAGTTCACAGTCAGAGTAGGCTCGGTCATGTCTTTGCATTAGTAACTCAAAATTATAATTTCGGCAAAGAAATGGACTTTTTGTACCGAACAGTAGTAATATACAGCAACCATAAATTACAAGATTTGCTAATTTTGTCATTTTAGTTGTAAATTTGAATCTCCTTTTTATATTGAATGTAGCGTAGTAGACAGGGTGCACTGTGCAATGCAGCATTATGTATTAGCTTTTTATCAGATTAGTTTATTACTTGATTAGGAATCATTAAAGCTATTATTGTTATTTCAGATATACCGGAAGAGGGCCAATTGTAGTGCCGAAAACGTTTCCTTAGTAATATTTTTGGTTGTAAATAATGTTAATACAAGTAACAAACCTAAAAATGCACCAGATCATATGGTTGCTGCATATTGCTACTGTTTGGTGCAACTCAAAAAATTGTTTGTGTTTGGGCCCCAGATTCGTTGTTATGATTCTTGATGGTTTACTGCTTTGCTGTTTGTACTGCTTGCACCGGAAGTGTTAGCTGACATAAAGACAGCAATTTTCTACACAGCTTTTTGCCCCTCATTCTTCGATTAGAGCTTTCACACAATGCCATTTAAAATAAGTTTTAGTGTGACTTGGCTTAGTTGGCTAAGTTGGCTATCACATTGTATAGTTTTTCGAATAATTAAGAAAAGGACATAACAAATCGACAGACTAGAAGTTATGCTGTCTTTTGTTTGGTTATTTTTCTTTTCAACTAATCAAAAAAATAATGCCGTCTTCGCGCCGAGAACAGAACATTTTCAAGGACTGGTGAGCTTCCAGGCCAAGGGATTGAGCTTCGAGGCCAAGGTCATGGCCAACAAGGACTTCAAAATTTGTTCTCGAGGACTCCACCTTTAGCAATTTGCACCAATTGCAATTTTGATTATAATTTGCGCTGCAATAATTGCAATAATAAAGAATTTGGACAACTTGGCACGCGTGTACAACAGCATATACACAGCAGCGTCCTGAAACATTTGACTTTTCATTTGGACAGCGCTACCTGTTAGTAGTAGTAAGGGTGGGTTTGGTTTGGCGTAATTTGGATAATTGCCTATAGTTGTTAGACATGGATGTTCGATTTAAGATGCTTCATGATTGAGAATGAATGAAATATAAATGATGATGGAAGCCATTGTTGTTAAATAGCAGCATGGTTGAGAGAGTAGAGGCGTCGTTTTTCGATAATCCTGATTGAATTATGTGAGTTTAACCCGCACCCTGATTACGTTTTTTTGTTTTTTTGTTTTTCTTGAATAGGACGCTTTACAGTGGTTATTCTGCTCGGTGGTTTCAAACAAGCAGCAAATTCAATGAACAAGAATTCAAAGAAATCCATAGAAACATTGGATTACAAAAAACTCCTAAGCGGTGCAGATTCCTCCGAGCCCAAAGTAGATATTGCAATGAAAAGTGTGCGGATTATTGGACGGTAAGCGATTATCCAACTCTCACAAAAATATGCACTGCAACTACAACTGCGCTACAACTACTAACAGCTGTAGCAACTGTAAATATATCATCTCAAATTTGCTCGCTTGGCGTTGCAACAAACGTACTTTTTTTCTTTAAGAACCACTAAATTTTGAGTTGAAGCTGGCCGTTTTTAAATTTTTGACAGTTTTCAGCCTCATTTGTTTTCAAGTTGCTTTTCTGTTTTGGAAGCATCTATACTAATTTTAGCGATCATGTTTTGTTGCAATTCTCAGTTCTCTGTGTGCTTGAGTAAACGCTTCTTAGCAGCGTCGTAAAATTGCAAAAGTAAAAAAGCAAGTTTTTTGTTCAACTTGAAGGACGGACATGACTTAAGGCGGAAAAGTAGGAAAAGGCGAAAATCGTCCCAATAGGCGAAAAAGTTGGAAAGGGCGGTTTGGGTTTGGATTATGGTTAGGGCAAATCCTAACCTAATCTCAACTCTAATTCTAACCGTAATGGCCTTTAAGCACGATTTCCGCCTTTTCCTACGGCGGAAAGTAGGAAAAGGCGGAAGGTAGGAAAAGTACGAAAACGCGAAAATCGTCCCAAAAAGGAGGTTAGAGTTATAGATTTGGATTAGGATTAGGGTTGGGGTTAGGTTAGAGTCAACTCTAGCCTAAACCCTAACCGCCCTTCCTACTTTTCCGCCTTTTAGGACGATTTCCGCCTTTTCCTACTTTTCCACCTTTTCGTCATATCCTTGAACGACTGCCAAAAATATTCGTAGTTGCCTGCAAAGTGCGCAGCAGCACACTACAATTTTAGAGTAGTTTCAATTTTGCTTGCAAATACTGGAAAATCACTAAATTTCATCGTTTTGAATCAGTACAAAATCTGGTTTCTTTTTTGATTTGAAATTTATTTGTTTTTTCTTTGTTCCTAATTTTTTTTTGCTGCTAAAACTTTTATTGTTCTTAAATTTTGATCAAAAATGAGTCTCGTGTTCTAAAAAATTGTTAATAAAAGTTTTGTAAGGTACGTCAGTTTGTAAAATAACTACATTAGCAAAAACTTTATTGGAACTTTTATATTAGGAAATACAATTATTGGAAGCAAACTTACCAAGTTTGAAATTTGAAAACATGCAATTTTCTGTTTTTACTACGTTTTTCATTGATGCATAAAAGCTAAAATTAAAGGTAAGCATCTGTGTTCCAACTCACTAACTATGGGTTTGCTTACTTTGTTCGCACAACAAAAACTGATCTATCCCAAAAAACAGGTCACAGATTTAAAGTTTACAGTACATTCAACAAATTCCAAGTTTTAAGACTTAAATTTTTTGACATATTTGAAGCTTCTTTACATCGAAATATTTTAACGCAGTTAAGGGTACCCCGACAACGTATTTCTGCAATGGCTGAGATAATTTGGTCTTGCAAAAAAACTAATTAATCCTGTTATAGAAAAGTGCAAAACTTTACCCACTTCACATTACAGTTTCTGAAATATAATATCGGTTGGAGTTTAGTTCTAACAATAATGCAACAAACATTTGCTTACTTTCGGTATCCCAAGCTGTAGAAGCCAAAGCTTTGGTATTTGCTTATGTTTGCCACTACAAAATATGCTGTATAGTGTATTCTGTATGCATTTTTGTTAACGTAGTGCATTAGACTGCTTTTTTGGTGGTAAACAGTGATGAATTTGGTTGTGCTTTCATTCCAGCCCATTTGTTTTTTATCGGAAAGCTGTGCCCAAGTTTTTCTTGACGAAACGCTGTTTTCAGCGGTTTATCTGAGAAAAGGTCAAAAATGCATTGGACTTTCGCAAGATTACACCTTTTTTATTTTTGAGCAGTAATAAACGAAAACCAAAAACAAGACTTCAGCGGGAAAGCTCTTTGACTTCTAAGGCAAAATCACTTTTCCGGTCAAATGAAGGCAAAGACCTTGGAAGGTCTTTTAGCCGTGTCTCACGACAACTTTTGTCTTAAATCTTGTCTCGCCGAAGACAATTAGTGCTCATACAAGTTGCTTTTCAGAATTCAACATCTTACCGGAATGCTGTTCCGGATCGTTTTAGGGACCGTATTAAGCAACGTAGGAGTTACGACATTGTAACTTTTGTTTTAAAGACTTTGCGACATCGTAATCCTTGCGAAATGTTGCATAATGACCCCCAGCTCTCTTTTACCACTAGTCGTAGAAGATTTTGAAATCTTCGGATCCTGTTACTTACTTCAGTCAGGGTTATCCAACACAAATACAGTAGATGATTGCACTTCTCAGTAGCAAAATAAACAGAAGCCTAGAAGCTAGCTTATTACAAAAACAAAACAAAAAATTAAAATAATGGACTTTCAAACAAAAAAACTGGTTTCTTCCAAAAGTATCATGTGTGATCAAGCGTTTGTGATTTTTCTTTTTAGAAGTAATATCTGCGTTTTCATTCGTTCACTTTTCAAGACCAGTTTTTGGTTCTAGTTTCTGCTAACTGCAGAGTCTTTCCAAAAAAGAGCCAAGCTAAAAACAAACCAAGCAAATCAAAAAGTTTCTAAGTAAACTAAATATTTTTCCTTTGGTGATTAATAAACTCTTTTATTGGCACCTTGCACCTTTTGTTCGTATTCGGATACTTTTTTGGCATTACTCTCCAATTAGCATGCTGTCAGGAGAACCGTCTAGAAAATTGGACATGTTAAAGCACTTTTTAATTGTTTTATGATAATGCTAAACCATATAAGCATATCTCTTAAATCAACATTAGCTTGGGCAATCTTCAAAAAGGTTGTAGTGACACATTTTTTTTCATTTTCTACCTTTACATCAACCTTGATCTTCATCTTCCGTAGAAATTTTTCTAGTTTAACATACGCGACGTTTCGTTCTGCTTTCAAAAGCGGAAGATCTTTAGCCTTTAAGGGATAAATTTTCTCTTCCACCTGCAATGTACAATAATTCAAAAATCATCAAAGATTGTTGTTTTCGCATATCAATGGCCGTGCTGCATTGCTTTTGAAAGTTCTAAAATTACCCGCGTTTTATCACAGAGAAAATTTCTTTATTCATTATTGTTATTATAGAACGAAGCATAATTATGTCTATATATACACTATAACCATGATTTTTTTTAAAGAGACGACACGCAGTATAATAGCCTAGGTTTTCACTTTGAGCGATCAAAATTTCAGAACAATATAAAGTGTATCCTCACAAAATATGAAGTACTTTAGCGTCTCAAAATATTCTTGGCATTTTGACACATTTGCTTTCGAGATATAATCGGTCGAAGCACAATGGACAATGACGTCACTTTTTTTCAGGCTAGCACGTCACGGTAATGGCAGCAGACACCAAGATCTTGCAGGATATAACCCTCTTTTAGACGATTTTTTCTTGCTATTTATCTTAGGGCCAACCGGAGAACACTTAGCATAGAAAAAAAATTGATAAAAATAAGCCGTAAAATGTATTAAACAAAATTTTACAAAATCAAAACAATCTGATAAAACCTAAAAGCGTTAATGTTACCGACAACGGGATGGTCAAAATTTTAAGTTTTAACTAATGTTGTAAAACAACGTTACTTCAGCAATAGAAAAGTTTTGAATGACATCTGTAGATAGTTTTTCACAGCCGCTTTTAATTGTCAAAAATTTTAAATTTTAATTATTGCTAGACTACTAGCTATTTGCCAGTTAAAATTTACAGTAGCGTAATCTATTGTTACATTGTATGATAATTCGCTTTAAAGCCGAACTTTGACCTATTCAAATTAAATACAAAAAAATTACGAGTTTTCAATCAAATCCATTTTTGAAGAAAAACTTGAAACTATTTGCTTTATGACGTTCTTTGAGGAATCTTTCACTAATTTTTTACATTGGTTAATGGAGCAAATATTTCAAATCGTTGTGGAGAAAAAAGTAAGTTTAGGTTGTTTATTAAGGCTTAGTACATTACTGACTAGGATAGAGTGAAAATGGTCCCAAAAATTTTTTATCGAATTTGACTGAGTTAGATATCTAAAAGCTGCCATTTCAGCAAGAAAACAGTCCGTTAAAATTTTATTGTTTGTAAACAATGTTTTGATTTCCCTCCACAATTTTTTGTTTTTGTCACTCTTTTCAACAAATTATTTGCAATCGAAAATATTATTGTTTGTATCTAATTGGGTTCTGCTTTTACCTCTTTTTTAAAATGGATAAAAGTACGTTTCTGCGTTGAGGGATATGTCTCTTTAGTCGACGATGTTATTTCGCTTGGATTAATGATGTTATTTGGGATTTGATGACGACATCGAAAGTCAAATTGTGTTTTAATAGTATTTTGGTTATTCATAATAAAATTTTTTTTATTGTTTAACAATTTCAACACACTTCTTTGAATTATTTTGAAAATTTAGGTAACACTTTGTTGAAAGTAGCAATTACCATATTTGTTTTTTAATAGTTGTTCAATGCCCAGTAAATTTAGCAATGTAAAAAAGTAAAGTATATCTTAATCGCAATTTCAGGTTGCCACGTTTCAAGAGATTACAGGGTACCAGAGGAGACTTTCCAAATGGGTCCAAAAATTAAAATTTTTTAACTTTTACGGTAGGTAAATAAATATAAAAAAGAAAAATGACTAAACTAAAGGGTACCACGTTGAGGGGTTCTCCCTCGAATAGATTGCCCAAAAATGATATTTTTTTATCGCTTACACTATATGGCTGAAGCTTTCAGGATGGATGGATAGATATCAAAAAAGTTATAAAACATGACAAAACTTGGTGAATATTATTAATGATACCATGCCCCGAAAATAAACTTAAAGTTTTAGATGTTTGATGCTTTAGACAAGATGTCTAAAATTCTCAGAATGAGTCGGTGGCAAAAAAAGGTAAATTTTTACAAGTTGGAAATTCCAAATTATGAAGTTTTCCCAAAATTGACCTTTAAGCTTTTTGATTTGAAGCGCTTGAGCGTAATGGATTTGATTATAGAAAACGTATTTGATTTAGATGGCCAAGTTTTGTTAATAAATATGACTTTCAACAAATCGTTTCCATTTTAGCTTTCACAATAAGCTTTTCAGACATAGCTCTTCAGTAGCGAACTCTGTCTAGTTTGTTATGTGTCTTTTTCCCAATCTGTTGCCGTAAAAATACGCGGTAAATTTGGAACCACGTTTTTCTTTGTTTCAACGAGTCGCAGGATGCATGTGACCGGATGATGCAATAGTTGCGTAACTTGTTCACTTTTTCTATTGGTTTTCACAGAGCAACAGCCGACTGGCTGATGCAATGCTTCCATGGTTTGTTCACTTGTTCTTTTAACAAGATACTACTCAAAAATCGAATAATTGGGAAATGAAGACTCCGTGAGGTAAAAATGTGGTGCCACACACCTTTTCCACAATCACCTTATTTGCGAAAATACGTTTTAATCCGTTTGACTCCGTACCTTTGTCAACCAAGCTTTTCGCAATTTTGTGACATCACAATAAGCGTACTGTAGATCAGTATAACTGGTAGCTGAGATCAACAGATTCCAGTAGCAGTAACCAAATTTTCAGATTTGTTATAGTCTACTCATGGCTACCAGTTTGTAATCGCGTTTTTTAGTCACAGAAAATTTTTGTAAAATCTGCCTTTTGTGATGTCACAAAATTGCGAAATGCAGAGTTGCCAATGGTACAGAGTCAAATGGATTAAATCGCATTTTTGCGAATAAAGGGAATTGTGGAAAAAAATTTGGGAAAAAAAACTTATTATTACCTCAAGTTGTTCTCATATCTTCTTCAATAAACCCGATTTCGAGCAGCATCTCTATGTAAGTTCATGGCTGCAGTGCATAATTTAACTGCTTCAGCATTAGTTTGACCCTTATAAATTTTTAAATATTGTGATCCAAATATACTTTTCTGCCAATTAAACATTCAACATCGAGTTTCAAATTGTGTGATGGGTTGGCGGTAAATTAAAAATCTTTTACACACTCTATTGAAAGCCGACGTAAAATTCATTGAAAATTTCACAGAGTATGTATGCTTCATGGATCAGATAATTTTGCATTTTTCTTCAAAAGTAAATAAAATTTAAAAGCTTGTTATTTTTTAATAGACATTGGATATTTATGATGAACAATTTTGCTAAGTCACGACAATTTTAAAGCCTCATCAAAAAAAAAAAAATTACACAACAAACCAAAAAGGATTGAAGTCTTTAAATTTTTCAAATCTTGAAAAGTAAATTAATGCTGTATAAATATTAGCGTGGAATGAGTTTTTTGTTAATTCATCAAAAAGCAAAAGCATGAAACTTACCGAACGTGCCAGCTCTCGCGCCTTTGTAGAAGATTTTGTAAGTATGTCAAGCTCCCAACCATCTTGCTCCTGCTGTTTGTCGTCTAAATCGTCCTTCTTTGGGGTGTCAAAACTTTCGTTACCTTGTTGTTGCTGTTTGAAAAGAGTGTAATATATCAAAACAAAATCTTGCATTATACTCGCTGTAATAAGCTGATGTGTGTAACTTATAGTTGGCGGGGCCCATATCCGCGTCATTGCGCTTGGGCAACGTAGCTCCTTTCGCAGAAATGCTGTAGCGGTGGCGATCCGTTGACAGCACTATAAGTCCGAATTAAATGGCCCGAGATTTGAACCTCTGACCTACCGCTTCAGAGACAAACGCGTTACCGCTCGAGCAACTGGCCGAAATTGAACGCTATTATTGAACAAGCTACTGTACAACACATAAGTTATTTAAAAAAAAATACTCATTTTGACGGAGTTGCTCTTTCTATTAATTTTCTTTGGTATTTATCATGTGGTTTGTAATTCGTATAGCTTATTGAACGTCTAAAAACATTTCTCAAGGAAAACCCAAGCGAAAAACGCTAGAATTGGGTTTTTGATCGAGTTAAATCAAAGATCAAAAAAGATATTTCCAGCTCCCCACTTGACCTTCAGTAGCCAAAAATCAGTGTGAAAATACCGCTGTAACAGGATATGCAAGTGATAAAATCAAACTGCGCAGCAGTTAAAGAAATATAAGGGCTGTATCAATCTGTATCCTCAATTGAAAAAAAAACATAATTTAGATAAAAATGCTTGATTATAAAAAACAAGAGTTTTAAATTGGATGTCAGAGATTATTTGTTACTTTGCCGATAAAAATTTATTTCTGTGTCAGAATTATCCATCCAATATAACAATCATAATATTTACCGTTAATAGTTTGCTTACCACAATTTGCACCTCAAATAAGAATGGTAACTTTTTCAACAAAGCTTTCCACTCATTAACTTTTCCTTCAACGCCAACTATTTTCTAAAAACATTATATAAGTGAGTTGTAACTTGGTGATATTTATGAACTTGTTAGGAAAACATAAATAAACAAATGCCCAAATAAAACGGCATTTAGGTAAGCTAAAACTAATATTGAATTAAAATGATTAAATAAGGGGTTCCAAATCGAAGTCCTTTGGCTGACGGACCCGATAATATAGCGGTCATAAAAGGACCCGCTCATAAAAGGACCCGGTCATATAGCTTTGCGATTAAACAGCTAGAACAGCTGCCTACTGTGCACCTAAAAATACCTCTGGTCAAAATTCATGCGCAGTGTGTGCAGTCATGCGTACTTTCTATACACACGTGTCTGCTGATGGATTATGGATTAATTTAAATTTATCTCTACCAAATTTCAAGTTTTCATAACTATTGATTTGGGTATGTTGTCTTTTAAATCAGTTATGCAGTGATGCCAGCTAAATTGCGTTAAATGTTGTTTCATCTATATGGACATGATTATGTTACGTTAAATAAAACTTTGCTAAAAAGATTAAAGCTTGCTAACAAACAATGTTTTTGGTTAACTTCAGTACATTTGCGTATAACCCAGCACTAAGCTTTATTGGTCTAACTACAGCAAAGTAGAAAAAAAATTTGAGTACTACGTACGTCGCGATATATTCACATACAGGCAAATCCACAAAATCCCATCAGCATATTTTTTAGGAGCTTCAAAAGCATAATAAGCCAAAACTCAAAAATTCAAAATATCGCTCAAAGCTCTCGTTTCGCTTTGCTGACAAAATATTTTTTGATATTGTTGTTCAATGGACCAAAAACGTAACGTGAAACCACAGTGTAGTATTCAAAAATATTTGAGGAATTCCGCTGATGGTTACCTTGTTTCGACAAAATACAGAATATAACGTAGAATTAAACAAATTTTAACGCAGAGGTTAAGCCAATGCTTTGCGGTCAATATTTTCCTTAAATTTTGCCTTTAACGTAAATTATACCAATAAAAAATTCTGTTGTTCAACAAAATGTTTTGAAAAAGCAAGAAGCTGTTGCGATAAATTGATTTGAATCTCGAACTAAATTTATGTTCGACTCAAACTATAATGCCCAACTTGGATAAAATCCCTTCTCGTTCAATCATTTAAGCTTTTTGAATTTGTTTAGCAACATCCACACTAACAAACCGTTTTGGGGCTCTGCTAGCAAGCTTTTGTCAGGTGAATCGCCGTGACGGGAGATGGCATCGTGTTCTGTTTTTCTAAATGAATTTTTCAAGGACACAAAGCTGATAATAGTACTTTGCCAGTGCGGAAATCGAACCGACAGCCAGCAACATTTCAAATGCCAATCCGACACTCTGATATTATATGTTACACCAGTAATGCTACGCCGCCGGTTCAACATCCCTGTAGGGTAAAGTTAGCTGGTATGATTCAGTGTTGTTTTATTCACAGTCGTGATATTTAAAACTTACTCTTTGCAGGTAATCTAGTTCGTCCTTGTCGGTGTGATTTAAGAGCAGTAAATCCCGACATCTACAACAACAAACTGAAATTTGTTCTCATACTTCTAATTCGACATCACAAAAGTAATTTACTAAATGGTTCACAAAGGCAACTATTGCAGAGTGGTCAAAACTATCCCGTATTTGAATGTTACATCACTTTTCAGGCAAAAACCAAAATAAAATTTTGATGCCAGCTTCAAAGTCGGTTTTTAAAGTTTTCAAAATATCGTTGCGAATTTTTGAATAACCCAATCGTATTATGCTACTTGTCTATTAGTTACCCATTAATCAACCTGATTAACCAGCCAATTAGTTACATTTGTAAATCCGTTGCCGTCTTCAACTTTTGAAATAACTATTTTTATAATTTGGAAAAAGGTATCAAAGTACCATATGTTTCTGTTCCTTCATTTCTTTTTATACGCTATTGATTAAATATTAATTTTTTTCTAAAGCACAGTTTGTTATAGCAGTGCAGTAGCTTCTTCTTAAAGCGTTTGTTTCAAGACTACTTCGTGCACAAACTGTACAAGATCTAGGCTAAACGTAATTGTGTTAGCGCTTTTGACGAAGTCAGGGATAGGGGCAGAAGTGGTGGCGAAACTTGGTAGATGGGCCTTTTGTCTACCTGAAAGTAAAACCTTCAGTGCCCAAACTAGCAGGACGAAAGTCTGGGGTAAAGCACTCAACATAGTCCTAATCGCACATTATTGTAATTTATTGAAATGGAAGTTGAAATATAAAACAATGAGGTATAAAGTACTACAAATTACAGTTAAATAAATATTGGCAATTCACCTCAAAATATTGAAATTCTGTGAACATCAAGTTAGGCAGCACCCAGCTACCGATTTAACCCTATGTTACACGGGCTATTTGATCAACGCATTTTACACGTGGGTAGGGGGCAAAAATGCCTTTTCTATCTAGCTCCTGAACCGATGTCATCAGAGCACCAAATTTTGCATGCGAATTTGTGTTCACTAATTATCTTCAGATAAATTAGTATTGAGTTGATCACGTCATATTTTCTGAAAAATGACATCATTTTTGCGATGACGTCACAGACGGTTTAAATGTTGTTCATAGTTTTTTTTTTAACCAAACTATAAAATGCCTAATTTATTTTGACGTGTACTGTGTTATGCTATCAAATGCTTGTCAAGTTAGCCACAAAAACGTCTTATAACTTACTGGTAATTTAAGTTAAATGTTGGCCGAAAAATAAATAAATGCCCACATTTTGAAAAGAGACTTTGGAAAACCTCAAAAATCGGGAAACTTCCAGCTACCTTAACAACTTGAAACTTTTCGGAGTTATTTGCAATGCTTTGATCTAAAGTCAATGAAATTGTAACTTACGGTTGACCTGTAACAAATTACACTTGTGATTTGAAGTCTTGAGAATGCGCTCTGCTCAAAGAATACACGACGCTCAGACTACTTAAATTAATCAAAGCAATTATTAGCTTAGAAAACAAATGAAATTACGTCAAAATAAAACAGCGTATTCAAATCATTAGCGGGAAATAGCCAAATCAAAAAAGGCACAAATTTAATTAAAGCAAACTCGAGTTCTACACAAATATTATAAGCCTTTGCAGACATATAAAATTGTAAATAGCGATAATCAATTAATCCCAATAAATATCCAACGATTTGTAAATTTAACTATAACCTCCGAAGATTTTACTGTAGGGAAAAAGAGTCAAAGAAAGTACCTTCCTTCAACCAACCACGGCCAAAGGCCAACAAAATCCAATATGAGAACCAAATCGTCTTCGGCAATATTACGGCCGGGAATCGATCAAAGCACTTAATTGAGTGAAAACTGCAGCTGGCGTCAATCCAACAACGAGGGTGCTACGCTTCTTTCAAGTAGCGATGAGTGGTAAGCGGTGAGCGATGAGAGGTAAGCGATTCTGAGCTGGTTTTTGTTTTAGCAGAGGACAACCAACTTTTTGTTTTAGCAAATGAGTGTGACGAAATCGACTTCTTTGACCCAATTTACAACTCGTCGAGATGCGGCTCTTCATCCTTTTTAACTTGAAAGCCGCACTTCAATATCCAGCAAATCGAACAGCAAGTAACTTCTTCGAAAAATACTGAATTTCAGCAATTCCACTACATACGCCTGCTCAACCTGCCGTACAGACCAATGCTGTCGTGCACAGGCAAACAATGATTCAACTCTTCAGTTAAACACTCCATCTAGACGGGATCCAGTTCAGCTCTAAAATCCAAAGAGAGCACACGGGCGTATATAAGCCAAAAGCACGTGGTCAGTGTCGTGAAGAAACAAACGGAAAACCGAAAACTTTCGAGAAAAACATGTTTGCACGCGCGACAAATAAACTCGAAATTAACCTAACCCAACAGTAACATGTTTAGCGAATTTTCCAGTTTGTAGAAAAGTAAGCAGAAAAAGAACAAAACTAAGTAACTTGGCGTTGAGATACGTTTGCACTCAAAAACAAATAAAATAAAAATTCTAACTTACTGAAAACTGTGACACATCCTAGATACAAAACTGATATTTAATAAATTCACGGTTTCCAAATTTCCCAACAAAAACTACAATTCGGAGTGAACAAGTGACATCATGGTAAGTTTTGTTGAGAAAACAAAAACTAGTTAACTAAAATTACATAATGTGGAAGTTGCTGTAACAGTTACGTTAACTCAAAAAATAAAAATAAACAATTGAAGAAATTTATTACAAAAAAACGAGAGGAGATTAAAATATCTTCCCAAGTAAAATAGGGTTAAATTACGCAAGAACTAAACATAGCTTTAGCTGTCTTTATAAATTGTACCTTAGTAGGGATTCTTCCAAGTCATTGTTGGAATTTTTGAACTTAATCAACAAATCCTCATATTGGTCCTCATAGCATTTCAGTTTCGAAGTCAGCTCCTGCAAAAAATAAAACAAAAAATTTAACATTGCTCTTACTGTATATTATATAAGCTGCATTTTGTTTTGATTGCCCGCTTTCAGCAATCGATGACAGAGCAAAAATAATTGCCGAACGCATTTTGTTCTAACAGTACTTCGAATCTTGTATAGGCGGAGTCCGTAGCTTATCTATTTCATGGTCTGAAGATAATGTGATGTTATATACTTATAAGCATGAAACAAAGTTTACAGTTCTTGGCTTCTACTGCGAATTTTAGACACTGCAAATGTAATACCACCAGCCTCAGTGATGGTGGAACTGAAAAACGCAGCTACATAATTGTTATTGTTACGAAAATATTGCAAAAAATCTACGACTGCTGGTGACTCAATCTGGAACGAAGACAAAAGTCTGAATTTCGAACTTTTTTGTTCTAAAACAGCTTCTGCAAAACAATCATCCACGCCACCATCGCGTTAGTATTAATTAGCAATAATGGCTCAGGGTCAAGTCATAATTGTTTGAAGCCAAAGTTTGAGGACAAAGTTTGAAGACAAAGGAGCCAAAGTTTGAAGACAAAATTCTGCAAAAAGTATTTATAATTAGTATTCTTATTTCTATTGATATTTCTACCTTAATACTGTATAAGTTTTGTTTGCCGCAAAGCAAAATGGAGTCTAAAGCAAAATTGTCTTAGAAGTTTCAAACGAAAAACCAGTCAAACAATAATCAAAACTCAAGGCAGGAAAAAATTTATGTAATGTAATGTTTATAATATTCTTTTATTTTGCTATTATTTGATTTTTTTTCTTCTTAACCTTGTTCTGGAAAAATATTGAAGTGTTTACTTACTACAATCTCTTGCTCGTAAGCTTCGTGCATTCTTTCGTTATCATCATTTTGTGGGTCTTTTAGGGTTTTATTTTTGCCTTTCAAGATTTCAAAAATTTTCTCCAAATCATTAAATATAATTTTGTTGACATCAAGTTTAATATGCAACAAGTCTTTTGCGATCTTCTGAAGAAGAGTTTCTCTGCAACATCAAAAGCATGAAATCTTACAAGAAAGAAATCATCATATAGCAGGTTGTTAAAGCAGTATGTACTACAAAGTTACACATCACAACTCACAAGCACTGCAGAAGAGTAACATATTCTTACAAATTACAAACCGGCACAACGATATCATGCCCAAACACTCTTTATCGCTTAAAGTATTTCAGAGGGATGTGTAATTAATCAACTTAATTAAATAGAATTCCGAAATACATTTAAATTACAAAAACTGTCTGCATATAAACTAGCTGGTAATCGCAGTCCCTTCACCAATGATGATTATCTTTTGACCGATTGCGGCACTTTTTAGTGTTAAGAACAATTCATTTAAGTCTTTTATGCTAACAAGTATTCCAAAAATAAATTTTTAACTCTAGTAGGTTTCAATAAGGGCTATAGAAGTGAAAATATTAAGGATTTGATTTACTATGATAAGTCTAGATATTTGATTTTCTAATAAACGTCAAGATTTGCCACAAGTTTCTTATGACGAATCCAATTTTTTAGCCAAAAGCTGTCTTTTGTCAATTTATTTACCTTGTTTTTTAGCCGAGCCAAGTATGTTGCACTAAAAAGTTTTACCCAAACAAGTTAGCTTCTAAATGCGTTTTCAACCCACCTATAAGTGAAAGGATGAATTAACCTAGCAATTCGATTTTTTAAAGTAGCTCAAAAAGTTGCTATTTTTTTTTTTTTTGTAACCTTAAGATGGTTATTTTTTTCATAAACTCGTAAAAATTGCGTAGTTGCTTGGCGCTTTACTCCAAGTTGTTGTCCATGATGAATTTTAAACTTCCAGCAGTTTATTCAACACGTCTGGTGCTGGATATATAGTGTACAAGCTTTGACTTGGAAAAATGTTAGCTTTTGTTTAACGGCTTTAAGCCTCTTTTTAGTAAAATCCTGGATATGATAATATTGTGTAATAAACCGAATAGTTTTAGTAGTGTAACTAAGTTACAAGTTTTTCCATAATTGAGCAAATTTTAATTTTTTGTGAACATAAAACGAAGTTTAACTTGGTCAGAGGTTAACTCATGCTTAAGGTTTATTTAAGTTAATCTAGGATAATGCAAAACTTATTTGACCAGTATTCGGGATAAAAACTGCTTAAGAATATTACGACAGTTGTGCGGCCACCAATGTTTAAAAAAATGTTAATGCATCCCGCTCCTCAAAAACTTTGCGCGCTCCTAGTCTATGCAAATGAACTTACTTGTTCTTTTGTTCGTCTGCTGATAAGGCTGTTGATGTTGAAGCAAAGGGTGACAATGCATTTGGCATTTTGAGTATAATGGTATCCAACAAGATTATTTTACAAAGTAGGCAACTTTACAACAGCTTTGCTTAAAAAACTTTTTCTTTTTATTCATGCAACAACTTAATAAAAAATTGCCGAGAAAATGTGTAAAAAAAATATAAACAAACATTTGGTGATGATATAGAATTTGAAAAAAAAAATAGAATAAAAGCTTAAAACAAATTACAGGGTATTTCAAAGTTAGAGCTCCCTCTACAGCATAAACTAAACCACAAAATAATTAAATTATGCAGATTTAGAATAGGCATTTATTCAAGTTTTTTACCAAATCAATAAAATTTTGTGGGGATTTCACCTGTTTGGCTCATAGCCTGCATTCTTGAGGCATATAATTTTGAGTTTTATTTTTCTCACCATTTCATTTCCGCTACAAATCGCTCTAGGTTGATGAAAACAAGTTGATAAAAAACATTGCAATTTCTTATACACGCTTGAAAACAACCCTCTGATATGACTATACAAAGTTTTATTAAAATTTAGGTCAAAAGTGCGAAGAATGCAAAGATATTTTGAGCTTTACCAAAATTTGTCAATCCATCTAATTTTTCTCTATCATTAAATGTGTAGGTTTATCTAGCTCAGTAATTTAAACTGAAAAAAAAAAGAAAAATAGCTAAGTAGAAACTACTTACGCTGATGAACTTCAAACCAAACTATTAAAGAAGACCTCGTTAATTTCTATGTAAGCTGTGGAAGAGAGGAGGGAAGCTAATTTTGAAACACCCTGTATCAACTTTTTTGCATCACATTAGGCAAGCAGAGTTTTTATAGTTTTTTTATTCTAGCTTTTTGTCTCCTTAAAAACTTCTGCATGGCAGTAGGTGTGTCAACTACAACCTCCAATCCTGCAGCTGTAAGCAGCTTCATTCATTCATGAACAAAGTTGTACAATAAAATTTTGAACTGAATCTCATCAGCATTATTTTCTTATGATTGAATATTTTATTGTCGTCGTTGGCTAGAATGCAACTTCACTTTAAAATGTGTCGAGGGCTTTGGGATTTTAATATGCGCTTACATCTCTAACAATGTTGTTCAGTTTTTAGCTTTTACCCTATTTGACTTGGACTATTTGCCCCACACATTTTACACAATTGAGGGGAGGAGGTCAAAAATGCCACCCTATCTAACTCCTAAACCAAAAATCATGGAAACACTAAATTTGGCATGCCGTTTGGTTTTCAACAGTTTTTTTTAGAAAATTTGATTTGATGACGTCAAAGGCGGTTCAAATTATGTACAAAAGTTTGCTTTTGATACTGGATCATAAACTACCTCAGTCAAAAGTAGCTAAGTCTCAAAAACGTCCTTCAATCTCAAGTATAAGTTACATTGTCCAAAAAAGCTCAGATTTCGAAAAGTGACTTCGACGAAACTCAAACGTTGGGAAACTTATCGTTACCTTAGCAACTTCAAATTTTCAGGGTTTATTTGTAAATACATTTAACTCAAATTCAACTTGATTGAAAATAAAAAGGGGATTTTTGAAGAAATTTATGACGAAAAAAAGGAAAAGGAAGCAAAAGTGCCTACCCCCCATGTAAAATTGGATTAAGATGATTTAAACTATGACACAAGCTGCTTGCATTTGCATTGTTTGGTGCCTGTTACCGCCTCCTTCCTGTGCACTGTAATTGCCAATCTAAGATAAATTTGGTAGTTGTTTACAGCTACCTAACTCACATTGAAAGTGCGAGGCGAAGTTGTTAAGATAATTTAAAACTTCCTTTACAATAAACATCATTTCATGCAAGCGTTTTAAGACATCATTCGAGATTCAAAATAGGTAAGCAGGAGGCATTGCTTATTGCAGAATTGACTGTTTCGTATAGTATCACGGTACCAATCCATTCTAACAAGTTACTTTTTTGGCTTGCACAAAATCTTAGAATTTTTTTGATCATTTTGACCGATTTTCAATTTTTTGCTGGTTTGTACATGCATTGGTCAGAGTTATCTTTTTAACTGGCATACGTTGCTACAAGTACAGGAGCTAAGCCTACTTCAAACTTTGCCACCAAATCTGTTTTTTAATTCATCTGGTTTACTAATTTTGCTTATTTTTGTAATATCCTGCTCTTTCTTAGTCTCTACCTTAATTGAAAAATATTAATTTTTTATTCAAACGGTCTTATCGCTCTAATTTCGTGAGCTGCTGGTTCTTGTAAAACGTGAATTCAAATGAGTAAACTTTCAAATATATATTACAAGACAGTGACTTGTGAAAACGAACATTCTAGAAAGTTTCTTATGTTGCCAAATATATTTTGAATTTTACTTTCATCTTTTATCTTTACTGTGCTCTCCGTCTCATATCCGTTCCATTAGAAAATGCGATTAATTTTTATTTCCAGGTTTTAACGTCCGTTAAAGGTTCAATGGTTTATGACATTTTTTACGCCAAAGCTAACTTTCGTCTTGAGCGATGTAGCAATTGTTTGCGTTAGTCGTAATTCCTTCTTGTATAACCTTCGTGACCAAGAGGCTTTGCGTATCATTACACTTATTTTTTTGTTCTTACGCGTATGTTAGATCGAATTCTACTTACGCCATTTTAATGGTTGGTTTAAAGAATGTTTATAAAGCTTTTTAACGTTTCGCGTCAGTGAATAACCAAAACTAGAACCGCTAAACTTGTCCCATTTGAACCTAATAATACATTTGTAATGGCAGATATTTGTAATTACATTTCATTCACCAAGTTAGAGTTTGTTATAAGCCCAGGGGTTAAGTCTAATTCTAAATTGCGAACCATATTTGTTTTTTAATTCATTTGGTTTACCAATTTTATATATTTCTGTTATATCCTGCTCATTTAAAATCTATGTCCCAAATGACATTTACTAATTTTTAAGCTAACGGCTTCACCGCAAATAAATTTAAGAAGCTTAAGTGACAGTACGATGCTATGTTAATACAGTACAAGTAACGTCTACGTTTCGTCTAAAAATTTAGAAATGTTTAAAAGAAATTAAGGAGCTGTAATTCACTTTTTTTTTTAATGTAGAACGTTATCCAGGTATAAGCTACCACAGAATATCAAAGCAGAGACGCGATGGCTACGATTTTAAATAGGTTTTTAGACTTTGCTATGCTATGGTCAATTGGTCATCCACGTGTAATTTACTGTTATTAAACAACACTGCTTGAATCAAACGGTAGCGTTGCTAGTATTATTACCAATTGTGGTGCCCCTCTGGCAATAATTTGCTTGCAACAAGGTTCGACAAGTAACCTTCGATAATCTGCACTTTTGCTTTTTGTTCTTTGTTAAATTTCCAGGTGTTACTGTTTCACTAATAAAATTGTACTTTGGCGCACACGGTGAAACTTTGTAGGTCTAGTCATAGATTGCTTTTCCTTTATAAATGGTTTTGAAATTTCAATAAGCAATCAAGAAAGAGAAAAAAAGTTTCGTTCACATATAAGCGCATTTTGTTCGCACAGAAGGCATTTTTTGATTAATTGTCAGGCCAAAGTTTTAAGTCGGGCTGGACTATTCGAGTCGGGTTCGGGTTTGAGATTGGCAAAATGTCGGGCTTAATTCGGGCTTGATATACAAGCTTGTAACGCCTTACGTTTTACCTTTTAAGTGCAATAAAAGCCTAGTTGAAATAACTTAATAGCAACACAGAATGACGACTTTGCTTAAGCATTAATACGATTGTTGTTACACAATTATAATTATTGCATCACAATTCATTAGCAAGAAGTCGTTTTGTTTTAACTGCATAAGGGCAATAACCATAAACATTTTTTAGATCTAACGTAACTTTCGGGTTTTTCAGGCCTGGACTTGGCTTAAAGTTACTTTTCGGGTTAGGCCTACACTAGTCGACTCGTTTACTACTCTGTGTCAGGCTGTTTGGCAGGTGCTAGCAATGTCACGAACAGAATGTTGATTGAAGCTAGTTAAAAGGAAGTGCAGATTTACCTGTTATCAGAAAATACAATAGTCGATTTTTATTGGTCTTGGTTTTGTATTTTTATAACTTAAATGGTTAAAAAACATTATCATAAATTTTAGGCTAAATTTTAAGCCTTATTGTGTTAATTATTATGGATTGTTTGTGTCCTTCTTTAACATGGCAAAAATACAGAAAATCCACAATCACGCAGTAGCGTAGCCAGGAGGGGGCGGGGGGGGTATGCAAAATCACACGTTTTTGGTGATTTTGCATACCAATGAAGATTTTGCATACTTCATTGGCTTGTGAAGTATGCAAAATCACACGTTTTTGAGGCCGATTTTTTGTGAAAAATTGAAAATAGCCCCCCCCCATAGGAAAACAGCCCGCCCTGAAACGTTTGAATTTCCGAATCTGGCCGAAAAATCAGTCTCAATGTCGGCGAAGACCTTTTTTTTTTTTTTTGGAGACCACCTGATTTTGGGCGGAAAAAAGCTTTGAATTTCCGAGCCCGAGCTTTCTGAGAAATTTCGTCTGAATTTTCGGACAAACCGTGTGAAACTGATTCAAGTACAATGAAAATTCGGGTCAAGGTCGTTTGCACTTTTCTCACTCTTTCAAAATAGCCCCCCCCCCTTTTCCAAATTTCGGCTACGCGCCTGCAATCACGCTTTAAAGGTTGCAACAATCTACGACAGCTTACGACCATGTTTAGATTATGTGCAACAATGTACGATTAAACAATTGTCCCTTGTTACAAGCAAATGGGACACAACCATTAAACTGTCAGTCTAAGCTAAATAACAATTTGTGAAAGAAATTATTTGAAAATAGCCATTCTCTAAAACGCCCTAAACATTAAAAGTTGATTGTCACTATTTGACAAGATTATCATGGTTCAGTGAATACAAAATCTTTGTTTCTTGGATGGCATTAATGTGCTGTTTATGCTGTGACTACACTAACGTAACTTGCCTAAGATGACGTCGTACTCCGTATAATTTAGCAGTAAATATAAAAATCCAAAATTTGGTCCGCACACTCCGGTTGTATAATTACAACTCAATTTAGTGCTTAGGGGTTGAAGATTTTCAATCTATTTTTGGTCAAAAAATAATGTAGCAGTTACTGGCTAAAGAAAAAAAGCAATAATTTTTAAATTGCTTTTCAAATTAGTTTGACACTTTAACAAAGAAAATCTCTGAAGTGTGATGATATAAAAAAGATAAAATGAAGTGGTCAAGTGCCAATGCAACTTTAGTTTAACACTAATAATTATTTGGTTTCGCAAAATAAGTACCTAACAAAAACTTCCTACGACGTCAATTAAGATAAATATTTCCCAAAAAATGCTCAGATTTTGGAAAGTGAGTTTGGCAGATTTCAAAGTTGGGAAACCTTCCCGTTACTTTATTAGCAACTTCAAATATTCAGGGGTTATTTTTGAATACATTTGACTCAAAGGCAAGCTGATTCAAAATAAAAACAACGTTTTTCTCAAGGATTTTATCAGATAAAGAAACAAGAGAAATACAAAAATGCTCTCCCCTCATAAAAAATGCTTTAAGATAATTTGAACTATGATACAAGCTTTTCTGATTTCAAAACTAATAAAATATGATAGCCAAGTAGCCAAGTCATTCTGAAAGTCATTTTTAACAACATTGTGAGAAAGCTTAAATTGGAGAATGTGAGGAGCAAAAGGCATAAAAAATGGTTTGTTTTTACGCTATTGTTTGTTGATATTTTTACGCTATCCAGTTTCATCAAATTTTTTTCCCACGATTTTGATGGAGGATTAGTAGTCAGTCAGATTTTGTAGAAAGCACGATTCCTGAAAAAGTGAGCATTGCAAGAGATGTTCAGAGATTTTGGATTTTAGACCACAATTGCAAAAAGCAGGACCTTGCAACAACCCACTTTTACCACTTTGCCCTATGCCTTGCTGCAGGTAACTTCTGATTGCAAGTGGTGAACGTTTTTCAACTGACTAAGATTGATTTTTTCAATTTGGAAAGGATTCTAATGTATACCCATTTTTATGGAAGGTGGACGGGTTTGCTAACTTTTCACAGTTTTAATTTTGTCTTCAATTTATTGGATGCAAGGGGTTGAAGATAACTGAAAAAAAATTTTCTTGACTTGATTGGTATAGCTCTACATACAAACTGGTGATTTGGATCCATGATCTGCCTACTTCTTTTCTGCTTGCTATTGTTTTTCTCACATCAATGGTGCAATTCCAGCAAGATCACATAGATTGCTTTTATTGGTATAGGCCCGATAGGGCAGGAGTCGGCAACCTTTAGCACTCTGTCTTAAGCGCCATTTTGACCCATATCCACGAAAACACTGAGAGCCCCAAAACTAATTTTACAATTTTAAAAAGAGTAATTAATTGGCTATTCAAAATGATCTGAAAAGTTACTTAGTTCGTAGAGCGTTAGAGATAAAAGCAAGTGCGATTACCAATCTAAGAATTTGAACTATTACAAAGTACTGTAACAACTCATTAATTGGTAATCCCATCATTTGCTTTTTTTCGTGGGCAACTCTGGCGTTGGATCTAAATACCCTGTTTTACCTTCAAAAAATAATTATGAAACAGAAATTAATATTTTAAAGTTTTTTGAATGACGAAATTGTCATTCAAAGTTTTCGCGTGAGGATTGCACCTCAATGGCATGCAACGTTGCTAAACTGACTTGTTCAAAAATGCTGCAGATCCTTTAAAAATGTTGCAGAACCAGATTTTTTTAGGTTAAAACACAATCGCATTCTGTGATTGGTTTTGCATATGCTAC
The DNA here is from genome assembly GCA_963965965.1 of Trididemnum nubilum. Taxonomy (NCBI): domain Eukaryota; kingdom Metazoa; phylum Chordata; class Ascidiacea; order Aplousobranchia; family Didemnidae; genus Trididemnum; species Trididemnum nubilum. Next base: position 33,082,057 of record OZ014473.1, on the reverse strand, counting down.
CTTTTTATTTAAGTTAATGTCCGATTAATGAAACTAAGTAAATATAAATTAAGTTTAAAGTTTTTACAATCGAAAGAAATTCAAGATGACCCACTTTTTTTGGTCTTCACCTAAAATTGATTAAAACAAAGAACTTGCAAAAAAAAGAAGGCTATTTTGTTTTTGGATGTGAATGTCTCCTCTTAAACGAATTCCTTCTGTCTCTGCCTCCGACGGTTGAAACCGTTTATTCTTTATCATTTTAATTAAAGAAACCTGTTGTTAATCCTTATTTATAAAAAATCACTCTTCTTATTTTAGCTGCTGCTAAAGCGGACAAAAAGTTACAAAAAAGAAAACAATCTTTAAAATTCTAAACAAAAAGTTAAGGCCTAAATCCTGCCTTCAGTAAAAATTTAACTTTATGGTTAAAGGTCTTGAATGATTGCTATTTGCTATCTTATGGTAAATGCCATTTTAAATTAATTTCTATATGTGTGTTAAATTTTCAAAAAACTAAGACTTTAACTTTTGCTTTTCAAAACTAGTTTTGGCTCATCGTTTTTATTATTTTGTTTTTTATTGTGCTTTTACAAATATGCTGATTTTAACAGCACAGATATACATGTGGTATCAAGACTGCGGCAGCCCCCAAGAACAAGTATTTACTGTATATTTGCGAGTCAAGCTGTCACCGTTCTTGTCCGCCTGTATATACCACATATGGTGAAGATTTTAAAAGTTCCTGTTATAACTAAACGTCAAGCATCGAAGCAGTACCCATCCAATATCACTTTTATCACTTTTTTACAAACTGATTTAGCTCGACAAGGTATCGAATTCGAGTTGACCGTTTCATAAGCAGACGATTTATCTACTGGTTAGTTATTGTCGTCGATCTCATTTTTAATTGAATGTTTATGTCAACAAGCTTACATGCTCATTGAAACACAGCGCGGCGGTTCAATTCTAACTCTGACCAGCGAAGTATGCCGTCTTTTAACAATGCAAATAACTTGCATTTTGGTAAAACAACCCATTTGCGATAGACTACTAAGTTAGTAATAGCAACAGTAATGTTTCGTTTTTGGCAATTATGCGAACTTAAAAAATAATAGTTTCAAATAACCATTTGTCAGAAAACGTAATTGACATAAACTACCGCCAGAAAAAGAAAAAGTTATAAACATAAGTTTAATAAATATAGACCTAGTTTTCTAATAATCTAGAGAATTTTTTCAGATTACGCTTGCAAAGAATTACCGGTTAAGTTAATATGGACAACTATGTTTGCTTTGCCCCATGCTCCGGCGCCGAAAGAATCTAAAATCCACCAGAAATGGAAAGTTTGAGCTCCGGCAGTCGACTTCAAATTTTCCCGACCTTTTAATGAAAACACCAGTCAATTCCTAATCAAATCATTCATTATACGGGCTGGAATACGTCGAAGCTTGTAACAAGTTTGCGGGCCCGATCTTCGCGTCATTGCTTCCTGGCAACACAGTGTGGCGGGTTAAAAGGGAGCGCGCTCCGATTGCGGTTAACCGGCTCGACTGCACAGCCTGGGTGAGCAGGCGTGAGTTATCGCTTGAATGTAGGTTGTTGCGCAAATAGCGGCTTGACGTCGGGGTCACCAGATGTGGCGGGTTAGAAGCGGAGCGCGCTCCGATTGCGGTTAACCGGCTCGACTGCGCAGCCTGTGAGCTGCTATGATCTGTTGACTTAAGAAGCTATCGGTTGGAATTATCTTTCGTTTGTGGTTACTTCCATGCTAGTTTTCCACATCGCCACTGGATGAAGTAGGAACTGCGACACACTTCCCCCTTTCTGAAAGCAGTGGTAGGAAGGGGCCTGCTAACGTCGTCTCGAGCGCCGACCATCCAATCACGTCCGGGTCACCAGTTGTGGCGTGTCAAAAGGGAGCGCGCTCCCTTTCACCACACCACAACTGGTGACCCCGACGTCAGCCGCTATCTGCTCAACAACCTACACCCAATCAACAACTCACGCCTGCTCACCCAGGCTGCGCAGTCGAGCCGGTTAACCGCAATCGGAGCGTGCTCCCTTTCAAAACGCCACAACTGGTGACCACGACGTGATCCGCTATCTGCGCAACAACCTACATCCAATCAACAACTCACGCCTGCTCACACAGGCTGCGCAGTCGAGCCGGTTAACCGCAATCGGAGCGCGTTCCACACCAACCCCTCAAGTACACAATCTAAGCACCAGCTGCTATCCAATCTACAACTCACGCCTGCTCACACAAGGCTGCGCAGTCGAGCCGGTTAAACGCAATCGGAGCGCGCTCCCTTTTGACACGCCACAACAGCTAATTTCAAAGAAAAGTAGCAGCGGTGGCCAGCCGTTGGCCATACTGTGTCCAATTTAACCAGCCCGAGATTTGAACCTACAACCTCCCGCTCCAGAGAAGAATGCGTTTCCGCTCCACAACTGGCCGGCTCCTTTGTCAATTCCAAATCTCACAACTAATTATGATTTTTTGTTGATTGATTTTGTTTTTACTGCTTTGTAAGAAGAAATTAGCGCCTTACGCGATTGTCCATTTGTCACCATTGCATCATCAAAAGAACCAGCGAAGGCTTGATAAGAGAAAGCACAGCTACTGTCATCAAAGTGTTTTTTAAGCTGTGGAACACAGTATTAGCATATTGTAATTAAAATTATTGTAATAATTGCACTTTATTTACCAAGTTGCCTTGACCAGGAGACAGCAAATTGACCTTTCGGTCGTTGAGGGCCTTGCAATTCAATTGTTTCACCATTGGCATAATCAGTTCTTACAATGTTGTAATAAGTTAAAAATAAATGCGATAGTGGAAGCAATATCATTAACAATGTCCGTCGCGTAGCAAGATGTGGTTACCAGAGTTGCAAACGGTGGACTAGTATCGACCCGAATCCAATACGAACCTAAACAATGATTCAAAGCCCAAACAAGGCCCGAAAAGCCCGAAAGTACATTTTGTTCAGTCTAGAAGTATATATGGTTAATTGCTTCTTTCTTTTAAATGACTTTAGTCATTCTGGTCTGTGCAAATAGTAACGCTATTGATAAATGGTGATAGGATAATAATTATTGTGCATCTACAATCGCATTTTGATGTCTAAATAAAATCTTCAATGCAGTTGTAAAATTGTTTTGACCATGACTTTATAGCACCAAAACCGTAAAACAAGAAAAAGGCCCAAATTAAGCCCATAATTTTATCAACCTTTAGCCGAGATCGACCCTACCTACAATTCTGATGGTGACTGCCAGAGATGTAAACGAGCCGCCTAGTTCAGGCCCGAAACCGAAAAAGTAAGCTCGAACCCGGCCTGAACCCAAAAACTAATTTGAAATCCAAATCTTGCCCGAAAAAAACCAAAAGTTAAGTAGGATCTGAAAAATTTAGCAATCTTGTTAAGTTATTTTGATTATACTTTTGTGCATCGAAGACAAAAAGTACGTCTCAGGCCCGAATTAAGCCGGAAATTTTTATCAACTTTAGGCCCGAACCCGAACCCGACCCGAAAAGCCCGGCCCGACTTACAACTCTGGTGACTATTAAAGATCCAACGTGTACTGTATCTTATACACCAGATTTCTCTTTAGCTAATGCGACCGAAGGAGCCTTTGTATTTAGAAGGTTTTTCAAAGATTTAAAAGTTTTAGTATTATTCAACCTTCGATACCTGAATGGTTCATTACAAGTGTTGGATATTTATTTTATTTCAATAAATAACCTTACAGTGTTACGTAATCAATTAAATGTCACATGCACTCCATATAGACCAAAGATTTTGTCACTCTCATCATTTTTTATTGGAGAAACGAAGCCTGCACGTTGCAGTGATCAGGCTGATAATAAATTTGCATAGAGAACATAAAAAAAGAGATCTGTTTGTGCGGACAGACTAATCAGACGGTTCTGACGTGCTTTATATGCAAATTGCCCCGCGCTGTTTTCGTTGCATGTATTCTTCTTTCTCGCGAAGGAAGTCTTTTTTGTAACCAGCATTGCGAAGAGTTGCGCGGTGTTAGTTATCAGATAACAGTGCAGCGTATTGTAACCATTGAAGGTGGTATTTTGATGTAGCGGTTTTTACAAAATCAGTTTTGAGTAAAAGGTTATTTACGTTTTAGATAATACTGCATGTTCAATTTAAGTTAGTTAAAGCTTAATATTGCAAATCTAAAAGAAATCAACTGTTATTGCTAGCTCAATTCAACCAACTTTTATTTAATGATGGCGGCAGCTTCGTCCAGTGAATGGATGAAACCATCAAAGCTTGACGTTGATCTTAATTCACCGAAAGCTACAAAAAAACTTCAAGCATTGGTTAAGACGTTTAACCGTTTTGTTACGAGGTGCTTTGCCTCTCCCCGGGCTGATGGTGTTCCTGAACCCAACAAGCTTGAGATTCTGTGCGCTTATAATAGTGCAGACTTTTATGAGTAAATAGAGGGTTTGGACTAGTATGATGCAGTAATTGCCGAACTTAAAGCGAGCTTCATCAAAACTACAAATGTTATTTTTTCTCGCTATCAACTCGCAACGAGATAACAGAAAGCTGGAGAATTGTTAGAGGAGTTCTTACAAGCTCTGCACATGAGCAAGAATTGTAGCCTTAGGAAAGTAAATGATGCGCTCATTAATGGCTTGGCATCTCATCACATACGCCAGAGACTACTCGAAAGCAATGAATTAACCGTTGATCTAGCTTTCAATAAAGCCAGATCACTTGTTCAAGCGCAAGAGCACTCCGCAACATGTTGATGGAATGCAGCTACGTCATAGCTTTTTTCCGCCAAAACGATTGGACGTCAAAACTCCATTACAAAGCTTGGACGTTACCATAAATCAAGGAATAATTCTTTCAGTGGGCATATTTAAAGAATTTGATTGTAACGTAGTACTTTTGTAGATAGTCTGGCATTAAAGGCGGTGAATCATTTAGCCAATTCTGGTGGTTTGCAATAGCTAAAATTGAACTGTAATTTTTGATATTTTTTGTTTGGATTTTGGGGCTGCGGTTGCAAAGATAGATATTCAACAAATACAAAAAGATATCCCCGAAAAAAGTTTTTGGAAACCCCTGGTTTTGTTCTTCCCGCTAAAACCACAGTTCTCTAAAGTTTATAGAATCAATGAAACTAGCTACCACCATCCATATCATCCAGCCAATTCCGGTGGTTTGCAATAGCTAAAATTGAACTACAATTTTTGATATTTTTTGTTGGGATTTTGGGGCTGTGGTTGCAAAGATATTCAACAAGTACAAAAAGATATCCCCCCGAAAAAAGTTTTTGGAAACTCCTAGTTTTGTTCTTCCCGCCAAAACCACAGTTCTATAAATTTGGCGGGAAGAACAAAACTAGGAGTTTCCAAAAACTTTTTTCGGGGGGATATCTTTTTGTACTTGTTGAATATCTTTGCAACCACAGCCCCAAAATCCCAACAAAAAATATCAAAAATTATAGTTCAATTTTAGCTATTGCAAACCACCGGAATTGGCTGGATGATTCACCGCGTTTAATTGATAGTTACCGGGAGCGATTTAAGCAGCTTACATAGCTCAGCGGACCTAAAAAGTCACGCTTTTTGTGAATTCTCATCTTCCATTGCCTGCTATTGTCCCCTTTGACCGGTTTTTAGCTTTGGTTCTAATCGTAAGTTCGGCCATATCCTAAACAACTTAAAATTCTACTTCACAGCAGTAACACATGGCCGATTAATGTTTAGTTTAAGCACTATTTATGAATAATATTTAACATCACTAGCTCAAGTCAAAATAAATGAAAATTAAGGCTCCGATCAAAGTTACACCGGTACACTGAGGCCAGTTCAATCATAAGTTAAAAGTTTAAATGACATATCTACGAAAAAGTTCAATGAAAACAACTGCTAATGCGCTTTAACTCTTAGCAACAAATAATCATAGCGGTAAGCCGCTAATGACAACAGGTAATGCAAAAAATCACCAAGATCTTGCAAAATAGACTTCTGAAATTACAAAAGTTTAAATATGCGTTAATTTTGTCACAAATAAAGGAGATACAACTGTTCCATTATAGCGCCATCAATAGTAAGCCACGAGTTTGATTACCAAACTAGCTACTACCATCCATATTACATAATTCTAATGGGTGGCTTAACAGCAAGCCGGATTTACGTCACTGAAAAAAAGCAAACAAAACCAAATTCTTACTACTTGAAATTTTTTTCAGTTGTTACAGGCTTTTACCAAGCATTTAACTTTAATGTTACAAAGAATCAACTTTTTTATAGCCTGAAAATACGCTCTATATCTTCACTGTCAGTATTTTGGCTTGCATTTACATAGGGCCGGTCCGCGATTTTGACGTCCAGAGGTTTGGCTTGCAGCGCGATGAGGTCACGTGCAATTCAGTATCACGTCCAGTATGTCGGGAAATAACTCTGTAGCGGCATTGGCTACGCGCACCGAAAACAACAGGGAAAAAGAGGCAGAAAAAATTCAAGTCTAAGTATCATGTGGCGAAGTAGTGAGAGTCGCAACAATCTCAGGAAGAAGAAAATGCTTCTTTTGTGGGCGAACAAACCATCGCCGAGCAGACTGTCCTGCTAAAGAAGTGAGCTGCCACTCATGTGGAAAAGTTATGACATTTTTCTCGGGTTTGCAGGTCTAAGGATACAAAACCAACCAAGAAACCGTCCGTAGGACAAACCAGTGCTCTTTCATCACACAATTCTTGCCACTTGTATGCAGGTTATGCGGCGGCGTCACACAGTTTGATTAAAAGCTTTGCTGCAATTTTCCGTTAATGGAATAAAGTTAACTGCTTTGGTTAACTTCGGCAGCTCTGAGAGTTAACATTAACTCTGACACCATTAAGAAATGGGCCTAAAACCCGCACCATCTGATCACAACGCGTAAATAGCATCTGCTGCTGAGATGAAAATGAGATCTTCCGGTTTTTGTGTTGCTGACGTGACAATCAATGGTAAGAAATATGAAGCCACCACCACACTGAATGTATTAGATAATTTATGTAGCGATATAATTTTTGGTCTGGATTTTCAGAGTCAACATCATAGACTTATCTTTGAGTTTAATGGAGATTCGCCTAATTTAATTGTATCTAATGATTCCAAATGTGCATTGGCTGTTGCTGATGCAAAAGAAGCTACCTTGTTCTCTAACCTAACACCTGGAGTAAAGCCGATTGCAACAAAATCTCTTCGCTTCAACGAGGCAGGCCGAGTGCTCATTCAGAAAACTGTCGACGAATGGCTGCAAGAAGGAATAATTCAATCGAGTTTAAACCCATGGAGAGCCCAGGTAGTTGTTGTTAAAAATGAACTGCATTGTTATAAAAAACGATTGTGTGTAAACTATTCGCTAACCATTAACATTTGCACCGAGTTAATTGCGTATCGTAATTGTAATTGTAATTGCATTTTATTCACCAAGTTGCCTTGGCCAGGAGACAGCGAAGGGACCTTTCGGTCTTCGAGTCAAGATGTCACCTGCCCACCTGTCTACCACACACGACGGAGGCTTTACACTGTCTCTTTGATTGCTGAACGTCAAGCAGGAAAGCTGTGAATACCAATTTTTGTAGTCTTTGGTATGACCCGACCGGGAATCGAACCCGAGTCTACTGCTTCAGTAGCAGATGATCTATCCAATCGACCACTGATCGGTTTATCGACTTCCAATTTAAGTAGCGCATGGCACCAAATCAAGCAAACAACCTCCGATCGCAAATATACTGCGTTTGAAGCGAACGGCAAATTTTTTGAATTCACACGAATACAGTTCGGTGTGAAAAATGGCGTTGCTGAAATCCAACGCAAAATGTGTGAATTTATTAAGAAAGAAAATCTGATGGTGCATTTTCATTCCTTGACAATAATACAGTAGCCGGTCACAATCAAGCCGAACTTGACAATAATGTGATTTCCTTTCTAAAGGCTACTCGTCGCAGAGGTTTCACATTAAACTACCATAAAACCGTCAGTTCTGTAAGGCACATTAATATTTTGGGTTATGTTGTTCATAATATGACAATTAAGCCAGATCCGGAACAAACGCGCCCCTTGCAAGATTTGTCTGTGCCTTGTAATAAGAATATGCCTTGCGTAGTGTTTTAGAAATTTTGGGTACTACGTTAGATGGATTGATAGTTATGACACAAAAGTGCGTGCGTCCCTTGGCAAAAGTCAAAACGTTTCCTCTGATTGGAAGTGCATTAACTGCTTTTGTTTCGCTGAATTCTGAATTGCGTAATAGTGCTTTGCAATCTATTGATAAATCGTTGCCTTTTGTACTTAAGCTCGATGCCTCCGATGTGGCTATATCAGCCACTCTGAATCAAGATTTACGACCTGTCGCCTTTATATTTCGGGCCTTACTGGGTAGCGAAACTTATTATCCCGGATATGAAAAGGAGGCTACTAGGCAACTGCTGTTATTGAGGCAGTTAAGAAATGGTCGCACTTATTATAACGTCAGAGGTATACTCTAATACAGGGCTTCCCAAACTTTTTTTGCACGCGACCCCTTTTAATCTTCTAAAAATTTCCGCCACCCCTCACTGTTAAAAAAAAACACTATGAGTTGTGTATTTGTGATAATCATTCAATCAAAAAACTAATAACAAGGCACTGGTACCCAATGCGTACAAAACGCAAACACGTTTGCAAATACTCTGTTTGCATTTGTGTTTGCGGCTGCTTCAACATCATCTGCAGTACGCTTAGTACCGTTATCGTGCGACTTTTTTAACCAGCGATCCATTGATTAGAATCTAACCAGCAGTAGTAGTATGATAGTTATACCTCTACTTGACTATATACATATTACACTCCAAACTCTTCTACAAACTATCGGTACTACGGCCAGGCTCATATTCAGAGTTTTGCAATGGGGGGGGAGGGCTGTTACGGGGGTCTGGGGGTGGAGCCCCCAGCGCTCCAAAAATTTTGTATTTTTTGGCAAAAATAACTTAATTTTAGGCCTATTTTGATAAAAATTAATTCTATCAAAACGTGTAGTGCAAAGCATGAGTATACTTGTTGCATAAATGGGCTATGTGGGAGGTAGCTCTAGCTAGAATTTCAGTTCTCTAAGTAACTGCACCAAGTAATGTAATTACATTTTGTTCACCAAGTTGCCTTGGCCAGGAGACAGCGAAGGGACCTTTCGGTCTTCGAGTCAAGCTGCCACCTGTCTACCACACACGACGGAGGCTTCACACTGTCTCTTTAATTGCTGAACGTCAAGCAGGAAAGCTGTGAATACCAATTTTTATAGTCTTTGGTTTTACTTACTAGATTTATTTTACCAACTCTTACTTACCAGATGGTAAATCATAAAATCCTATACCAGTAGTTCAATAAAACTCTCAAGGAGTAATCTATTTCTCCTATGTTTTACAGCGAAAGATATAAGTAGGGGGGTAATAGAAGGAAGTTTGAGAGAAGTGATTGGTAATTTACGAATACTGAATAGCCCCCTTTCCCCCTTATTCCTGAACTTACATAATTTTGGATGAATCCAATGTTAAGCATTTTCAATAAGCGATCACATTTGGATACCAATTTTTGGCTATGTTTCAAAGCTTATTTTTTGATTTATGAGTTTTATTTTTGACAAATTAGCCCTTCTCTTAAATAAATGTTTTAAAAATATGCTTTAAATCATTTTTGAGTCTATTCCAATGCAAAAGACAGTCTTAAAAGTGTTAAAACGAGCTATTTTCTTTATCCTGCATTTTGTTTGGCAGGCCAATGGGATGGTTACACTTCTGACTACAGCACTATAAAAGCATTGAATTTGGTCTGCATAGTTCGATTCAGGGGTACCGAAATCCGGGGGGATGGGGGGATATATTTTCCCCAATAATTTGACTGCATCCCCATCCCAATAATTTGAGTATGGTCTTCATCTGCATCCCCTCCAATAATTTGACTCTGGTGTGCATCTGAGCGTAGGTCTCCACTTCAATTCTGGGAAAAAAGATTTCTATTTTTGGTGAAGACCTGTTTTTGTTTTTTGGTCTTCACTTAATTTGCTCACCTGAAAAAATCCTGCTCGAAGTTCATCCCACCAATGTTGAAAATAGGGCAAAAATGGGGTAAAATTGCAAATTATCCCCCCCAATGCTCAATAAAGATTTGCACAACTGGTTCGATTATGTGTAAACCAAAGTGACAAAACAAAACAAATTAGGCATCCAGCTGTGCTCTATGATACAAATGGGGAAACGTTTTAATGACAGTCATGAGTCGCTAAGACTATATCAAGTATACACTTCCTTGTAACACTTGTAATTCTCTTTACGACCCCTGAAGGTCGTTACGCGACCCCTTTGGGTGTCGTGACCCCAGTTTGGGAAGCCCTGCTCTAATAACTAATCAACCTTCTGTCGCGTTCATGTAGCATAGCCAACGACGTACAAAAATTAAAGATGATGAAGTTCAATTGCGGCGAATGGAGTTAGCTCAATTTTCTTATATTATTCAGTATCGCACGGGCCAAAAAATGTCAGCTCTGACACTTTTACCAGAGCGTTCTGCTACATAAGCGAAGCCAGGGAGGGCAGTGGCCCACCCACTCCCCCATTGAAATGCCACCAATGATGAAAATGTGACAAAAAGCTTATTGTTTCAGTTTCTTTTAACATTTTTTTGGGTATAACATACACGCATACAACAGTAATGAAGAATGATATTGACGAACAGAGGGGATGGGTTCCTCAAGTCAATATTTGCCGACCAATTTAAATACGTAACCCGGGTGAAATTAGGAGTTTTGTTCTAAAACTTGCTATCTCAGGTCTTCATCTAACCTTTTCATAAGCGTAATGCATTAACTAGGGGCGGATTTAACACATGGCAGAGTGCCTGGGGCCCCGCTCTCAGTTGATAAGACTTTTTTTTGGTCTTCACTTATATTTGGCGAGAAGATTTTTCGAAAATCCCCAAAGTACCAGGGGCCTCATCACGCAATGTAAATCCGGTCCGGTCAATAACATTGTTAGTTAACGTAACTATCCATTGTACCGTTTTTTAATAACAATTCACCTTCACCTAGCCAGTTTTTACGCGACATTACACTTTTGAAAAAAAAATCAGCATTGAACAAATTACATTGAACAAATTACAGAATTTTAGTTGAGGGCGCCTGAGCCCTCTGCACGCATTTGTACTACTACAACTGGTTGTTTTCATGAAAAAACAAAAATTTTCAAGAAACATCTTCGAGTGGATTATTTTATTATTTACTGCTAAAATATTGCAGCAGGCAATGTAACTTACTTCTCCCTACCTGGGTTAAATCACTTACAAAGTTTAACCCCAAAATGCAAGGTTATAAACGTGTTTTGGACTTAAGTTATAAGTAGAAGAAGGAATGAAGTACTTAATTTTCACAATTGGCCTTCTAGTGTTAGAAACCTAGTTCTTTCAAATAACTCTGAACACGTGCGGAATGTGATCTAATGGCATTTGAAATAGCTCGGTTTTCAAAAAATCGCTTATCTTCAAAAAATTTTCCAAAAATCTGGCTTCGCCCCTAGACCCCCAAAGCCTCCGGCGGATGAGGGCTCCGTCCCCAGACCCCCTTTTGTTATACGTTTGAGTTACACTAGTTCACTCACACACGCATCCCGATTTGGACATTTTTAGTTTTAACTTTGGTAAACCAGACCACGGTTTCTAGTCTTCCATTTTACGATATTTTTGCCTGACAAGAGTTTCTTTTCAAAACTTTCAGATGACGTCATTGCATGTAGTTTGTGGTTTGGGCCTCCCATAATCAGAAATTCTAGCTACGCCTATGTGCCCTGCTATAACTATGACACCAGTACTTTGCAAGATACAGAGGTGGAGTCCTCGAGGACGTCCTTGGCCTCGAGAACGTCCTCGAGGACACATTTTGAAGTCCTTAACCTTGGCCTCGAAGCCTCAAGTCCTTGGCCTTGGCCTCGAAGCCTTAGGTCCTTGAAAATTGCCCTGTCCTCGGCTCGAGGACAGCACTATTTTTTAAACTGTTAAAATTTTGTTGGAAAACGCCAGAAACCTCGCGATAAATTTGCACATACCTTTTTTGTTTTGCGCAATTGGAGCATAGGCTTAGCCAAGCGGGCCTCCCCCCAGTTGAAATTTCACCAATGACAAAAATGTGTCAAAAAAGCCTATAGTTTCTTCAGTTTCAGTTTCTTTTTAGCGTTTTTCGCTTACAACAGTAGCGAACAACAATATTGAATACCAAGGGCCCCGGAACCCCCTCAAATCAATTTTTGCCAGCCAATTTAAACGTAAACCTGGAAGAAATGGATAGTTTTCGTTCTAAAAGTTGCTGTCTCAGGATCACATCTAGCCTTTTTATGAACGTAATGCATTAACCAAGGCCGGATTTACCACAATATGGCGCAGTACCAGTTAAGGGCCCTGCGCTCAAATCTTAAGACTTTTAATGGTCTTCACCTAGTGTACATTTGGCAGAAAGATGTTGCAAAAATCTCCGAAGAGCCAGGGGCTCAGCGCGATGTAAATCCGGCACGGCAATAACATGGTTAGTAAGCGTAACCATCTATTGCACTGTCTTTCAATAACCATTCATTAATTTACCTACACCGCTCCAGATTTTACGCACAAAATACTTTTAAAAAAAGTTAGCGATGGAAAATGCTGATTGAACAAATCGTTGAACTTCAATTGTAGGGCCTGGGCCACCTGGCCTAACATGCACTTCTATAACTGGTTATTTTCATGATTAAACAAAAATCTCAAAGGAAAATCTTCGAGTGGGTTTTCATTTACTGCTAAAATGTTGCACGAGACAATGTAAGGTACATCCCCCTACGCGGACCAAATCACGTGCAATTAAAATTTACCACCAAAATGCAAGATGTTAAACGTGTTTTGGACTTAAATTGCAACTACGAGAAGGATTAAACAATTTAATTTTTTTAAGTGACTTTCAAATGTCAAAAATTTGGTACTTTCAAATGGCTCTAAACATGTGCGAAATGTGATTCAATGGCATTAAAATAGCTTTTTTTTTCTAAAAAATTACAAAAAATCGCCCAACAGCTGGGGGCTTCGCTCCCAGACCCCCAAAGCCTCCGGCCGCTGGGGGCCCCGATCCCAGACCCCTCGTCTGTTATACGTTTGAGTTACACTGGCTTTCTCAAAATGTCTCCAAAGTTACGTATTTGCACTTTTCAATTATATTAGTTTAAACCCTCTACCTTTGCAAAATCCTGGTTAAATGCCAACAGGCAAATTTTTGATGACGTCATTGCACGTGATTTGTGGTTTAGGCCTCCCCAATCAAAAATTCTGGCTACGCCTATAAATTGGAGATTGCCTGAAAAACTTTTTTGAAGACCTTTTTTTTTAGAACACTTGCGGCTGTGTCCTTGCTTCTTGGCCTCGAGCACTCCTGTCCTTGGCCTCGAGAGGGTCTGCCCTCAGAAAGGTTATCCTTGGCCTTGGCCTTGGATTTTTTTTGTGTCCTTGGCCTTGGCCTCGAGCCTTGTGTCCTCGACTCCACCTATTGCAAGATATACATGATATTTTGCATCACCCTGGTGCAATGTTAGCCCCAACACTTTTACAGTAGCGCACTTCTCTACCGTGACTATGATATCTAGTACTTTGCAAGATATCGCTACCTTAGAGCAGAAAGGTTGTAACTGATATTTTTTAAAATTTGAGTTACAGATGATTTTGCATCTCCCAGGGTTCAAAGAGTTCACTGGCAAAAGGTTGAAACTGTTGCTTGCTTTGTCTCTTTGTAATTTGCAATGCAAAAATGGTGAAAGTGCAAAAAGTTGCAAAACTGTTAGCAAAGATAGGTTGAAGGTGCTGATGCTTCAGTGGTGAAAGGTTGTAACTGAAATTTTGTTTCTAATATAATAGCAATTTTAGTTGTGCGCAAGCAGTTAGTTTGATTTTTTTGCTTTTCATGCAAAACTTTTTTACCTTTGAACAAAAGACACTTTTTTGGGGATGATTTGCATCATTTTTGACCAGAAATTAGACGAGAGAAATTCAGGTCTACCAACTGCATAGTAATATTGAATGCTTCTACTCTGACCTGCTGAATGAAGACGGAATAAATAGGACTGCTGCCAGGACCGGCGCCATCGGGGGCATTTCGTGGCTGTGCCCTCCCCATATTAGTACTTGTGCCCCCCAACGAGGATTTGCCCCGAACAAAAGTAACAGGCTCGGTGCCACTGGAGTGCATTTCGGGGACTGTGCCCCCCAAAAAAATGCTTGTTCCCCCCCAAGCGTGAGTTAAATTTTGTTCCAGGACAAAAAACACAACTGAACCCTTAGACTGAGCCTAAGATTTTGCACCGAAAACCTTTTTTTTGGTCTTTTCTCCCGAAGATAAGTGCAAAATTGATCTGTGCCCCCTCAATTATTTTTTCTGCCCCCTCAGTCACGCTACTCTGGCACTGGGCCTGGCTACTGCTGTGGCGTTTCTTTGTATCTTTGTAAAATACGATTACCTAGCATTTATAATTATTATATCGAGATTTTTTGTTTGGCTAACATGGTCGAAAATAAGGTGCTTGCTGTTCTGTGGTTTTGGATTTGAGAAGCAAAGACAATTAAGATGTAATAGCAAGCATTTTGTTTTGTAATTGCTTTGGGCTGAGTTTAGTTGGATTGCGTTTGTTCTGCAGTGGTGATCCTGACAGCATACGAGGCATAAACGCGCAGAAACAAAACGCACCGATATCATTTGACATTAGACAATGTAACCATCAACGTCTGCTAACAATTTTTCTTTAATAAACGTAATATCCAGCAGCGGGCAGTGTATTATGCTCATGAAGGCAAACTTGACGGATGTGCTTCTACAACAACTGAAGGTTTTGTTTCACCAAATTCTACATCATCAATCTTCTACAAGAAGAACACATCTCCAAATACGATCAGCGTCCATGTCAGAGCTTTTGTGAAATTGCATATGGAATTATTTCCTGCATTAGAGTCTCACTACTGCAGAAAGAAGACATTAGCTAATACTTTGACAGCAACCTCAACATAAGGAAAATGTTTTGACTGTACAGAGATCGCTGTGAAATTATTTTTCATTTTTATATTACTAAGGTTTTTAATAAAACTAAGAAGAATGAAACCCAGTGAAAATTTTGTTCTACAGATCCATTTTCCATTCGGATTATAATTAAAAGTTTTTATAAATCAAAAAAATATGAGTACAGCCTTTGCGATATATATAAAAAGGCAAGTCCATTTGAGAAAGAATCTGTAATGGCCAAATATCAAGCGCACCTAACACGAAAGGAGCAAGCACGACAGCACAAGGCCATTGATATAGCCACGTGCAATTGAAAATCCAGATTCCATTAGGTCAATAATTTTTGACTCGAAAAAAGTTTTGCAGGCGCAAAAATAAAGATATTAAACCTTTATTACAGCCGAAAATTGTCCACGTATAATTTTTCTGTATACAACATGGCATCCAAAGCAGCCAAGTGCTTACATGAGGCATGAAGGATTGGCAAAACGAGGGCCAAATGAAATCGCATAATTTGTCTAGAACAGTAGTCTGAACCAGAGGGCCATGGCCCATGGGTGGGCGATAGGGAATTTTGAGCTGGGCCACAGAGCTTTTTGAAAAACTGGATATTTGATTTTAAAGAGTATTTTTGTGCAAAAAACTCGCGCATTCTGACGCGATCATCTTTTATTTTTAACGCTTTACTTGGAGATCATCTGAAAAAGTAGCAAAAAATAGCGGACTCCTAAGTGATGACCTTTTTTGTTTTGTTTTTTGGAGGTCGTTTAAAAATTGCCAAAAAGTAGCAGACTCTGACGCGATGACTTTTGTTTGGAGAACGTTTGAAAGTTCGCAGAAAATTACGACAAAGGGTAGCGGAAAGTTTTCAAAATGAACTTGGACCACGATTACAAAAAAGTTGAAAACAGAGTTGTAAATGGGCCGACTAGTTTAGGCCCGAACCCGAAAATGTAAGCACGAACACGAAAAATAATTTAAAGCCCAAAATCATGCCCGAAAAAAAACGAAAGTTAAGTTAGGTCTGAAAGATATAGCAATGTTGCCAAGTTATTTTGATTATATTTTGTGCACCAAAGACAAAAAGTACGTCTCAGGCCCGAATTAAGCCCGAATTTTTTTTCAACTTTTAGGCCCAAACCCGATTC
The DNA here is from genome assembly GCA_963965965.1 of Trididemnum nubilum. Classification (NCBI taxonomy): domain Eukaryota; kingdom Metazoa; phylum Chordata; class Ascidiacea; order Aplousobranchia; family Didemnidae; genus Trididemnum; species Trididemnum nubilum. Next base: position 33,065,873 of record OZ014473.1, on the reverse strand, counting down.
GAAAAGCCCGGCCAATTTTCAACGCCGGTTGAGAACCCCTAGTTTATGATAACATGAAGGCTCTACCTTCATCGATAAAAGAAATAAACTTTTACAGTGATCTTTGCAGAGGGCAACAAAGAACTTGCTATACAGAAGTTGCCTTTTGTGAATATCAACCACAAATATTTTGAAAGTGGGCAATCTGAAATGGAGGTTGACTCCGTCCACTTTACAATAGAGCAAGCTACGAAACATTCGGATATGAACATATCATCAGAATGGTACACTGCTGTTCATTTCGCAAAATGTACACAACTCAAATATGAAGTTATAGAAGTGAATACATGTAATGTTTTGGATGTCAAAGAAGCAGCAGATGAATGTTTTATAAATAAAAAATCAACCGACGATCGAGGTAGCTTGTCAAGGATAACAGTGAAGTGATGGTAATATAGAAAGGATGAACCGAGAAAGATATATTTCAAATACGAGCTTGATGATATGGAATTAATTTCTATCTCTATCAAACGAGAACAACATACAGACACATCAAAAACGTAACAAATGCACAACCATCCAATGCGTACAAAAAAAAAAACAAGCAAGACAAGCACCGCAAATGCGAAAAACAAAGATCGCCTCAAGTTGTGCAGATTCCAAGGTCACATTCCATTCGATCATCGTGATTTTTCAAAAATCTCGATCACCAATCGCTCATTAAAGACTTTAGCTGAAGCAGATTTTGAAGACCATGAAAGTTGCGATGATGACGAATAAAAGGTTCTAATATTGCTTTACAATGCTGAGAATAAGACCGTTTATTGCAAAAAAATCTTCAGTTACAACCTTGTGATTATTATTATTCTTGACAGTTCTTTAGAGGTAAAAGGTTGTATTTGCTTTTGCCCCAAAACCAAACTCCTAATTCCAATAACTCTAGTATACATTCATATTTTACAGTATTGTGAATCATAAACTTTTATCGAGAAACGAAGTTTAAAAAGTAATTGATTGCGTTTCTTTTTGTGCTCAAACATTAAAACCTGTTATTTTCAGTTTCGTGCTTTTTCACCTACAAGACCTTTCTGCGCTACGGTAGCGATATACATGATATTTTGTGTCACCCTGGCTTTCTGTTTGCTTTTCCGTGCAAAGATATGAATACTCAAACCGTAATTCGTTGTTTAGACCTATTGCTTACCTTTTTGTGAAACTGCTTTTTTTCTTCGTTTTGCTAATGCTAGTTCTGTTTCGTCTCTTAAATTAAAGGCATAACTTACCCAGCCTGGCAATGCCTCCAGCACCGGAAACGGCCAAGCCAAAAGAACCGTGTAAACTGTCTGGAAGACCATTCAGTTTGCTCGAAAACTGCTAATTTACCTCACAAACAATAAAAATGATGCTGCATAATGCCTCGCGTTCTATCAGGTCGTTGCTTTGCACTGCCACCAATGCGACACCCTATGAACGATTTTTTGCCTTTCAGAGAAGATCGAGTACCAGAGCAACATTACCAACCTGGTTGACGTATCCTGGATCCATAGTATATCTTCGGCGTTTTGTTCGGACCAGTAAAAACGATACCCTCGATGACGGAGTCGAGATAATCAACGTCAATCCAAACTACGCCATTGTTCGCCATCTCAACGGCCGGGAGGTTACCGTCGCCTTAAATGATTTGACTCCTTGCCCATCCGAATAATCCCAAGATAGCACCGACACAAATGAGACCCATCCATCAGTTGATGTCCAAAGTAACCAAAACGCAACTACCGCTGCTAGAGACAATGATGTTGATATCCATAACGATAATGTACCTGCCCCATCTACCCCTGTTTTGCCAGGGCGATCAGCTCCAACAACCAAAGATATTACCCCACTTCGGTATGGCATCCACGACTCCTCTGCGCAAAAACGGGTATATTTATGTTGCATATTGTATATATTGTTAAATTTTTTGGTGTAGGTATTTTTGTTAGTATACCGGTGTTCATTTTTCTAAGACGGAAAAATGACATGATTTATACGCAATTGCCTCGCGCTGTTTTTGTTGCATGCATTCTTTTTCTCGCGAAGCAAGCCTTTTCTGCAACCATCGCAAAAAGTTGCGTGATTGTATAGTCATCAGATAGCAATGCTGCGTATTGTAACCATTGCATGTGGTATTTTGATATAGCGGTACTTACAGTTATCAGTTTTAAGTATTATGTTATTTATGTTTCAGATAATACTGTATATTCAATTAAGGCTCTGGTACGTACGAATGAATGTATGCATGAATAATTAATTGATTATGGTAAAACCAAAATTTCCATACACTGTGCAGTGTTCTGTACATTGTTTGAAAAGGTTAAAACATTCACCTCTTTCGATAGTTTACAATAGCTGCCATGGAAATAAAATTTTGGAAATTATTAATTTTATTTTGGAGCTATTTTTTTGTATTGGTTGTAAAAGTATTTAAGGGAATATCTTTATGTATTGGTGGCAAAGATATTTAACCATTACAATAAGATATCCCCTTGAAAAGTTTTTGAATCCCTGAACATGTTCTTTTAGCCTAAACTTACTGAGGAAAAAAAGGCTAAGAAATATTAACTTTTTCGATCATATTACGTGACCAATTCAGTTTTGGTAATCCTCTTTTTTGTGGAAATACAACTGCGAGAATAAAACCAGATTTTCCAAAAATATTTTCACTAGGATGTCTCTTTGCATTTCTTGAATATCTTTGCAACCCCAAAATGAGAACAGAAATTTCAAAAATATATTTTGCTTTTTTAGCTAGTACACAAGGGGAATTTTCTGGAAGCTTGGCCTTTCCTTAACGTTTGTTTAGTTTCAGAAAAAAAGAGCAAAGTGTGCGGGTTTGCCTCGTGATTGAATCTTTTCGGATATTTCAAAATTCAACAAGTGACTAGTTTTTCACCCTCAGTGATTCTTTAACTCTAAATCTTTTATTCAATATTAAAACTCGAAAATTTGCCTACAGTTTTTGCAAAAAATTTTAAAATTGCTCAAAAAAAATTCTTTTTAAGGCTCTAACTATTACATTTTGTTAAAAATCACGCAATCTGCAATATTACAATGCAGTATTTAAAGACTTGGTAAAAATTTCATTAAAAAGTATAACTCGGCATCGTATAAACAACACCACTTCAAACATCAACGATGCAACATTGGCAATGTTTGGATTAAACACAAAATTTCAGCGAAATTTATTTTTCGACTTGGTCTACTATACTTAGCGTAATGTAGCAGTTGTTTCCAAAGTATTTTTGTTTCAACTTGCCTGGTGATTGAAACAAGCTACAAATTATTAATAGATTGCAGGTAAGACCACTGATACACCATGTGTTTGTCCAGGCGAATGCGAACTTGTACTGTTGATAATATTTATTGCTACTTAAAAATACCTTTAAAAAATATTACGGAATCAACTTTACGTAGGAATCTTTTTAGGAGAAATGCATTATGGTAATGCCTTACTTGGAAGTAGGCCATACAAATTTAATGCATATCTTAGGTCAATGTTATAACCTCATTCTACTCAACTACCAAAGATTCAACATATTCTGAAGAGACTTCGACTTTCAAAAATGAGAGTGTTAAATTATTTTTTAAATTTGGGCAAAAAAGAACTCAAATTCACACAAAAATTCCGGAAAATTGCCAGAACCAAAATATGATCCTAAGCATATTAGTACTTGCAAAATAAACTTAAGATCCTCATGTCTTATTTTAAATCTTTATTGAAAAACAATTAATCATTTAAGTTACTATTGTCACTTAAAGTTTTCACCAAAATTGAACTCACTAAACAATCACATGAGATTTTGTCTCAAAGACTTTATACAAGTTGAAGAAAACAAAACCTAAAAGTTCAAGTTCAAGTTTATTTATTTTTGCCACAAAATTCACATAATATAAACAAACGATTAAAGTTAATTTGGCAAGGGAGACTGCGAGTTGACCTCTCGGTCTTCAAAGTCTGCAGGCACCCCGATTACCGGACGAAATGATATAAGTTAATCAAAAACATATCGTTGTCATGAAGCAAGTGACGAATTTCACTCAAATTGCAATACCAACGTTTTATACTGTATTGAAGTTTCTGTAATACATTCTAGTACATACTCAATAGATAATTTTTGCATGATACTTTAAAGCTTTGAAAAGATTGTTTGGCTTTAATGCTTGTTGGAATTTTGTTCCATATTTTAACACCTTGGTACCTGATGCTTTTTTGAAGTCTGGTTGTTTTGTAAAGAGGAATGTATAAGGTAAGATTGTTGGCAGTGCTTGATGAACGTGTACACTTTTGAGAAACTTGGTTAGTTTTAATATAAAGGTTTGACAGTAAAGGTGGAAGACGTTGATGATAATGGTGAAATATCAGTTAGGCAACTTCATACTTATATAATTCAGGAATTTTTAGGATTTTTAGTTTAGAGTAAAATGGTGTAGCATGGTCCATATATTTGCCGCCGCCGATAATTTTTACAGCTTTGTTTTGAAGTGTCTGTAATTTTGATAGGTAAGATTTGTGGGTACAACCCCAAATGGATAAACCATACAACAAATGAGGATGAATAAAAGCATAGTATAGTTTGAGAAGTGAATTAGAAGAAAGAAAATGTTTTAATTTTGAAAGAATGCCCACCGACCTAGCAACCTTATTTTCGACACTTTTAATGTGGGAATGGAAGTTTAAACGTGAATCAATAAAAACACCCAGATATTTTGCTTTATCACACGATAATACTGCCGTGATTTGAAAATATCGAACTTCGTGATTTTTGGTCAAAAAATTTTTTTTCATCATTTTTTTTCTTATGATTTTCTCTATCTTTTACTGAAAGAACGAAGTTTCTAAGTGCTGTAGTTTTGGAGATAGAAAAAATCTGAAAATATCGAACTTGAAAGCAATCTGAAAATATCGAACTTCAATGTTTATTACGTCACAGAAAAATTTTATTACAATTGAAAAATCAATTTTTTCAATGTTCAAGCGACAAGATGGCAAATTGTAACTGAAACTTCAAGTCATATCGTTGCGACATATTGGCAGATTAAGTGACAGAGTAAAAAACGTAGACTTGATTTTTTCGAAAAATTTAGCGAATTTTTTTTGAAAAATAGTCGCAAAATTTTTACCTAAAATCATTTAGTGTTGAGCCGTGGAGAACTGAGCTGGTTAAATTAACTAACCTAGAAGCTTTCTCATGAAATAAGTAGGCTTGAAATAAAACAGTATGAGAGAGTCAATACGTAGGCGGACATTAGATCGTGTGGCAGGCAACTTATGGCCTACGGGCCTAATCTGGCCCATCAAAAAAATCATCCGGCTGGCGATTTCTGCGATTGCGGCAATTTGTAGCAATATGGGGCTGTATTGCGAATGGAGCAAGAGATAAAAGCGAAATATTAGTGCTTGATATAGCATATAAAAATATTTTGAATGCAAATAAGCATGCCACGGTGTCAATGTTTGGCAGTATTTATTTAGCGTGCAAAATTTTAATTAATGAAAGTCACCAACCTACAGCATTTTGCAAGATTTCTAATCGTTTACGTGCAATCCGGCCTAAAGGATTCCGGGCTGGTAGCCTGCAGGCCAGATAGCACGTAAACGATCAAACATTAAAACTTCGGCTCCGCAAACGTCAAATTATTAAATCAAATCATAGGTATTTTGCAAGATGTTATGCTTTTACTGCTTCTAAATTACCACTGGACTTACCGTACGTAAACTTTTCAGCCCAAAATAACATCAAATATTTAAAGCTCTGGCCAGCAAACGTCAAAACATTACAACTAAATTATCAAATATTTAATTGTATGCTGTGGCATTATTGAGGGCATGACAACATCAAGTTTCTCATAATAAAGGGCGTTGGAACTCGCAAAAGAGCTACCACCAATGGCACGAAAAATAAATGATTATTAACGCTATAGTTTGCACAGGCAATTGGACCAACTCATTTTACATGGTGATGAGAGGGGTAAAAATGCCTCTCTACCTAATTTCTAAACCGGAAAGTGCGTAAACACCAAATTCGGCTTGTGGGTTGTTGTTCTCCAATTTTTTAGAAAAATCTAATTTTGAGTTGATGACGTCACCGTAATGACATCAAGGCCATATTTTGGAAAAATGACGTAATAGGAGTGTATACAATAGGGTCAAAAATTATTCAGTGTTATAAAAAATTCTAAAATTGTTTAGGGAAACTTTGCCCCAGCTTTCATGTGGTGTAGGAAAAGAGATTTGGTAGCCGAATGATATACTTCGAGAGACTAGAATTACAGCTAATGCTGAAGCTTTACTGATTTTCAAACAACTTCAAATACTTTGAAACGAAAATAGACCAACTACTAGTGGCGCAACCAGGCGGGAGGGGAGTTAAGGAACTTCAATCCCTAAACTAAGATATTTTAAAAATTTACCTCAAAAACGCAAACGTTCAAAATGTGTTTTGGACCTGACCTGTAACTAAACGGGTGGTTGAAGGGGCTAAGTAGTTTAATTCTGCAACTGGCTTAAAAAGCCATGCAATGAATAGTTCTTTTAAATGGCTCTAAAAATTAGCAAAGTTTGATCTGAATGACGTTAAATTGGCAATTTTTTTAAAAAATTTCAAAAATCGCCCAGCGGTTGGAGGTTTGACTCCCGAGACCCATATGGTTTCCGGTGACTGGCAGCTCTGTCCCAGATTTTCTTCTGTGATGCCCTTACGTAGCACGAGTTTGCTCTGCAGCCTGCTCAAAAACGACATTTTTTTGCCAAAAAAATTTAATTTTTGTTCAAGCCCCTTCCCCCTCAGCAAAGTCCTTGTTGCTCTTGAAACAAACATATTTTCATCATTTTGTGCGAACGAGTAGTTTATCCAAAGCAACAGAGTTTCTGTTGAATCTGCAATCAGTTAAAATACGTCAAATTGTCTTAATCAAATTGTTAGTAAAAATATGTTACGACCCATCGAGACCTTACTGATTTGGTTTTTGGATCACTATTACGCAAAGTTGCCGACACCTGGTATAGACAGAGAACGCTGTTCTACGCTTGATAGCCAAGTTTGATGTTTACAAAATTTTTGTAAAATATATGTGCGTTACTTTTTTAAAATTTGAGTTACGCTAAACTAGCTACCTTCGGCGATACTTCAGCACCTTTGGCCGAACTTCTTTTTCAGGGTCTCATGACCAATCCCTGTGCTCCAAGTTCTACCCAAGACATAAAGCCTTGCAGTCCATTGCTATCGCTTTTCGGGGTCCATTCAAAGAATCCTTTTCCTCCTCTACAAGCTTTTGTAATATCTGCACTTTAAACAGAATGTTTCTCCCGGATGTTAGATCCTCTTCCAATGCAAAACGCTTTTAACCAACTAGAAATTCTCCTCTAAGTTGCACAGGGTCATAGCTGGATACCTCTCCTCCACCCCACCTCATTGCTTCTTCCTAAAAGCCATCTTCCTTTTGAAAATAACCAAGCACTAGCATGCTTTAAACGTGTTCTGCATCTTCTTCCAAAATCATCATTTTGTTCTCAAAGCGTTTGTCTCAGAATTGGTGATCAGCCGGTTAATAAGTAACCATCCCAAAAACATTATGCATATCAGCGGAACCACTTCCACCCTGAACGCCAATCAAGTTTATAATATCATCCTCCATACCTTACTGCAATGGCCCCAGAGAATTCCGCCTTGCATCTCCCAGTAGGCGTTTGTCCTTTCTTCCTCCAGAGGTTCATGTAAGGTACATGTACCTAATAAGGCCCGCTAACACAATTTTTGCTATAACTCAACCAGTGCTTGATATATTTTATCGAAAGATGGTATTTTATTAGTAGAGGTTTATGGTAGTCACACAATGAAAGCATATGGCAAATTGATCACTCACTTGATTTCTATAAGCAAAACAAAAAATTACAAAAGTGGGCTTTATTAGGAACACGTGTTCATAATAAGGCCCACCATTTTTCTCTTAAATTTCACCATTAAAACATTGCAAATAAATAGTAATTACCAAAGTACGCACGTAAACCTACTAAAAATTAAGATAGCAAGCAATATATACACTAAATATTACACTGGAGGCTTGGGTTTTCAATTTCGTTTCGGGTCAAATTAAACACTCTAAAATTTGCATTCCAAGGTTTAAGCATAAAAGGGCCACTGTGGAAATTACAGCAAACTTGCTTGTCATGTCCTTTAGAGAGGCACTAAATTGGATTTTTTCATCTTGAAACGGTCAACAATTCGTTAAAGGATGAGAATTAGTTCTAAATACAGAAAAAATAGTGACTGAAGAGTGAAAATCAAAGCAATCAACAAACATTTTCTGATTAGATTAATAACACACTTTAACAAAAAAAAATCTCTTTAGTTGCACTCCATGCAAAAGAAATTGTCCTCATCATCTGAGTCTAAGCCCACACACTCCTCATGGTACCATATTTTACACAGGTGGCACTGCCGCATACTCAATGCAGTGTCTTTGCCACAAGCAGCGCAAAACCATGAAGCATTGCTGGTGGTCATTGGCATACTCTTTTTCTTCTATGGTACCGCTTTTGTTTTTTTTTTTTGGCAAAACATTTTTGCTTTGTTTTTTGAAAGTAACTTTTTTGGAGCCGTAAAAAAGCTTTTTTGTAACTAATTGCGCTTTGTAATTTAAACTCTTCTTCCTACTAACACCCTTCTTTTTGATTTTTGGGGTCTCCATCAACTCCGTGAAACTAACATTTTGCTGAATAGTTGCAGTAGCTGATCCTCCTTCATCAATGTAATGAGACACTGGAGATAGCTGGTTAAATTCCAATTCATCACTGCAATAATAAGAATGTTTATGCACTTGGTAACTTACAAATAATAACACATGTTTTTGTATAAAAATAGCAAACCAAGTGAGCACATCAGTTTACTAAAAGCTAAACAAGTTGTAATTCAACATGCAATCTAAATTCACTGTGCAAAATTTAGCAACCTTATCATTTTCACAGGAAAGTAAAATGGAACAAGAAGAATTTTAATGTAAATACTGTACCATGTTCAAATCAAAAATTGAAACAAGAAAATTACAATAGGATAGTGTTTTAAAATTTACGAAAAAAAAAAATTTAATCCACAACAGAAAATAAACTTTGAGGTCTTACTTAGATTGACTGGACGATGTTAGCTGCTGACACAAGTCGATTTCATCAGTCAAACGATATGATGTGCTTGGCTGCATGCTGGTCAAGAGGATACTTGCCATTTCTTCTTCATTTGGGTGAAGGGATGGTGTGCTTGGCTGTAAGCTGGTTGCCATTTCTTCATTTGGGAGAAGGGATGGTGAGCTGGTTGCCATTATTTCATTTGGTTGAAGGGATGGTGTGCATGACTGTGAGCTGGTTGCCACTTCTTCACTTGGGTGAAGGGATGGTGTGCTTGGCTGTGAGCTGGTTGCCATTCCTTCACTAAAATGAGAAGTTGGGCTTTGTTCCTGAAAGGTTACAGTGCTTGGAGCAAAAGCAATATCTGGAATTGCATCCGGATCAAAGGGGTATATTCCTGTAGCCCGAAATCCATTACATACGTTGGTTACTGATATTGCTTTATTGTAAGCAGGGGTGCAGATGGACCCAAACCTTGCTTTTGTTATTACTCGATCTGGATGAGCACGCCAAAATTTAAGTACTTCTGTGTCCCAGTAATGCTCAAATGATCTAAATACGGACTTATCCATGGGTTGGAGTTCATGTGTAGTATTGCTGGGCAAGCAAAAAAGAACAACAACATCATTGGCAATTGCAGCATTCACAATGCCCGGATGAAGATGGCTTGATGCACCATCAAATATTAGCAGAACTTTACCCACTGGTTTATATATCGAAAAATGCTCCAGCCACTTTATGAACAACTCTGTTGTCATGCTTCCTTTGTCCGACATGCATACCATTGCGTTTGGAGGCAAATTGTCTCCATATTCTGGTTTTGATCTTTTGCCTTTAAAAATTACCATAAGGGGAATGGCAGAACCAGTTACATTTGCACAAACAACCAGAGACACATTTTCTGCATGTTCTGGGGCAACTAAATGGACCCTCTTTGCACCTCTCTGAGCCATCACTTGTTGTTGGTGGTGTAGCGTTAAGCGGCAACCTTTCTCATCCATATTAAAAATGCAATGGGGCTTATCAAACAATTCATTTTCCTCCATCACTGCTTTCAGCTTATCAAAATAGTTTTTTACTATGTGAGGGTTTAATTTAGCAGCACGTCCTGGGTTCATAGATTGAGCTTTTCTTAAAGATATGCTTGGATTTCTTTTCAAAAATCGTTTTAACCACTTACGACCAGCTGAGGATTTAGCACTATTAAAAGAATTCAAAATTTCGTTAGAACTGCAATACTCAAAAACATAAATTTTGATTAATTGGGGTGTCAATGGCAATCCAATATTGCTAAATCGAACAATTCGTGAACAGAGTTCTTTCTCCTGTTCATCAGTTAGCACTGGCTTTCTTCCCAGTTTTTTGGAAATTTTCCCTGATAGCAGATGATTTTGCAAAGTACGACGAGGTATTTTACATCTTTTTGCAACATCTCATTAAGAGCAACCAGATTTAACAGCATCAAGAGCAGAAGCCAAATCTTCTTCAGCCCAAGTGGCTCGTATTTTTGACTTATCAGAGTCTTATTATACCCCATCTAATATGAGATACCGGAACTATACAAATTTATTTTTCTAAATATCTAATAAGAATAATCTGAAACAGAGTTGTCATGAAACTTAACAAAAATAAGTCTAGAATATCAGTAGACTTATTTCATAATAAATTGGAAATTTATTAAGAGCAAAAATATCCTTTAGAAAAGGCAAAAAATAAAAAAGGCAGTGGCTATTGCCTCAACTGAATCATGCCCAACCATAGAGGAAAGACTAATAATAGGGCATGCCCAACCATAGGGCATGAATGGCAGAGATATTTTGCCTCCTGGAGGCAAAATAGCCACTTCCATAAAAAAAAAACACTTAGTGCATTGCATCAGTATATTTAGAATATGACATACTGTACGTACATACTGATATAAATGCCAGTATAGCCTACTATACTTTCAACACCGTACCAGCAGCCCAGTATATACCGGTACCTCCAGCGATAGCCTAGTCTATAGCCTTACCATCTCCAGTAAACCTGTGCCTAATTAACCACAAAACACTTTAAAATTTAATAAAGTACACCTAAAACAAATCTGAAAACATTTAGCAAAATTGCTTTACCAACCTGACTACAACTGCACCTCGAAACTAGCAAAAACACTAACCATGCACATGGGCCTTATTAAGAACATTTACTGTCCCTAACAAAATGCTTAGTATTTTATCATGTCAAAAATTTTTTTTACAATAAACCGCAGGTTTTATTCACCAGTAAGTCTATTTTAATGCAAAAGTTTCAAATTGAAAAAAAACTCGCCTCTAACTGCTCAAAATGAGAAATTAAATTTACACAATTCAACTGTCAACGGAAAAACGCATTTCCCAAAAATCTATTTAGCTCTAGCGAAATGATTCTTTGATAGAAAAAGTTGAAATGTGGTAAATTAAAGTGAATTTATATTAGCTTTTAGTAAGGGATGAAAGGGAATTTTTATTTGCTCCAGAAAAGAAGATCAAGGTGGTGGGCCTTTTTAGGAGCCGGGCCTTATTTGGTACAGGGACGTTATAAGACTGACGAATTAGTCTCTTCCACTTTTAGACTGGATGGTGCTGGAGCGTACGCCGCAATTATACTCTATATGCAATACATATGACTCCCTTACCTTGTCTTCTGGACCATAGGACCAATCGCTTTCAGTTTCACAGCAGAAATCCACCTCTAGACTAGACTGGAATGCGTCTGGTGTAACAACCAAATGATATTCTGTCACTACAAGTCATTTTTCTTTCTCACGGTCTCCCACTGGTTTTTTTTTTTTTACTTTTATCGGCCCCTCATAATCTCCTGACAAAGTCCCCTTTGAGGGTTTGATGGTTATGGTAGGGTGCAGATGATTAGAATCTCAAAGCGCAAATTCCGCAATTGCAGAAGTTCACTTAAATTTTTTATTTTGAAACATTGTGGAAGTTTCGTGGCGGACTAAAGTCTTTAAAATTTGTTACGCTTTAATTGCGCTAAGCTTTCAATTTTTTTTTTCGGTTTCATGCGCAATTCTATATAATGAACTTAAATTAGTTCCATTTCGACAGTCTAATATCGGCCTTTTTTTACAAATTACGTACTCTTTTTCTGACTAAAATCGCAAAAAATGCGGTGTTTGAATTGTGTTGTGGAATTTCAACTGCGGAAGTTAGGTTTTACTTTAACTTAGTACAAGATTTGAACCTAATTTAGTTCCATTTCGATAGTCTAATATTGATAAATATTGGCCTTCTTTTGCAAATTACTTACTCTTTTTCTGTCTTAAATCGCAACAAATGCGGTGTTTGAATTGTGTTGTGAAATTTTAATTGCGGAAGTTGGGTTTCATTTTAACTTAGTACGAAATTGCCGTTCAGCAATTGCGGAATTCCGTTGCGCTTCAACTGAATCAAAAAATTGCTTCAGAAATTAAAAAAATTAAATTGCGCATTTTACGCTTCGCTTGTACTGGTTGAAAAGATCGTTGTGCTTTGTTGTAATGCGCTTTTGATCAATTGTTATTTGTGCGCACCTCTGGTAGGCTGACCATATTTTTATCTCTAAAAAGGACACATTTTTCCAGGTATTATAATCAACGTACCGATCTAGCTTAAGCTAGCTTAGCCCTTTAAATTTAAGTGTTAAACAAAAAAAGGTTTTTAGTTTTTTTGCTTTTTTTTGTTAAATTTGATGCAGACCAAAAAATGGAAGATTAATCACTTTTTGTTGAAAAGGAGGACATCTCCTCCAAAAAGAGGACGAATGGTAACCTGAGTGTCTAGTGCCACGCCTCATCTTCACTCTCCAGCAACGTCATTTTAAAAACTTTTAATGGGTGTCTCCCTAGTCACGCTAGTATCCTGAAAATGCGCATGCTGATTTCCTGGCCAAAGCTGTTGTCCAACACGTTGGTTCCTGGCTCTTTATCCCCTGCCATTTCCAAAATCCAATACACCAAGTATCTCCAATGGAGACGTCACGTCTTGTCTCTCAATTTCTTTCAGTTTCTTCAGAAGAATTGGACCTATCGAATCCCATACTCTGTGAGCTCTCCCGCCTTTGCTGTTACGGCACAGTTTATAAATTATTAGACTATCATCATATCTCGTAATTATTACTTTTACAAATTACAATATCTACGCAGAATTAGTCATAAAGAGAACTCTTCCTGAGCGCCTGTGTACAGCCTCTATGGGATGTCATTCAACTCTTTCTTACCGTTCTGTCTCTGATCCTGCGCGCAAATTCATTATTGGGTCTACTGTATCTTCAACTTTTGGTCCAGACATTGGTTGGGGGTGCGGCCCCACTGTTGGGTTTTCGCTGAGTTTCTCTGCGCTTCCATTAATCGGGAAGCGGTCAAATAGCACGGCCACCATCCCAATCCAATTCATTAAAATATGTTGAGCAAGCAAATTCATTAAAATTTATTATGATTAAACTGACTAAAAATTAGTGGTTAATAGGGATTAAAATTATGCTGTGAAACAAGCGCTCGATGGCTACCACTGTTCAACATAACCAACAAAAATCTTTTTTAGGATAATTTGTACAGTGAGGCTGCAAGGTAGATATAATATTTGGTCCTATGGAAAATAAGCTTTATGTGTTTTTCCGTGAATAAAACGACAAATCCCCAGTTCAATAATCAAACGTAGAGCCAGCGACCTTTTGATTACCGGTACCAGTGCCGTCGTCAGAGCAAACGAAGTGAGGGAGCATTGGCCGAAAGGGGGGGGCACTTAAATAAACTGACCTTTTGCTATAAAAACTGATAATCAGATCTTGTACGGCCGCAAATATGTTTAATTTTAAAAACTCGACCAGCAGCGTTTTATAGCTCGTTTCGCCTGCGGCCCATAATTGAATTGAAAAATTTATTTGCAGCAGTGACTACTACCAGACATGCAACAAGCATTTTGCTAAAAGGGGTGAACCAAAAGTAAATTTTTTTGCCCCAAAATTGCCTGATTTTGCTGAACGAACTGATGCAACTAAAGAGTGTTACAGGCGGGGCATAGTCACTAAATATTTAAAGACGGTGGATGGGGGTCTGGGGGCAGAGCCCCTGCCGCTGGGCGAGTTTTGTGATTTTGCAGGAAAAAAATAGCGATTTTGAAGCCATTTTCATCACATTTTATCATTTTTGAAGCCATATGAAAAACTAATCTTTGAAGTTAAATTTTCTGAGTGTCTTGGCTAAGGGGGCTTAAACGTCTTCACCCTGGTTGCGCCACTGACTGCACCCTCGAAATCTTTAGTGTGCTCTAAAAATCAAAACAACTGATCTTTGAAAAAAGTGTTTTCACGTATTGATCCATGTCATAATTACTAACGAAGTACCGGTAACGATTTTGCAGGCTTACATCTCGTTTTCCCGACACATCCGTAAAAGCGTGTTAATAAAACGGGCTTTTGCGTCAGATTTATGTACAGCCATTGGTTGCCAGCAATTTCGCAAAGAATAAACGTCAAAGGAGAACTATGTTTGACGTAATTAATCCTTTTTCAATCATTGTCTGTTGTCTTGTCGTTACGTGATGTTCCAAAAACAGTATTTGAGTAAACCAAAATGGGGAGGCACAAGCAGCCGTTAAGGGGGGCACGGCCCCCCTGCCCCCCCCCGTAGCGATGGCACTGACCGGTACTCTCTCTCGACGCTTTACCTACTAAGCTAAAATACCAGCACACCATAAAAAAATTCTTGTTTAAAGGTATTCAATTTAAAAAAAATTGATCAAGTATAATAATTAAGAAAAAAAATGTGGATAAAGGTTAACTTAAATAATCAATTAATTATACTTCCAACATTTCTTCATTAAATTTACGTTATAAGATATTATTCGCAAATAACTCTAGTAATAGTCTGTTGTGATTTATGTGTCAATTACGTACCTAATTGCAGAATAAACTTAGTGTACAATTTTACAAAAATAATTCACGTTGATTTTAATCAAAAATGATCGGAAAAAAACGAACTTTTAGGTATTTTTTATGATGCAATAAATGCTAAAAATTTGCCCAGGACGAACAACGGGATTTATTACGTAATAGTACCAATACAAAGGAAGTTTAAAACTTGATTTTCTCGGAAATTAAAAAAAGGCAAAAATGCCTGAAGTTCGATATTTACAAATCACGGCAGAATATTGGTAAGTTATTAACAATTAAGGTGACATGGGGACTTAGTATATTTTGTTAGGGGGAAATAATAAGATGGTTTGATTTTAATGGGTTTAGACTTAATTTTTTAGCAATGGACCAATTGTAAACGTTTGCTAAGTCCTTATTCATTTCAGTTTCTAATGATGCTAGATTTGGGCTATCTATTGTGAGGCAAGTATCGTCAGCAAACAATCGTGGAAGACAATTGCGAAATTGTTTAGATCATTGATGTACAGTAGAAAAAGAAGTGGACCAAGTATTGACCTTTGAGCTACACCATAAGTTATAGATTCAATTTCAGATTGTATACCGTCAACCGAAACGTATTGTTTTCGATGTAAGAAAGAACAAATAAGTTTATGAGCAGGTCCTCGAATGCCATAATGATCAAGTTTTTTAAGCAAAATATCATGTGAGACTGTATCGAAAGCTTTTTGAAGATCTAAAAAGATAAGTCCTGTATATTTTCTTTGATTAATATTATCAAGAGTAGTTGTTACAATGTCAAGGCAGGTATGGCTAGGAGCTATGAGTTTCTGAAATCCGTATTGTGATTTATGAATAACGTTATGTTTTTTGAAAAATTCCAGAAATCCAAGAATTTTAGAGAAACAAGTTAGTATTGAAATGGGTCGATAGTTGCTTGGGTTTGTTTTATTTCCTTTTTTGTGAAGAGGTATGATTTTAGCAAGTGAACAGTTTTCAGGAAATATGCCATTAATAAAGGAAAATTAAAAAAAGCATTGCAAGTATGGTGCGATGATGGTTGAGGCAACTTTGAGAAAATAAGCAGAAATGTCATCATGACCAACAGCTTTGTTCGTGTTAAGTGAAAGGATAATATTTGATATTTCTGTAGTGCTGGGTGATTTCAAAAAAATTGAGTCAGAAACACGTTTGGGTAAATAATTTGAGAAGTGTTGAATGGTATCAGATTGAGGGATATCATCAGCAAGATTTTTGCCTATAGTGCAAAAGAATTTATTAAAGGAATTTAAAATTGATTTAGGGTCAATGGGTGTGTTTACAATTTTTTCTGTATCAAAACAATCAAAAAATGATGAAGTGCTTTTCGATTTCGAGGGAAGTACTGATCGTATTATTTCCCAAATCTTTTTCTGGTTATTTTTGTTTTGGTTTAACACCGAGGAATAATACAATTTTTTGGCAAGAGCTATTATCTTAGTAAGTTTGTTTGAATATTTTCGAAAAAAGGATTTTTGGCCGTCATTGCCTTGTAGAAAATGGGATTTGAACATAAAACGTCGTTTACGAATTGACATCAAAATGCCTTTGGTCAACCAAGGTTTCTTTTGTAATCTTTGTTGTCTGCGAGATAATTTCTTCTTTGGGGCATGAATATCAATAGTTGAAAGGATTGTCTGTGAAAATCCGTCAAAAATTGTATTATAATTACTAGTATTCAAAGCTGGTAGCTTTTCAAAATAAATAGATAAATTAGTTGCTAAATCTTCACAGAATAGTTCAGAATTTAAGGCTGATTTATCTCTAACATATAATTCTTGTTTCTTTTTCAACGGAGGTTTAGAGAAGTCATTTATGCAACAGCCTACAACATAATGATCTGATAAATCATCTCGTACAGGTATTACAAAAGGTATTATATTGTGGTTGACGTCATTAGTTATGATATGGTCAATAATACTCGAAGATCTGGAACTTACTCTTGTTGGTAATATAATTATCGGTATTACACTATAACTGAGCATCTCTTTAATATAATCATTTGCTGTTTTTGTTCTGCTTAATCTGTCAATATTGATGTTTAAATCACCTGCCAAATACAACGTTTTGTCACCAGAAGTGGCTTCATTCAAGCAAGAAGAAAAGTCACCTAAGAATTTTTCGATATTAGTTGTGGAGGGATGACGATATATAACTGCAAGTCTTATTGGTGACTAGCCAAATAGATTCAGAATTATGCAACTGATGTTGATTATCGTCTAAGGAAAATTTTAGATTTAGCGATACATAAACTGCAACACCACCAGCATTACTTTGAGGCGGAGTATGAACAAAGCTGTAATTGGGGAGATTTATGTTGGCCAGAGGTTGATCTTTAACGCGTGTTTCAGTTAAGCATATCACATCAGGTTTAAAAGGTAGAGACTGAAGAAATAAGCACAAGGAATCAAAATGTTTGTAAAGAGAGCGAATGTTTAAATGTACTAGAATAAGAGAATTAGAAAAATTAAAATTGGTTTTTGGCGCAACAACATCAAAATACTGTATATACAAGAATTTATTTTTGAGGTTAAAATTTGGAGAATCTCGTCACATGGCTCATTATTACTTTCTTGGACACAAGGTGGTGTGGCTGCTAGACTTGGAGTAATGAAATCGATCAAGTCAACTTCATCAAAAGTCAAAAGTGCCATTACACAACAGTAATGAACGAAGTGGTCAAACAGCACCATGACGGCGGTGGCGTTAGTAGTAAAAAAAATAAAATACTGTACAAGTAATGCAAATCAGAGGTAACCAAATTGATTGTGGATCAGTTCGTAAAATTTCTGAAAAGGGAAGCTATTTATGTAGATCATATCATATAAAACAATGTCGCAGAATAACCAAAAAACTAACGTTGAAGAAAATAAAAAACTAATAAATAAGACGTAAATAAATATTTCGCAAAGGCTATGAAAATGAACATTCTTTCTTCAACAGCGAAAGTTTGTAACACAATAAATTTCCGATTATAATTGGCACTTTACCACCCAACGATTGCAGTATTAGTTTTTGTCTGCAGTAGTTACTCAACAAAGCATTAATCGTTTTTATCTCATCTAAAATCATTTCCTCTGATCCTAAATTGAAATTATTGTAATAATAGTTACGTATAGGTCTACATTAGATCGTTTTCTAGTATTTTCAGTTTTTATAAATAAACAAACAATTAAATAAAACAATTGCAAAGCGCAAGAAGTAAACCGAAAGTTCAATGTCAGATTATTTTCTTGATGGTTAACAAATCGTTAAAAAGTTTGTTCTGCGACTTTTCGTGCCTGAGTTTTCTTTTTAGTTGGCAACCGAAATCTTTTGGCTCGGCGCTTATAGGATCCCTTTTCGAACATGTGTTGGGCGTCTTTATGCATCATCCAGAAACAGTTCTTTTTCTTGTTGACGTTGACTCCGGGAATTTTACAAAAACAGTCGTTGTGGGAAAGACAATGGCGTAAGGAATTTTTCTATCATTTGGTTTTTCGATAATAAGGGTAATTGTTCTTTAACCTATCTTTGATTTGTTGCAAGGTCATCTTTTGCTCATCAGTGGAGGTTATTGCCAGTTGAACTAGTCTGATGAGAGACTCACTTGGTTTCGTGTGAGTCAAAGTGCTGTTTGATATCACACTTTGACTCACTGTTTGGTCAACCTTCAAGATTAATTTATTGACTAGGCGGGCCTAAATATTCAAAAAAGAGCAAGTTGCCAATATGCAATGAAATTGATCTGAAGAATTTGATCACAAATTCAATTTGAATAGGAAAATATTTTGTGATAATTTTTGATTTTTGCTGAACATGATTGTTTTGTATAATTATTACAGTATACTGGCTCTAACACTCGTATTTCTGATTAAACTTAGTGCTCTGCACATTCTCTGCTCCAAAATTGTGGAAGATATGTGCATTCATAGGCTTGGGCTAGTCCCAATGCTAATTGCCGTAATTTATTGCTTTGCTAATGGCACTGGTTGCGTGTAACACACAAAATATTTTTCACTAGAAGTAAAATAATTGCACAAGATAATTTGGGATAAGTTTATTTGTTTAAAACGCTCAAGCTGATGTAACTTTGTGCTATTTCTTACTTTAGTTGATTGGAAAATTTTCATGGTATAATAAAATTTATCAACAAAAGGCATTGTTAGAAATAATGTTACACTACATTGTGTGTTTTTTGAAGTGCAAAATTGTCAACGTACGAGCGTATTCGCAGTATGTTTTACCAACTGAAATTCTGTATGCTGGAAAGGCGATACAAAGATGTAAAAGGGCCGACTAGTTCAGGCTCGAGCTTGGCACGAACCAGGAAATATAAGCCCATGTCGTATTTGAATCAGTGTTATTAAATTGCTGATAGTGTTCGCTTTTGCTTGTGATAGTATGTACTGCGTTACGCGTGATTTGTACTGTACGAATCGCTGTCTTTGTTGAGTGTCTACATTCCATAGACATTGCGCTGTACCGTGTAGGTAGAAACAGTGTAGTAGAGCTGCCGACAATTTACATTCAAGTTTATAGTGTAGCCTTTTGCAGTGACTTAATTATCTATTTATTTGGGATGTGTGTTATTAATTTAAATAAAGCTAATATTACAGATTTACTGTATGATTGTGTCGTAGTTCGATGATAAATTTTATATTCTCACAACACAAACTTAAAATTGCAAAACTTTTACATCGGTTTTCACATCAATTTCACACAGTTTTATTTTATAACTTCCGTAAATTCGAAATTTTCTCTGCAAACAATTTTAGTGATTTAGATGAGAATGTGATACTGAGAGAAGACAGCGTATAGTAAAGCTCATGCATTTGACGATAAAATTTATTTTATTAAATTAATATAATAAAAAATTATTTATTAAGTTAAAGTATATTGTAATGATTAATTTCTGTTATTCTATTTGAATAAGACATAATCTTTAAAATTCGCTATTGTGTGGTATTAACTAAAACAAAATGACGGAACACGCACTCAACTACATCAGTTGGATTAGCCACGACAATTTATTTAACTTAATATTTACGGAGAGCAAGTTCATAAAGCCGAGTCTGCTCTGTGCAGATCCGAATTCAAGTCAAGCTTATAAAGAGTGCAAGCACTAGTTTCGTGCATTTACGAACTTTCTCGGGTCTTTCCCTGCGGAGCCCGTAGTTTCTGACGCCGACAAGTTGAGGTGTTTAGTCGCTCATATTGATAAAGATGTGTATGACTTTGTGAGAGAATTTCAGACTTACCAGATTGCTGTTGAGACTTTGGAGAGGCTTTATGTTTAGCCTTGCTATGTAATTTTCGCCAAGCATTTGCTAATGACGTGCAAACAACAGCCAGAACAGTCACTAGATGACCATTTGCAGAAACTGAAACAACTTTCAAAAGACTGCTATTATAGAGCCATAGCTCCTGATGATGGTCGTAACAAAGCTATCAGAGATGCTTTCATTTCTGGTCTTATTCCGAATGATATTCGGTCTCGCTTGTTAGAAAATACGCAGAAGATTCTTTGACCCTATAAGCTACTTTTAATCAAACCCGTTCTTTAGATATTGCTCACAAGAGCTCTGAAACATACAATGCTCCTTCGATTGCCCTAGGAAATTTTGATTCCAACAACATCACCAATAGAATTTCAGCGATCCCGAAGGAAAGAGTGCAATCGGCTGGTGACGAGTTGAAGGAAAATCCAAATGAAATTGGTAAATCGTATTCAACTCAACAACTGAAAAAGACATGCAATTGTTGTGGTAACGATATTCATGCGCTAACGAAGTAAGTGTTACAAGTGTGGAAATTACAGTCATTTTGCAAAGCAATTTCGTTATCGCACTTAGCAACTGAACTGCACTACCGTTTCGGATATTGCTGCATTGAATGCAGAAAACGCTGCTCCACATAAAGTTAATGTCGAAATAATTGTAAATGGCGTCCAAGCCAGCGCAGTTATCGATACTGAATCGACCTAGCTTAAGCCACATCAATAGAACTTTTGCATTGCAACACAGTTTTACGCTATACAATGAACGCAATGAAATTGGACTAGCTGTGACCGGGAATTTCTCTCAAAGTGACGAGTTCAGGCAAAACCGCAGTTGCTCTGATATAAAGCTTCTCGTGCTTAACAACTTGTTAACTGATATCATTTTGGGTCAAGACTTTTTGAAGTTGCATAATCATGCGCAAATCAGTTTTGGAGGTCCGGAACCTGCGTTACGAATTAGTGCACTAGATTGTATTAAAACCGATGTGGTTCCACGCTAGTTTGATCACTCGACCAATAAAAGCAAACCGATCAGTACCAAATCGTGCAAGCATTCAATGGTAAATAAAAAATTTATTGCTGAAACTAAATTTAAAACGATCTGCTTAAAGGAGTACTAGAACCTATTACATCGCCATGGAGAGCTCAAGTTCTAGTAACTACTGGAGAAATCAACGATAAAGAATGTGCAATAATTATAGCGAAACTATCACCAAATATACGCTGTTGGATGGCTATCCATTGCCGAAAATGCAGAGTATGGTCAATAAGATTGCACAGTATTCTCATTTCAGAGCGTTAGATCGCTTATCATCAGGTGGAAATTCTTGAAGAAGACCGCCCGTTCACGGCTTTCCAAGCAAATGGTAAACTATACCAGAGTAAACAATTGTCGTTTGGTTTAACCAACGCTGCTCCGTGTTTTCAGCGCAAAATTGACGATATTATTGCAAGAAATTACTGTGAAGGCCCATTTGCTTATTTGGATAATATTACCGTTTATGGTAAAACAAAATAAGAGCAATGATGCCAACCTACAAAGTTTTCTCAATGTGACAACGAAGCATAACCTTAACTTTAAAAAGAACAAGTGTGTTTTCTCTTCTGATTGCATTTTATTGTTGGGCTATCGGATTTGCAATGGGACTCTGCGTCCAAACCCTGAGCATATTAAAAGTTTGCTTAACATGCCAGTGCCGACAACCAAAAAGGAGCCACGCCATGCAATAGGTTTGTTTGCGTATTATACACGATAGTTGCCGCGATATTCAGATCACATAAAATTGCTTGTAGACACAGTGGTATTTCCACTGAACGAAAACGCTTCAGTTGCAAAATGAACTAGCAAACTCTGCCCTCAAAGTTGTCGATGAAACTGTTCCGTTTAGTTCCAGCATGATAATTTGCCTAGAGCAACTTGGTTTTGCGCAGTTATCAAATTACTGCAAATCTGTAAAATTTGCCTTCTGTAACAAAATTTGCACTTTTTGAGCGCATACCGATCTTAGTTTGCATACAGTTTAAAATGACGTGACTATACTTCACCACACCTAGTTACGTTGTTTGATTGGTGATTGTTAGTTTTTTTGGCTTATCTGCTAGCAGGCCATTTTCAATTTCTAAAAGTTTTGCGTTTGTTGAGTTAGAGATCGGGGCGAACAAAAGTTAATTTACTGTTATTGCTGTTGCTGCTTTTTCTTTCCTGGTTGGTTTATTTTATCAGAGACTCGAACGTTTTTAGTTTCATTATCAAGAAAAACAATGCACTATTTGGGTTGGAACTTAAGTGTTCTAAGACAGCATGCAGTTAAATCATTTTTTGTTGGATGGGTGTAGATTGGTCTGTTGCGGTTAAATCTATGCGGTTAGATGTGGTGGGTCTATGCGGTTAAATCATTTTTTGTTAGATGGGTGTAGATCTTCATTTAAAAGTGAGGGGAAAACGATATTCGCATACAGTTAGGACCTATGAAAAACACAACTACCGGTACACATAAAATTGGTTTAAATCTAGCTAGGGGGTTTGGGGGAGCGCTGTGAGCTCCCCCAGCGGGTCTGGGGCGAAGCGCCAAAAGCTTTAGCACTTTTTATGTTTCTCGAGGGTAAAATACAGCATTTGATCACACAGCATTTAAATCCCAGCGCCAAACTTGCTAAAATTGACAAGCAGAAAACGTGATATACATGAAAGAAGTATGTAAAGTGGGGAATGATGACATTGACTCAATATTATACAATATAATGACTTTAATATTGCAAATCGAAATATTTTACTGAAAAAAGTTTTAAGAAGTCATCTGCAATCATAGACTTCACAAACCCAAATACCTATTAATCTCATACGGATAGAGTGAGTTACGTAATGATAGTAGTAGAGTATGTCAACCTTGACTCCGCTCTCTGAGTTTGAAATGCTTTTGGATCTCAGCGAATGTGGGCCCTCGTACATTGCTATACCGTAGAATTTGGGCTCTCAAGTCAGAGAAACGTAAAAAAACGTTAATTTCGGTGCAAGTGTACGGCTTTTGATGCATGCTCATCTTTTTTTAATCAAATCGGCCACTATTGGATGCCCTAAAAGCTGTGCAGCAAAAATTTCGACCAATTACCAGTACTGAATAGGCTGATTGATATTTTTGCGGTATGCAAGTTTGATTGCGATGTTATGGTGCAATACCAAAACTTAACTCAAAAAACCTGAACTCTTCCGGGCCCCTTGAGCCCGGGCCCCCTAGGCCCGGACCTGGGTACGATGTACCCCCTGAACCCCCTGTCGCAGGCCCTGGTTGTGGATGGCCACAAACAAAGTTCCCCATGATAGATGTTTTAAGTTTACACGCTCTTTAATGTTTGGTACTACTGTTTGTTTGTTGATGTCAGCACTTGGGCGTGTGCAGAGCGACCGAGAGGGGAAGGGCAGGAGGGGACAATGACCCCGGGTTCCATGGACTTTAGGGGTCCACGAGGGGGGCCATGGGCTTCAGGGGGGCCCACTCAAATGATGCTATGAAATCTGCATGTGAGGCCCGATGACCTTTTTTTTTTGGAGATCACGTAATTTCGGCCGGAAAAACCGTTAGAATTTCGGTGAAGACCTTTTTAAAGCGGCATTTTCTCTGTTTGTTTTGGAATTCACACAACCGGAAATCTGTTATATTTGAGCTGGCCCTGGCCCACGTTCGGCTCTCAGCGCCCCTGGGCGTGTGTATGTACGCAAGCATGTACGTGACAAATATGATCCACAAGTGGATGAGGTAGATTTGCTCCATCCCAATCAAAGCTATGCAGTCGTGAAATATCCGGAAAGAAGTGATGTTACCGTTTCAGCATGGAATGTTGCTCCCACTGCAACAACGCTTAGCAATGAGTACCAGAGGGACCCTTTTCCGCTTCCTGTTCAAGTTCAACCTGAATGAGCTGGGAATAGACGTGCTACCAATAGTATGGGACCTAAAACGTGTAATGAGCCTGTGACTGAACTGCAGACCCCTTTAAATTGGCGTTCAACTTGCCACAGAAAAGCTCCCGATCGGATTTCTTATAGTTCTTGATTTTTAAATTTTGATGTGTGCAGAATTCTTAATAGAGGAGTGAATGTCGTATTCGAACCGGTGTTACAACACTGCAGATAGTGCGCGCTTTTGCTGCTGATTGCATGCACGGCGTCAAGCGCGATTTGTGCTGTACAAATCACTGTCTTGGTCGAGTGTCTACAGGCATTGTAATGTAGCGTGTTGGAAGAAACACTGTAGAAGATCTGTCGACAGTTTACATTTAGTTTATGCTGTAGCCTTTTGCAGTGACTTATTTTATTGCTCTCTTTATGTAGGATATGTGTTAAATAAAGCTAATATTACAGATTTACATATAGTATGATTGTATGATTAGTCACGACATCACGTATATGGTGATGTTCAGCGTAATTTGAATTTTCCAGATCTATGTGATCCCCAGTGCCAAATTTTGGTCCATTGACGTACCTATGATGTCAGTTTTTCAATACGTTACAATTTTAAATCGCTTATAAATGAAAAAGAATTTTTTGACAAAATAATGAGGTCATTTACAATTAGTACGTCATTTATGCTGGCGGCTTAATTAGGACTCCTAAATTACAATCATGTGACCTAGGACTCCAAAATCTGGCATACATGACGCTTTTATTTATTGCCAAGTAGCATCCAAAATTCAACTTTCCAGATTTACTTTTTTATAGTTACTGTATAAGCAAAACAAATAAGTTTCCATTTTCATCTATCAAAATAACCGAGTGAAAACATGCTGTAAGACCTAGTACAGTATTTTGAACAAAAACAACGTTTTTGAACAATGCAGCCCCACCAAAAAGTTGAAGATTGTATGAAAATGCTGATAAAAACGGCCTGAAAAAAAATCGTGTGTCTTCTTATTCCATAAACAAGATTAAGACACTAAGAATATTAGACCTGATGGCATCACATTCACGTGCCGGTGAGTATATTATAGTATTCGTTTTTACGACGACTCTGATCGCAGGATCATGAGTTCAACCCGCACCCTGGTCACGTTGTTGCGTCCTTGGATAAGACGCTCTACGATAATTATCTCTGCTTGGTGGCTTCGAACAAGCAGCAAATTTACGTGGGAAGAAGTCAAAACGTCAACAGGAAAGCTTGGAAAATGGTCAACTCCTAAGCGGGTGCGGATTCGTCCAAAATATAGCGCACCGTCGCTTTCTCGTGATAGGAGGATAAAGATGCACCAATCAATCAAGCAATCATATCGAATGCGCAAAGCCATGATCGGAATGTTGGTCAAGTCATTGTGATGTATAAACTCGTACATTAGTAATCGCATTTGCTTTTTTTCGTTAGCA
This sequence comes from Trididemnum nubilum, assembly GCA_963965965.1. Classification (NCBI taxonomy): domain Eukaryota; kingdom Metazoa; phylum Chordata; class Ascidiacea; order Aplousobranchia; family Didemnidae; genus Trididemnum; species Trididemnum nubilum. Next base: position 33,040,199 of record OZ014473.1, on the reverse strand, counting down.
ACTCTGGCATTAGAATTCGCTGTTTCACCCAGAAAAAATTAGGTATGAAGCAGAAAGAAATATTTTTAAGTTATTTGAATGACAAAATTGCCATTCAAAGTTTTCACGTGAGAACTTCGCTTCAATGGCATTCAACGTTTTGGAACTGATTTGATCAAAAAATGTTGCAGAACCCGACTTTTTCAAGTTAAATACCAATTGCATTTTGCGAATGGTTTTTTTATACGCTTCGTTTTTAGTTTAGTTAAAGTACAGTCAAGCAGGGACGTAGCCAGGGGGGACAACTGCTCCCCAAATAATTTCAATTGAACGTCATTTTTAACAAAATTTTATGCATTTTGCACCTAAATACGTTATTTTGCCCCCGCAAAAATCATCTTTGCCCCTCCAAATTTTCGCTTGCCTCACTCCCCGTAAATTTCGTTCTGGCTACGTGCCTGCAGTCAACTATTGTTAATCAGACACGATTTGTTTCAGTAAATAATATCCAATTAGCGAGGTTTCCAGATTAACGAGTTAGCCTAGTTTGTGGTTATGTGTAATATCGGTACGTCAACAACGCAGGACTGATCTGCACTTGCGTGGCCATAGTTCGCGCATGTAACTCATTATAGACAACGCAACTGCAAAATACCTCACAAAAGTTGTTTTATGTAATAAAACTTTATTTGCAGCCTAGACATTACGCAGTAATTGTGATTATTTCCGATTATCTAGTAACGCACTTTTGGGAAAAGGCTGCGGTTTAATTGCTATGCCCGATTTACAGAAAAATTTTTAAGGCATTTTGCGCTTTTTTTCCAAGAATTTCGCTGTCTTAGTCGGATAGCCAGATTTTCAGATTATAGAGGTAAAAAATACAGTACATTACAATGCACGAATTCTGTTCCTTGACAATTTGTGTCCGAAGGGAGGGTGTCCGATTAAAAGGGTTCGATTAACATGGGTTGACTGTATAAGTAAATATTAATTAAGATTAAATAAGTTTATAAAATCGAAACGAATACAAAATACATCATTTTTTTTGGTTATCATCCTACCTCTTCGGTCTCCATACCTCTAACAATTGCACAATTTTTTTGGCCATGTTTTTTTTCAGGTGTAATAGCATTTAGGTTATGAGTAGCACAATTGTACTGATAACACCGTCACGTGACAGCAGTCTAGTGAGCAAAATTAGTAAGCAAGATGGCTGCCTACATGCTTGCAGTCTAGTAAGCAAAATTAGTTTGAAACTACGTCGAAACCAAACAGGTTGAAAAACAATTAGGCTTGCATTGTGAATATTGGGAATTTGCGATTCTTGGAAATTATGTAGGTAATATTTTTGTTACAGACTAGCCTACACAATTTTTTGATCAAATTCTTATACCATTGTATGTTCCATGTTCAATGTAACTTGAGCAGCAAAACTTAATGTACGTAAAACAGCTTTATTCTTAGTAAAATAACTGCAATATTTTAGCCACTTGCACTCCAAATCATTACAGAAACAGTGGAATGAATATTTTCATAGGCATTGTGAAATGCTTTGGATTTCGAAAGTACTGGCAACCCGTAAACAGTGCAGCCGTTCTATAAAAACAAATAATAAGTGAGTAGACTATAAAAGTTTTGTTTCATTTGGCTGCCAAAACTAAAGGTCTTCGCCAAAATCTTGTTCCATTCTTTTGTCAATTTTTAAGATAAAAAAAATGAAAATCTTCGCCCGAAATTTTTTGTATGTTTGTGCCAATTCCAAGAATACCAAAAAATTCTTAGCGACAATTTTGTTGCCTTTTTCTGTTATTTCAAAGCAGAGGTCGACGAGAATTAGCCAAAATTTAGGGTATTCGAAAGCAAAACAATGGGAGCCCTATACGCTGCCAAAGAGACTTGTTAGGCCGAGCCTATACCCTCGAAGGTAGCACTAAATACATATAGTAAGTACGTTTTGGCCGCTTGATTCACAAACAGCTCAATTGTACAATCAAGCCAGTCACAAACCGTCCAATTGTACGCCCCCCTTAATTGCATGTTCATACAAGACAATTTATAATCAAATGTGTTTTGATTTTAGTGGTGTATAAGAACCTTTAGGACGAAAAAGATTTTTTTTTTGTTTTTCACGATAAGCTTCTCTTTTTAAACGAATTCATCGTGGCATGCTTTTGGCAATTGATTTAACTTATTAAAATTTATTCTTCTTATTAAAACAATTTTTATTAAACTTATTAAAACAATTTCTTCGTCATTTTAATTAAGCAGACCTGCAGTTAATTAATTGTTGCTAATAAACATTCGCTCAGCTTAATTTAGCATCTGCAACCGGACATGAACTAACAAAAGAGAAAATAATTTTTTGTTTAATTGTTTAAAAATTCTAAGCTAAAGATGAAAACGCGCATCCTGTCTTCAACAAAGTTTGAACCCTAAAGTTAAGGATCTTGGATGACTTTTATGCTATTGTAAATACTATTTTAATCAATTGGTGATGTCGTTTAATTTTTGAAAAATTTAAAACTAAATCAAGCCTTTCATTATTCTCCATGTATACTACGCCGGAACGTGTAGCCGCTATACGCTTTGGCGAAATGAAACAAACGGTTTATACGAATGGATGACTAAGAATATAATCATTGTAAAGTCAAATTGTGGCGTATTGCACGGTGTGCATTGTTTAAAGTGGTTAAAGCATTCAACCTTTTTCTAAAGTTTTCATTAGCTAAAATTGAAATAACATTTTTTGGAAATTTTTATTCTTACTTTGTGGCTATGGTTGCAAAGATATTTAACAAATAATAGCAATGTTGCCTCAAAAATGCTTTGAAAACCCTGAATTTGTTCTCCCAACTAACCTTGCAGATAAAAAAGACTAAAGAAAATTAACCTTTCCAGTCATATTACGAGACAAAGAGAATTTCGGTAATCCTCCTTTTTTCTGAAAATTCAAGATGGGAGAATAAATCCAGTATTTCCAAAAAAAGCTGTTCCACGGATTTCTTGTTGTACGTATTTGCTAAATGTCTTTCCAACCGTAACCCTAAAATGAAAACAAAAATTTTTGTTTTGATTTTAGGTATAGCACACCAGAATTTGTTGGATGCTAGACCCTCCTTTAACGTTCTTTTTTTAAGATCAAAGTGCAGGGGTTTGCCTCGTGATTGAATACTTTTAGTCACTTCAGGAGTCAGCATGTGACTGTATTTTCAACCCACTTGACTCTTCCATCTAGAATCTTTCATTCAATTAAAACTCGAAAATTTGTCTTGAGTTTTTGCTGAAATTGACAAAAATCGCAGAAATATAGTCGCTAAATTTTTTTTTAATGTTCTAATTATAACATTTCGTTAAAAATCACGCAAACTGCAATATTACAATGCAATAGTTGAAAGATTTAGTAAAAACTACAAGAAAAAGCATACAATAACTAGCCATCGTATAAACAACCTCACTTCAAAAACCAACAATGTTACATTAGCAACGTTTGGATTAAACACAAAAGTTCAGCGATATTCGTTTTCTAATATATACTTGGCGTAATGTAGCAATCGTATCCAATGTATCTTTATTTCGACTTGCACTGTGATTAAAACATACAATGAATTAATAGGTTGCTGATTAGACCATTGGATACAGAATGTGTTAATTCGCACGAATGAGAACTCATAGTTCTACTATCTATGTACTTACACTATCGATTGTATTATTGCTTCTTATGATTTTTTGTCTTTTGAAAACCATTACAGCATCAACTTTATGACTAAGTCTTTTGAGAAGAAGTGAAATAAGGTAATGCCTTGCTTGGAGGTAGGCCTATGCTATACACATTCCAATTTAATGCACAGCTTAGGTTGATGTCGGAATCTTGTTATTCTACTCAACTACCAGCGATTCACCGTATTATGATCGTTCCACTGTCAAAAATTAAAGTCAACTTTTTTACATGAGGTTTTGCAATAATGTTGATGAAAATTTTCAACACCATTTCGTCCTAAACATTGATTAATGCGTCACAGAAGCTTGTATCATGAGTAGTATCACCTTAAAAAAGTTTTCATCACAATCGTGATATCTTCTACGACGAAACGGAGTTCATTTTTTTCATGAACACCATTGCAAAGTCTCATGTGAAAAAGTTGAGGGTGAAATTATTTTCTAAATTTTTGCAAAAAAGATTTCAAATTCATACAAAAAGTTTGGAAATTGCAAGAGCGTAAGCATAATCCTATGCCCAGTTTGAGTGCAACTTGAAGAAATTCAAAGAAAAAGCATATTACTGTTTGTAAAATTAAGCTTAAGATCCTCATGTCTCACTCAATCTCTTTACATGCGGCTTTGGAATGGTGTTCATAAAAAATTCGACGTCATTTCGTCATAAACAATATCGCGGTTGTTATGAAAACTTTCATCTGTTTATAATTTTCGTGGTATAAGCGTTTGTGCTGCAATAGCCATTCACTATGAGATAATAGAGTTGAAAATTTTTATCAACACCATTGCAAAACTTCATATAAAAAAGGTGACTTTAAAGCATTATTGAAGAACAATTAGCGTTACTAGTGTCACATTAAGCTTTCACCCAAGTTGGATTTAAGTCTCACTTAACAAACACATGTGATTTCGTTTCAAGACTTCATAGAGACTAAAGAAAATAAGAAACTAAAATAAAAAAAACGCTTAACTTCAAAAAAGCAAAAAACTAATAAATAAGACGTAAATAAATAGTTCGCAAAGGCTATGAAAATGAACATCCTTTCTCTAACTACGAAAGTTCGTAACACTACTGCATTAAATTTTCGATTATAAACGGCACTTTAACGCCCAACGATCGCAGTATTATTATGTTTCATCTACAGTATTAGCTTCTCAACAAAACATTAATCGTTTTCATCTCATCTACAGCCATTTCATCTTATCCTGAATTCAAATTACTGTAATGATAATAATGTAGGCCTACAATAGATTGGTTTCTACTATTTTCAGTTTTCACAATTAAACAAACAATCAAACAAAACAATTGCAAAACGCAAGAACTAAAACGAAAATTTAATGCCACTTTATTTTACTAGTTAACAAATGGTGAGAGCTTTGCTTTGCAACGTTTGGTGCCTGAGGTTTCTTGTTGGTTGGCAACCGAAATCTCTTGGCTCGGCGTTTGTAAGAACCATTTTTGAACATGTGCTGGGCGTCTTCATGCATCACCCAGAAACAGTTCTTCTTCCCGTTGCCTTTAACACCGGGAATTTTGCAAAAACAGTCATTGTGGGAAAGACAGTGACGTAGGGAATTTTCCCATCTTGTGGTTTGGCTTCGGTAATAAGGGTAATTGTTTTTAAGCCAGTCTTTAATTTGTTGTAAAGTCATTTTTTGCTCATCAGTGGAAGTTATGGCTAACTGAACAAGTCTGATGAGGGACTCACGTGGCTTCGTATGAGTCAAAGCGCTGTTTGATATCACACTTTGACTCACTGTTTGGTCAACCTTCAAAAAAAACACAATCTAGTGAGAGATTATTTCTATCAATGCCTATTGTTGCTAAATTTTATTATGAACATTTTTCAATCAACTAAAGTTAGAAATAACACAAAGTTACATCAGTCAGAGTGTTTTAAACAAATAATAGATCTTATCCCGAATTATCTTGTGCAATTTACTCTTGTGAAAACTTCATGTACAAATAATCTTGCACGTTATACTCAAGCAGTGCCATTAGCAAAGTTATAAGTTACGGAGATTAACATTTGAACTGGCCCGAGCCTATAAATGCACAAATCTTCCGAGATTTGAGCAGAGAATATTGATTGCTCTAAGTTTAATCAGAAATACCAGTATTGGAGTCAGTATTAAATATATAAAGCAATTATGTTTCAGCCAGTATGAAATTTTATCACAAATACATTTCATATTCAAATTGGATTTGAGATCAAATTCTTCAGATCAATTTCATTGTATCTTGGCACCTTTCCATTATTTCAATGTTTAAGCCCGCCTACACTGGGTGCAACATCGTAAGCGTACGATCGCATCTTTTGCGGTTTTAACCAACAGCCAGCTTGTACGCTAGTACGGCGGTACAAACTTGTAAAAAGGCCAACTAGTTCAGGCTCGAACTCGTCGCGAACCTGGAAATATAAGTCCGAAACCGGACCGATCCCGAAAAATGATTTGAACCCCAAACAAACGCCAGAAAAAATCCCGAAACTAAATTTGGATCCAAAAAACGTCTACGATTAATCACACCATTTTTTAATAACTTTAATCCGGTGCGAGTCGGTAACTAAATAAAAACCAGTTATTGATGAATTGTGATTCAGCAATAGCAATTGTGTACTAATAATTCTAGATGCTCAAATAAAATCGTCATAATGGTTGCAAACTTACTTCGCGTACGTTTTTATAGCACTTAAAAAGCAAGACTCGCACTATACCTCAAACTTGGTCGATCTTAAGCTCGAACCCGATCCGAAAAGCCCGGCTCCGCTTGCCACTTTGAGACGGTACGTCGGGCGTTTTGTTCAAAATAAATTAAACATGCGGTCGTACGTTCACAATTTTACGCTCAGTATGAACTGGTAAATATCCTAGCCGAACAAATAACTTTCTTCGCAGCACAAAAACGCAGGTAAAAAATACATCTTAAGTTGTAACTTACATCGTTATTGCTGGTCGATGGGTCAGCTTCTCCGTTTAATGGTGCGTTGCCGTTGAAAACTTGCTGGTTCATGCAATCATAGTAATGCTCGAAAGAACCATTACCGGTAGTGCTTGATGTTCCAGCCATTGATGGAGTTCCATTGTTTGGTGCAATTGTGGTGGTTTGAAATGATTGCGATTGTTGTAATTGACTGGGAGCTTGTGGCAAAAGAACCTGGGGAGCCGGGTAGGGGCAAAATGGTTGAAAATGAGAATAATCTGGTTGCGAGTGGGAAGGTTGCGGAGCGATTTGTCGCAGGGTAGATGTTTGGGGAAAGTCAGGGTAGTAAATATCAACGTTGGGGTAATCAGAGATGTAGAAGTTATCCAGTTGCGAAGTGCACGATTGGTTTGGCGGTTCGACGGAAAAAGTGCAATTTTGTTCGACGCTCAAGTAACTGTTCTGATTTGAAGCGGGAGGACAACTTGACATATCAAGGAAAGCTTCAACGTGACTGGAAGGTGCGCTAGACGTTGATGGCCAAACCTGAAAGAATAACAATTATTGAAAAAGTTTTCTAAACTTCAACAGCAAACATATAGCACTATTCTAAGTTGTTTTAGATAAAAGTGATTTTTGAGTTTTGATTATTCGTTTTGTTTTGTTTTTTTGTCAATGGAAACTGTCTTTGCTTTACAGCCGCCTTTCAATAAAAACTGCTCAAACTGATACCAGAAAATAACAACAAAAGCCGACTTATTATTTTTTTGCAATATGCTCGAGAAGTCGGGGATCAAAACCGCTGCAAAAAAGTCAGTAAAAACTTTTAACAATAAGCAACGCTACTAGCAGAAAAACTTAATTTACACCAATTTTTTAAGTTTTTGGTTTGACCCGACGAGGAATCGAACTCCAGTTTACCGTTTTAGAAGCAAACGTTTTATACACTCGATCTCTTGACAATGTCATTTGTTTGATGTGTTTCAAATTGGTTTCTTTGTATATTACATGATATCGTTATTGTTAACAGTAATTCCAGCACATCCAACAACACAGTGACGTGTAAAACTTATTATGCCCTTAATAAAAAGCAACAAGCTTATTTACAGTTTTGATTGCTCTTATTTTGCACACGCGCCTCGTGATGAAAAATATAAGCTACCAAATTTGACTTTTGATGAATTTTTTTTTCTATGGTTAACTTAAAAAGATCTGTGCTTAACGTTCGTCAGCGCTCAAAATATTTTAAGATGAAAATTAGACAAAGCTGCGTTTAGAAACTGAATAAGAACGGCAACAAAAAATAGTTACTTAAGCTTTTATTTTCTCAGAAATTTATTTATGTTATTTTTGTAATTAACCAAAAGTGTGTCTTCAGTTTTTACAAAGTACCATAAAAAGTGAAATTCAAAGACGAAATTTGTTTTAAATAAATCAAAATAAAGTTATTGTGAAACAGCGCTTGGTAGAAATCAACGCTTGCTCAGAACGCCATTTTGTAAATCATTGAGCTACAAAAAACTACAAAAATACTTTTATCGGCACGACTTTCCCATTTTAGAATTAATAACGAGGTACCATAAGGAAATATTTAAAATTGACAGCTACTAACCGTTGAAAAATCATAAATAATAATCAAATTCAGAACTTACTCTGTCTCTTCCGCTTTGAAAAAGTTGACTGCCAAGATTGTTGTGCTGTTGGTAACTCATATTAATTTGAACGTTAAAAACGGCAAATTTTATTTTGTTCAATGCGTCAATAAATAATTGAAAATTAATATAGTTTGTGACACCTGTAAAATTAAAAAACTTTAAAACTCAAGAGAAGTCAAGTTGCTCTTCAATTTCTATCGTTTAAAGCTACTCTCCAAGTTTTTCTACATACTCTGCCCATCTAGCTGCGTTTGAGATTCTGCAAAACCATCCTTTATAACTTGCTCCAAAAACGACAACCTTATCCAAACTGAGTTTCCAACGAATGATTGGAAACTGAAGAAAGACCACGTTATCATCTTGAGAAAAAAACTTTGATTTATATTTTGCAACGCACCTGCTAAACGACACAAAAAGTTAAAGGATTGGTTTATTGATGCAACAGTTTCCTCAAAAACAACAACGTTTAATGAAATTAATTAGAGCAAAGTTTTTCACCAGTCTTGAAAATCCAATCGTAAAAGTTTTGAGCTTTTGTCCTCGTTCTGCTTTCATCTTAGCCGGAGCAACCACTTTGTTCTTCTTGCATCAATGGACTTCAGAGAGGATGCAGATTGTTGGTCGTCATTTATTTCGATGAAAGTTCTCTTTGAATGTAAACGAAAAACAGCGGTATTATTTATTCAGTTTTTACCTGAAAAGCAATTAAATTGCTTGAATGTAACAAACACATTATTAACTGAAAATCACTTGAAAGTGATTTAGTGTACTTTAATGTAAGTTGCATTTTTGAAATTACGCAAACATCAAAAAACGCTACCGCGTAGTTGAAGGAAAATCCCAAACCAGAAACATATAAAAGGAATTTGTTAAAATTGATCAAAAAAATTACAGCAGACCAAAAGTACATAAAATATTTTGTATTTATGGCTTTAATTTTTTTGATAAAGCTATGTGCAAAACCATAATATTCTCTGCTCCGAAAAAATTCATGAAGATTCATTCTACGCCAAGCAAACGATTATCTTAAAATTAAGACTGGCTGAAACTTTTACTATATAACTTCTTTTTCCAAATCGCTTTGAAAATCTAAGTGTATAATCTGTTTTAAAAGTCACCAAAATTGCAAGTTTTCTAAAACAAAAAAATTACTATATTGTTCAATGAAAACATGGGGACATTGCCCATGCAATCAGAACCCAAGTTTTCCAAGGACTTGAACTCGCAAATACCAGATACTGTACCTCAATTTATTCTAAAAATATAAATTTACAGCATTTTGCAATGTTTTCATTTCGTATAATATCATAGTCGCTATGTAATTTTTAAAACCTAGGAGAAAGTTTTGAAAATTTTTCTGAAAAAATGTCGTCGTTTAATCAAACAATAAGGTTTGTACTCCAAAAACTACTAAAAAAGTAGAGATCCATAACCAGTGGACGTTTGCACCGGGGCCCTGACTGGTAAAGTTAAGGCCTTAAAATTAACCATTTGCGCGTTTAGATTTTAGTCACACCCATTCAAGAGCTACGGCATTAATTGTTTCATTACCATCAATTTACTAACATGACCGGCCAGTTGGTCGAGCGGTAACGCGTTCGTCTCTGGAGCGGGAGGTCAGAGGTTCAAATCTCGGGCCGGTCAAATCGGACACAGTGTTGTCAACGGTTCGACACCGCTGCGACATTTCTTCGAAAGGAGCTGTGTTGCCCGGGCGCAATGACGCGGAGATGGGCCCTACCAACTCGTAACACGCTTCGGCGTATTACAGCGAGTATAATGATAGATTTGATTTGATTTACTTTGTTGGTGTCATTATCGGATTTGTGTGTTATAAACCGAGTCAATTGTTTGATGAAAATGTAATGTAATTCAGATTTTACTTGAATAAACAAGCAAGATGGTAAAAAAATTTAACTCAATGGGCGTGCTGGGCACCAGGATTTGAATTGTGATTTGCTCAAAATTTGCAAGCATTTGAGCTTCAAGACAGCTTAACATGCCTTTTTGTGTACGAATTCACTCAAATAAACTGCAGCAATGGATTCTCCATCACCATAAAAAAAATGGGGGTGTAAACACCAACTTTGGTTGAATTCAGAAGGAAATTAAAAAGTTAGTCTAAATTAAAGCTTTAAAAGTTTTATCACCGGAGGCAGCATTGAGTAAGAAAACAGATTAAAGCTCTTCATATTTCACATTATGCTGAATCAATTTTGAAATTCCTTTTTTTGGGTTTATCCGAAAACACATAGGCATACATAACTAAATGTCACATTTACCAAAATACGCCAACTAGTCTCAAAAAAGATGAAATTCTTGGTAAAGTGTCGAAATTACTGTAACAACCGTGAGAATGGTAAACGAAGTCCGATCAGAAAATATTTTGCACGTATCGTTTTTATGCTTAACCTCAAAACTGATAAAACGGTAGGTTTGATAGTAAAAAGTCGGGAGGAACAGAATAACCCTACTAATTACTGTACTAAGATTTGAAAGACCGTCCTTTTACATGATTCAATGATTTAATTAGTTCTTTTACCTTGCAGCTTACGTATAATACGTCAAGATCGAAACTCGTTTAAACGCACACATATTTGGGTAAAATCTTTCAATCGATTTGGTAAAAAAGAGTGGACTTTTAAAGAAGCGATGCGAGTGCGAAAGTCAACTCAATAAATTGTCTTCACAAAGTATTCTTATTCTTTCTGAAATGTTTTTCACGCTTAGATTTAAGCATTTTAATACTCTGCTATTTGTTAATTAAGCAAACTTTTTAACACCAAACGAATAATAGTATTAAATAAAATTAAGACTGGTCTTTAACCAAAAAAAAAATGAAAGATTCTTTATCATTTTAATTAAACGGAGTTACAGTTAATCGTTGTTTATAGAGACTCGCTCGGCTTAGTTTAGCAGGTGCTAGAGCGGACAAGAAGTTACAAAAAAGAAATCAGTCTTTAAAATTCGAAGCAAAAGTTGAAAACCATTATCTTGCCTTCAACAAAAATTTAACTCCAAGTCAAAGATCTTGAATGATTGCATCTTATTATAAATGCTATTTTACATTAATTTGATATGTTTTTTGAATTTTTAAAAATAAAGGTTTAAATTTCTGCTTTTCAAAACTAGTTTTGACAAGTCTTTTTTGATCTTGTGTTTTTTATTGTGCTTTTACAATACTGTATTTACCAACACTGGCACACATGTGTTATTTATTTACAGCAGCCCTTTAACTCAGCACAAGTCATTATTGTACATTTGAGAATCAAGCTGTCACCTGTCCGATTGTATTTACCACGTACGGTGGAAGTTAAGCAATGTTCCTGCTACTAATGAACGTCAAGCATCGAAGCAGCTGCCATCCAAAATCATTGTTCTTAGTAATTGATTCAACGCAATTAGGAATCGAATTCGAGTTTACCGCTTTAATAGCAATTGCTTTATCTTCTGAGCGGTTATGCAATATTGTCATCAACTTCATTTTAACTTCAATTAGAATGTACATCAACAACCTTACATACTCATTGGAACACAAAGTGGCGGTGCTCTTCTCGCTCTGACCGGTCAAGTTTGCTGTTTTTTAACAATGGAAACAACTCGCTTTTTGTTAAAACATCTCATTTGCGATCCGCTAATGAGTGATAGTAGCAGAAGTGTAATGTTTCGTTTCTGGCAATTATACGAACATAAAATATAAAAGTTTTAAATAACCATTGGCCAGAAATAGTTGTCGACATAAATTTAATAAACCGAAACCTAGTTGCTAATAATTTTGAGATTTTTTTCAGGATTACATTTGCAAAAACGCCGACAAAATCAATGCGGCGGTAATATTTCCTTAGCCTAGCTCCCACGCCAAAAAATTTTAAAATCCACCGGGAATGGCAAGTTTGATCTCCGTTCGTATACCTCAAATTTTCCCTATTTTTTAATGACAACACCAGTGAATTCCAAATCAAACCTTTCATTAAACTCGCTGTAATACGTTGAAGTGTGTGACAAGTTTGCGAGGCCCATCTCTGCGTCATTGCGCCAGGGCAACAAAGCTTGCGATTCAATTTTTCCATCAAAGGCATAATCAGTTTTTACGATGATGGAATAAGTTAAAAACAAATATGATTGTGGACAGGGGTGCCGAAACCCTGGGGGATGGGGGGATATATCCCCCCAATAATTTGACTGTATCCCCCCAAAAATTTCAGTATGGTTTTTATCTGCATCCCCTCTAATAATTTGACTCTGGTGTGCAATTAAGCAGAGGTCTTCACTTAAATTTGGGGAAAAAAGTGTTCCATTTTTGGCGAAGACCTTTTTTGGGTCTTCACTTAATTTGCTCACCTGAAAAAAACCATGGTCAAGGTTCATCCCCCCAATGTTGAAAATGGGGCAGAATGGGATAAAATTTGCAAATTATCCTTCCCAATGCTCAACAAAGATTTGCACCCTTGATTTTGGAAGTATATTACTGATAATGTCCATCGGGTAGCAAAATGTGGTTACCAGCAATACTGCAAACGGGTCGACAACTTCGGGACCGAATTTGGCCCAAACCCGAAAAATGATTCAAATCCTAAACAAGGCCCAAAACGCCAGAGAATATATTAAGTTAGATATAAAAATGCTTATATATGTAATATAATTGCTTCTTTTCTTTAAATGATTTTAGTTATTCTGCTAAGTAAGTATTAACACCTATTGATAAATTGTGATGCGTAATTGCGCATCTGGAATCGTATTTTGATGCTTAAATGATGAAGTTTTCGACTTTACAAAGTTATTATAATTTTAAAGCACCTAAACCAAAAACACGAATCAGGCCCAAAGTTTGTCTGACTCGGCTTACAACTCCGGTGGTGACTGCTAAAGATCCAAAATGCATTGTATCATTTAAACCAGATTTCTCTTTAGCTGAAGCGACCGAAGTGAGGCTTTGTATTTGGAAGATTATTCAAAGATTTAAAAGTTTAAGTACCGGTATTTATTATCTTTGACACCTGAATAGTTCTTTAAAGTGTTGGAGATAAATAACCTTACAGTGTTAGGTATTCAATTAAACGTCTCACGCACATTATATAGACCGAGCATTTTGTCACTATCATCACTTCTCATTACAGTAGCGAAGCCTACACATTGCGGTAGTTATACTGATAATAAACTTGCATTGAGAAAATAAAAAAGGGAGATCTGTTTGTGCGGATAAACATACGATTCGTATATGCATGAATGGATAAATAATTGATTATTGTAAAATCAAAATTTTCACGAGCTCTACGATGTACATTGTTTTAAGGAGTTGAAGAATCCAATCTCTTTCAATAGTCTACAAGAGCTACAATCGAAACAAAATTTTTGAAATTTTTTGTCTTTATTTTGAGGCTGTGGTTGCAAAGATATTTAACAAATACAAAAGATATCATTTTTTAAAAAATTTAAAAAACCCCGAACCTGTTCTTTCAGCCTAAACTTGCCGAAGAAAAAAGACTGAGTAATATTAACCTTTCTAGTCATAGTACGTGACCAATCCAATTTCGGTAATCCCTTTTTTGTTGAAATTCAGGCAGGGGGAACAAATCCAGAATTTCCAAAAATATTTCTACTGGGATATCTACGTGCAGTATTGTAGAATATCTTTTTAACCCCTAAATCAGAGCAAAAACTTTCAAAAGCTATATTTTGATTTTAGCTAGTGCACGCCGGATTTTGCTGGATGCTTGACCCTTTTTTTTACGTTCTCTCCTTTTAAGAAAAAAAGAGCAAAGTGCGGGTTTTTTCTTGTGATTGAATCTTTTCAGCCACTTCAAAATCCAACATGTGACTATAATTTCACCCCACCTGACTTCTTTATCCTAAATCTTTCATTCCATTAAAATCCGAAAATTTGCCTTGAGTTTTTACTGAAAATGCCAAAAATTGCAAAAGCGTATTTGCTAAAAATTCTTTTAATGTAATATCTTGTTAAAATCTCGCAAACTGCAATATTACAATGCAATAGTTTAAAGATTTGATAAAAATCACAATAAAAAGCATACAGTAACTAGCCATCGTATAAACAACATCACTTCAAAAATCAGCGATGTCACATCGGCAACGTTTGGATTAAACATAAAACTTCTGCGATATGTTTTTTCCGACTTGGTCTACACTTGGCGTAATGTAGCAATCGTATCCAACGTATCTTTGTTTCAACTTGCACAGTGGCTGACACATACAAGGAATTATTAGGTAGGTGGTAAGACCACTGGATACACCATATATTAGTCCACGCGAATGCGAAGTGATAAATAATTGTGCCATCTTCGCACTCATACTATTGATTATATTTATCGCTGCTCATGAGTACTGAAAATGTTTTGAAAATTAGTACAGCATCAACTTTAAATCGGAGCGTTTTGAGAAGAAACTCAACTACCAGCGATTTAGCTTATTTTTGTGAAAGTTCGACTTTAAAAAATGAGAGTGTTAAATTAATTTTTTGTATTTTTTCAAAAAAGATTTCAAATTTACACAAAAATGTCGGAAAATTGCGAAAGCGTAAATAAGTTCCTAAGTACAGTATGAGTTGAAACTTGAAGAAATTTAATAAATAAGCAAATAACTGTATGTGAAACCAAACATAAAAATCCTCATGTTCACTTTAAAGCTTTATTGAAGAACAATTAGCCATTTAACCCATTCTCTCATGAATCTTGGGTAATGACCGAAAGAGTGCGATCACAAGTGCAAGTGCCCGAAATAAGATTTTTACGAAAAATCGAAGGAGTTACACTGTTCAACAGAGTACGTAGCTCTGAGATTCGAAAATCTCTTAACATCGAGCGGTTACTTCTCCGAATTGAATTATTTCAGCTTAGATGGTTTGGCCATGTAAGCAGAATGCCTTAGGAAAGACTCCTCAAACAAGCTTTACATGCCAAAGCAAATGAAAGAAGACCAGTTGAACAACTTAGAACTAGATGAACCAATTACGTTACGGATCTTGGATGGAATCGCTTGGGACTTTACCCAAACGAAATGATGGATGTGATAAAAGACCGAGAAGTGTGGCGGCTTAATATCGAGCTGCTGCACCGCAACCCTCACGGAAAAGCGGGCAATGAAGAAAGAAGAAGTTAGTATTGTTAGATGAAGTTTTTACCCAAGTTGGATTTAAGTCTCACTAAACAAACACATGTGGTTTTGTCTTAAGGCTTCATACAAGTTGAAAAAAACAAAAACCTAAAATAAGAAATTAAAAAAAAAAAAAAAACTAAAGTTGAAGAAAATAAGAAACTACTAAAAAACAAGACGTAAATAAATAGTTCGCAAAGGCTATGAAAATGAACATTCTTTTTCCAACAACGAAAGTTCGTAACACTATAAAATTTCCGATTGTAAGTGGCACTTTAACTCCCAACGATCGCAGTATTATTATGTTTTATCTACAGTATAGCTACTCAACAAACATTAATCGTTTTCATCTCATCTAAAACCATTTCATCTTATCCTGAATTCAAATTACTGTAATGATAATAATGTAGGCCTACAATAGATTGGTTTCTACTATTTTCAGTTTTCACTATTAAACAAACAATCAAACAAAACACTAGCAAAACGCAAGAACTAAACCGAAAATTCAATGCCACTTTGTTTTACTAGTAAACAAATGGTGAGAGCTTTGCTTTGCAACGTTCGGTGTCTGAGGTTTCTTGTTGGTTTGCAACCGAAATCTCTTGGCTCGACGTTTGTAAGATCCATTTTTGAACATGTGCTGGGCGTCTTCATGCATCACCCAGAAACAGTTCTTTTTCCCGTTGCCTTTAACACCGGGAATTTTGCAAAAACAGTCATTGTGGGAAAGACAGTGACGTAGGGAATTTTCCCATCTTGTGGTTTGGCTTCGGTAATAAGGGTAATTGTTTTTAAGCCAGTCTTTAATTTGTTGTAAAGTCATTTTTTGCTCATCAGTGGAAGTTACGGCCAACTGAACAAGTCTGAAGAGGGACTCACGCGGCTTCGTATGAGTCAAAGCGCTGTTTGATATCACACTTTGACTCACTGTTTGGTTAATCTTCAAAAAAAAACACATTCCAGTGTGAGATTATTTCTATCAATGCCTATTGTTGCTAAATTTATGATATCATGAACATTGTTTAATCAAATAAAGTTAAAAATAACACAAAGTTTTATCAGCTTGAGCGTTTTAAATAAATAAACTTATCCCGAATTATCTTGTGCAATTTACTTCTAATGAAAACTTCACGTATAAATTATCTTGTACGCTATACTCTAGCAGTGCCATTAGCAAAGTAATAAATTACGATAATTAACATTTGAACTGGCCCGAGTCTATGAATGCACAAATCTTCCGAGATTTGAGCAGAGATTATGTTTAGTAGAGATTATATTAAGTTTAATATGTTTAGTAGAGATTATATTGAGCAGAGATTATATTAAGTTTAATCAGAAACACGAGAATTAGAGTCAGTATTAAATATATAAAGCAAATTATGTTTCAACCAAAATCAAATATTCTCACAAAAATGTTTTTCATTCAAATTGGATTTGTGACCAACTTTTTCAAATCAATTTCATTGCATATTGGCAACTTTTTTTTTTTCAATGTTTAGACCCGCCTACTCCGTGGGCACAAAATTAGTCAAATAAACGTTTAAATGTGGTCTAGATTTATGCTGCAGACGTAATTTAGGTGGTTTAATTTTCAACCAAATGTTGTCTATTTTGCAAAAATGTATGTTGTTGAGAAGACATCTTTACAAAGACGTCGAGTATACGTAACTCCTAAACCTTGACACGTTGTTTAATTTTGCGTATTTTCGACGTCCGTAAAAACGTCTACATTCAACTTTGCGCATTTTGCAAAATAGGCAACATTTAGACCAATTTTCGTTTTAGACGTCTTTTAGACGTTGTGTGCCCACTCCGCTGGGTGCAGAATCATAAACGTAAGATCGTATCTTTTGCGGTTTCAACCAACAGCCAGCCTGTAGCCTGTGAAGGTGGAAAAAGTTGTACAAGGGCCAATTAGTTCAGGCTCGAACTCGTCACGAACCAGGATATATAAGCCCCAAACCGGACCGATACCAAAAAACGATTTGAAGCCCAAACAATGGCCCGAAAAATCCCGAAAATTAATTTGGCCCAAACAACGTCTACGATTAATCACACCTTTTTTAATAACTTTAATCTGGTGAGAGTCGAAGACTAAATAAAAACTAGTTATTGATAAATTGTGATGCAACAACAGCAATTGTGTTTGTGTACTAATAATTATAGATGCTAAAATAAAGTGGTCACAGTGGTTTCAAACTTACTTTGCTTACGTTTTTATAGCACTTAAAAAGCAAGACTGGTATTAAGCCCCGAAACTTGATCGATCTTAAGCTCGAATCCGATCCGGAAAGCCTGGATCTACTTACAACTTTTATACGGTACTGCGGGCGTTTTGTTTACAATAGATTAGAAATACGGCCGTACGCTCACAATTTTACGCTCAGTATGGACCGGTTGCTGAAGCCGAACAAACAACTTTCTTCGCAGGATAAAAACGCACTTGAAAGCGACTTTGCAAGTTGTAACTTACATTGTTATTGCTGGTCGATGGGTCAGCTTCTCCGTTTAATGGTGCGTAGGCGTTGAAAACTTGCTGGTTCTTGCAATCATAGTAATGCTCGAAAGAACCATTACCGTTGGTGCGTGATGTTCCAGCCATTGATGGAGTTTCATTGTTTGGTAAAATTGCAGTGGTGTGAAATGATTGCGATTGTTGTAATTGACTGGGAGCTTGTGGCCAAAGAACTTGGAGAGCTGGGTAAAAGCAAAATGGTTGAAAATCTGTGTAGGGGTCGCGCCCTGCGCTAGCCCACATCAGCCGTCTACGTCCTACGCGACCGCTGCGAGAAGGTGTTCCTAAATTATGCGCGCCTATATCTAACTGCCAAACTTGGACAAGGAAAGTCGTACATCAAATAATTTAATACACAAAATGCCAAACTTAACAATCCCTGCCTAAAACTTGCACCTGCAAGGGTCAACGTGCAGTGTAGGAATTAGCAACGATAAAAGGTTTTGAGTCCTGATCCTGTACAAAATAGTAACCGTAAGCCGAGCTACACAAAGGGGTTACACAAAACAATCAATCCCACAATCTAATTCATCACTTACATGCACTTTCTTTATATCGGTAGTTAGGATCACGGTACCTCGATAAACGAGTATAATTTACGTACGATATTTGATTTCTAGATATAATTGGCAAAGGATAATACAAAAAATGCATGAAAGATAACTCACCGACAATTTAGGGAATGAGCTTCGTATCCAAAAACTAAATGACTGCCACAACTCTTCAACCAATTTATTGACTATCTAACAGTACCTGGGCGAGCTCACGGTAAAAGAGAGCGGCAAAGGGAAAAAGCCACCTATATATACAAGCCAGGAAAGTAGGTCAAGCGCGACGCACGTGCGCGTAAGCGTAAGCGCATGCGCACGTGAGCACTTTCATACTTTTGGCTAGAATGTGAAATTTGGTCACAACAATCTGGTTGCAAATGGAAAGGTTGCGCAGGGGTTTGTCGCGGGGTAGATGTTTGGGAGAGATCAGGGTAGTAAATATCAACGTTAGGGGAGTCAGTGATATAGAAGTTATGCAGTTGCGAAGTGCACGTTTGGTTTGGCAGTTCGACGGAAAAAGCGCTGTTTTGTTCAACGCTTAGGTAACTGTTCTGATTTGAAGCTGGTGGACAACTTAACATCTCAAAGAAAGCTTTAACGTTACTCGAAGGTGCGCCGGACGTTGATGGCCAAACCTGAAAGAATAATAATTATTGAAAAAGTTTTTCAAACTTCAACAGCAAACATATTTTACTATTCTAAGTCGTTTTGGAGAAAAGTGATTTTTGAGTCTGCATTCCTGTTTTGCTTTTTTTAAAGGAAACTGCCTTTGCTTTACAGCTGCCTTTGAATAAAAACTGCTCAAACTGATACCAGAAAATAAAAACAAATCCGACTTATTGTTTATAGCGATACGCTCGGGAAGTCGGGAATCAAAACCTCAACATAAAAGTCACTAAAAACTCGTAACAATAAGCAATGCTACTAGCAGATAAACGTGATTTACACCAATTTTTGAAATTTCTGGTTTACCTCGACAGGGAATCGAGCTCGAGTTTGCCGTTTCAGCATCAGACGTTTTATCCACTCGACCACTCGATATCATTTGTTTGACAGATTTAAATGTGGTTTCTTTGTATATTATATGATATCGTTATTGTTTACAGTAATTTCCAGCACATCCAAAAGCACATTTACATGCAAAACTAATTGTGCCGTTAGTAAAAAGCAACAAACTTATTCACAGTTTTGATTGCTTTCATTTCAATACACTCCTCTCATGATTAAAAGCAAAAGCTTGCCAAATTTGACTTTTGATGAATATTTTTTTTTTATCGTTAACTTAAAAATATTTTTGCTTAAAGTTTGTTAGCGCCAAAAATATTTCAAGATAAAAATTAGACAGAGCTGCGCTTAGAAACTGTACAAAAACAGCAGCAAAAAATAGTTACTTGAGCTTTTATTTTCTCAGAAAATTATTTATCATATTTTTGTAATTAACCGAAAGTGTGTCTTCAGTTTTTACAAAGTACCGTAAAAAGTGAAAATCAAAAACGAAATTTATATTAATTAAAATAAAGGCATTTTTGAAACAGCGCTTGCTAGTAATCAACGCCAGCAAAGCACGCCATTTTGTAAATCATTGAGCAGCAAAAAAATACAAAAATCTTTTACCAGCACAACTTTTCCATTTTAGAATTGATAACGTGGTTACATAAATAAATATTTAAATTAACAGGTACTAACCGCTAAAAAATCATAAATAATAATCAAATTCAGAACTTACTCTCTCTATTCCGTTTTGAAAAAGTTGACTGCCAAGATTGTTGTGCTGTTGGTAACTTATATTGTTTTGCTCATTCGAAACGGCAAATTTTATTTTATTCAAAGCGTCAAAGAATAATTGATAATTAATATAGTTTATGACAACCGTAAAATTGAAAACTTTAAAACTTAAGAAAAATCAAGTAGCTCTTGTGTTTCTGTTGTTTCAAGCTACTCTCCAAGGTACTCTACCTGCTCAACCCTTCGAACTGCCTTTGACATTCCTCAAAATCATCCTTTATAACTAGCTCCAGAAACGACAACCTTTTCCAAACTACGTTCTCCACAAATGATTGGAAAGTTCGCGTTATCAAGGTGAAAAAAACTTTGATCTTATTTCGCAACGCACCTGCTAAATCACACAACAAGTTTAAGGATTGAAGGATTGGTTTATTGATGTAACAGTTTCCTCAAAAACAGCAACGTTTAATGAACTTAATTAGAGCAAAGTTTTTATCTAGTCTTGAAAATCCAATCGCAAAAGTTTTGAGCTTTTGTCCTCTTTCTGCTTTCATCTTAGCGAAGTAACCACTTTATTCTTCTTGCATCAATGGACTTCAGAGAGGATGCGGATTGTTTGTTGTCATTTATTTTGATGAAAGTTCCTTTTTGATTGTAATTGAAAAACAGCGGTGTTATTTATTCAGTTTTTTACCTGAAAAACCATTAAATTACTTGAATGTAGCAAACACATAATAAACAGAAAATCACTGAAATTTTTTTGTGTACTTTATGGTAAGTGGCATGTTTGAAATTACGCAAACATCAAAAAATGCTGTCGCGTAGGAGAAAAAGATTCCAAACCAGAAATATATAAAACGAATTAGTTAAAATTGATCAGAAAAATTACAGCAGAGCCAAAAATACATAAAATATTTTGTATTTATGGCTTTAATTTTTTTGATAAAATTAGGTGCAAAACCATAATATTTTCTACTTTGAAAAAATTCATGAAGATTCATTCTATTCTACGGACTGAAACGCCAAAAAAAAAAAAACGATTGGCTTAAAATTAGAACTGGCTTAAACTTTTACAGTATTTTCCTTTTTCAAATCGCTTTGAAAATCTAATTGTGTAATCTCATTTAAAAGTCACCAAAATTGCAAGTTTTCTAAAACGAAAAATCACTAAATTGTTCAACGAAGTCATGAGAACATTGCCCACGCACTAAGAACCCAGGTTTTTTAAGGACTTGAACTGGCAATTACCAAGTACTGTACCACAATTTATTTTAAAAATATAAATTTACAGCATTTTTTGCAATGTTTTCATTTGGTATAATATTATAGTCGCTATGCAATATTTAAAACCTAGAAGAATGTTTTTAAAAACTCTCTGAAAAAATGTCGTCGTTTAATCAAACAATAAGGTTTGTATTCCAGAAACTACTAAAAAACTTGGGATCCATAACCAGTGGACGTTTACATCGGAACCCTAACTCATGAAGTTAAGGCCTTAAAATTAATCATTTGTGCGTTTAGAATTTAATCATTCTCATTCACGAGCTACGGCATTAACTGTTTCATTACCATCAATTCACTAACATTTAGTGTTATATACATTGTTGGTATCACTATGTGATTTGTGTGTCATAGACCGAGTCAATTGTTTCATGAAAGTGTAATGTAATTTCGATCTTACTTGACTATGCATGCAAGATGTATGGTAAAAAATTTTAACTCAATGAGCATGCTGGGCGCCAGTATTTGAATGGTCATTTGCTTAAAATTTGCAAGCATTCAAGCTTCAACACAGTTCAATGTGCCACCTAGTGTGCAAATTCACTCAAATAAACTGCAGCAATGTATTCTCTACCATAGAAAATGATGGTGTAAACACCAATTTTGGTTGAATACAGCCAAAAATTAAGTAGGTATAAATTAAAGCTTTACAAGTTTCATCACGGTAAGCAGCATTGAGTAGGAAAACAGAACAAAAATCTTCATCTTTCAAATTATACTTAATCAATTTTAAAATTTCTTTTTTGATTTGTCCAAAAACACATAAGCAAACATACCTAAATGTCACATTCATTAAAGTACGAATTTACCGAAGTAAGCCATTTAGAGTTAAAAAGCTGAAATTCTGAGAAAGTATCAAAATCAACAACTGTGAGAGGGGGAAACGACGTCCGATCAGAAAAATATTTGATACATATCGTTTTTATGCTTAACCTCACAACTGACAAAAGGGTAGGTTTGATAGTGAGAAGTCGGGAGGAACTGATGCACCCTACTAATTAGTGTACTAAGATTTAAAAGACCGTTCTTTAGCATAATTCAATTGCTCAGTTAGTTCCTTTACTTTGCCGCTTACGTATAATACGTCAAGATCAAAACTCGTTTAAAGGCTCATGTAGTTGGGTTAAATTTTCCAAGCGACTTGTTAAAAAAGAGGAGGCTTGTAAATAAGCGATGCAAGTGCGAGAGTCAACTCGATGAATTGTCTTCGCAAAGTATTCTTATTCTTTCTGAAATCTTTTTTACTCTTAGACTAAAGCATTTTGATACTCTTCTATTTTTTATTTAAGCAAACTTTTTAACAGCAAACGATCATTGAATAAAATAAAGATTGGTCTCTAACTAAAAACAAATAAAAGATTTTTTATCATTTTAATTAAACGGACCTGCAGTATATCGTTGTTTATAGAGACTCGTTCAGTTTAGTTTAGCAGGTGCTAGAGCGGACAAGAAGTTATAAATCAGAAAACGGTCCTTAAAATTCTCAGCAAAAGTTGAAAACCTTTATCCTACCTTCAACAAAATTTAACCCCCAAGTTAAAGATTTTAAATAATTGCATCTTATTCTAGATGCTATTTTACATTAATTTGATATGTTGTTTGAATTTTTAAAAATAAACCTTTAAATTTCTGCTTTTCAAAACTCGTTTTGACATGTCGTTTTTGTTCTTATGTTCGTTATTGTGCTTTTACAAAACTGTATTTACCAACACTGACATACATGTGGTATTAAAATTACTGCAGCCCTTTAACTCAGCACATGCATTTATTATACTTCTGAAAATCAAGCTGCACCTGTCCGCCAATATTTACCACATACGGTGAAGGTTTAGCAATGTTCCTGTCATTACTGAACGTCAAGCATCGAAGCAGCTGCCATCCAAAATCACTTTTCATTGAAATTGGTTTAACCCAATCAGAAATTGAATTCTAGTTTTAATAGCAAATGTTATATCTACTGATTGACTAAGCAATAGTGTCATCGATTTCTTTTTAACTTCATTTGAAGTGTACAACAACAAGCTTACATGCTCATTGGAACTCAAATTGGCGGTTCACTTCTCACTCTGACCAGTCAAGTTTGCCGTCTTGAAACAATGGAAACAACTTGCTTTTCATTAAAACGCTCATTTGCGATCGGCTAATATAGCAGCAGAAGTATAATGTTTCGTTTCTGGCGATTATACGAACGTACAAAAAACAGTTTTAAATGACCAATCGGCAGAAAAAGTTATCGACATAAATTAATAAACCTAAATCTAGTTACTGACAATTTTGAGATTTTTTTAGGATTACGCTTGCAAAAAACGACCGACATAATTTATGTGACAGCTATGTTTGCATTTCCCTATGCTACAGTACAACGCCAAAGGAATATAAATTCACCAGGAATGGAAAGTTTAATCTCCAAATGTCGACCTCACATTTTTTCTATCTCTTAATGGCAACACCAGTAAATTTCAAATCAAATCTTTTTTTAAACTCGCTGTAATACACCGATATGCGTAACAAGTTTGCGGGTCACATCTCCGGGTCATTGCGCCCGCGCAACACAGCTCCTTTCAAAAAATGTTACAGCGGTTGCGAGTAGTTCGCCACATTGTGTCGAATTTGACCGCCCCGAGATTTGAACTTCAGACCTCCCGATCCCGAGCAAACGCGTTACCGCTCAACCATATGGTAGCTTCGTTGGTCAATTCCAAATTTCATAATTTATTATGATTTTTTGTAGATTAATTTTCTTTTTATCGTTTTTTTGCAAAGAAATTAGCAGTTTACGCGGTTGTCCAATTGTCACCATGGCATAATCAAAAAACCAACTTAAAGGCTTGATAAGGAAAAGCACAGCTGCTGTCATCGAAGTGTGTTTCTAAGCCAGGGCAGTCCGACCGGTGGGCCATTGGTTAATGTAAATTTTTTTTTCTTTTTCTTTTAGTCTTCATTTACTTTTGGGGACAGTCCCGAGATACTGGCCGAAGTGAGCACTGATTTGTACAACAAGCTTGCAATCATTCGGAGTTTAGTCTTGGTAAAAATGAATGAGGCCAGCAATAACTTTTCTCTTGTAAATGTGGTTCGTACCAGTAAAAACGTTGAGCAAGCCTGTTCTAAGGTGTGGGACACAATATTAGCATATCGTAATTATCATAGCTATTGCACTTTATTCTCTAATTTGCCCTGGCCAGGAGATAACAAAGGGCCTTTTAGTCTTTGAGGGCCTTGCAATTTAATTTTTCTATTAGTGGCGTAATCAGGTCTTACCATATTAGATAAAGCTGAAAATAAATCTAATTGTAAAAGTAATGTCATTAACAATGCTCAAATCCTGCCCGAACCCAAAAAATGATTCAAAGCCCAAACAAGGTCCGCAAAAGCCGAAGAGTATATTAAGCTAAATCTAAAAAGATGTAAATGACAAATTGCTTCTTTCCTTTAAAAACGTTTAGTCATTTTGCTCTGAGCAAATAATCACGCTTATTAATAAATTGTGATCCGGTAATAATAATATTATTGTACATCTACAATCGTATTTTGATTGTGCATATACAATCGTATTTTGATGTCTAAATGAAGTCTCCAACGTTGCAAGGTTGTTTTGATTAAGATTTTATAGCACTTAAACAACAAAACACAAAATTGCCCAAATTAGGCCCAAAATTTAGTCAACTTTTAGCCGAGCCTTACCTGCTTTACCACTCTGATGGTAACTGCTGAAGATCCAAAATGTACTGTTTATAATCTTATTAAACCAGATTTCTCTTTAGCTCATGCGACCAAAGTGATTTTTTGTACTTAAAAGGTTTTTCAAAGATTTAAAAGTTTTAGTATTTAGTATCTTTGACACCTGAATGATTCGTTGAAGTGTTGAATATTTATTTTGATCCAGTAAATAACCTAGTAGTGTTAAGTTACCGATTAAATGTTTCATGCACACCAAATAAACCGAATATTTTGTCACCATCATTTCTCATTTGAGCGAAGAAGCCTACACGTTGCGGTGGTCAAACTGATAATAAATTTGCATAGAAAACACAGAGAGAGAGAGAGATCTGTTTCTGCGGATAAACAAACGGTTCGTACACATCAATAAATAAATAGTTGATTATTGTAAAATCAAAATTTTACATTGTTTAACGGGGTTGAAGCATCTAACTGATTTACACTATGCAGAGTACATTGTTTAACGGGGTTGAAGCATCTAACTGATTTCTGTATTTTACAAAAGCTGAAATCGAAATAAAGTTTTGGACATTTTTAATTTTCATTTTGGAGTTATCCCCTTCAATTACAAAGCGATTTACCCTTAAAAAGTTTTTGGAAACGTTGAACCTTTTCTTTCAGGCTAAACTTGAAGGAGAAAAAGGACAGTGTAATAAGTAACCTTGCTAGTCATATTACAAGACCAATCCAATTTTGATAATCCCCTTTTCGGTGCAAATTCAGGCAGGGAAAACAAATCCGAGATTTTCAAAAAATTTTTCGGAGATATCTCTTTGTATTGGTTGAATATCTCTGCAACCCCACAATGAGAACAAAAAATTTCCAAAATTATATTTAGATTTTAGCTAGTGCATACCCGTAATTTGCTGTATCCTTGATCCATCCCTTAACGTTCATTTTGTTTCAGAAAAAAAAAGCGCAGAAATATGGGGTTAGCCTCGTGATTAAATCTTTCCAGCCACTTCAAAATTCATCATGTGGCTATAGTTTTACCCACCTGACTCTTTCACCTTGAATCTTTTAATCAATTAAAACTCAAAAATTTGCGCAAAATTTTTGCTAAAATTGATAAAAATTACAGTAACATATTTGCTAAAATTTTTTTAATGCTCTAATTACAGCATTTAGTTAAAAAACACGTAAACTGCAACATTACAATGCAATAGTTTGAAGACTTGGCAAAAAATACGTTAAAAAATATAGCTGACATCCAAGGCGTCTGTATTTCAACTTGCATGGTGATTGAAATATACAATGATTTAATAGGTAGGTGGTAATACCACTGGATACACCATGCGTTAATCTAAGCAAACTGAAAAGTTGTACTATCTTTGTTATCAAACTATTGATTAAATTTATTACTATACTTCACAATTGTAAACAGGCCGACTAGTCCAGGCCCGAACCCGGCCCGAACCCGGCCCGAACCCGAAAATATAAGCCCAAACCCGGCCCGAACCCGAAAATTAATTTGAAGCACCAATCATGCCCGAAAAAACCCGAAAGTTAAGTTAGGTCTGAAAAATGTAGCAATTTTGCCAAGTTGTTTTGATTATATTTTTGAGCACCTAAAACAAAAGCTCGTCTCAGGCCCAAATTAAGCCCAAAATTTATGTCAACTTTAGGCCCGAACCCGGCCCGACTTACAACTCTGCTATACTTATGAGTACTGAATATCTTCTGAAAACTATTACAGCTTCAGGTTAATAGCGTAGCCTTTTGAGAAGAAACGCAATAAGGTAATGTCTTACTTGGAAGTTGGCCGATACATAACAAAAAATTAATGCATATTTTAGATCAATGTACGAACCTTATTCTACTCAACTACACGCGATTCAGCTTATTCTTATGATCGTTTGACTTTCAAAAATGAGAGTGTTGAATTATTTTTTAAAATTTTGGCAAAAAAGAATTCAAACCACACAAAAATGTCAGAAAATTGCGAAAGCGTAAATATGATCCTAAGTCAACTTTGAGTGCAAACTAGAAATTTAAAGAAAAAGCATATTACTCTTTGTAAATCAAACTTAAGATCTTTAAGTCTCACTTTAAAGCTTTATTGAAAAAACAATTAATCATTTAAGTTACTATATTGCACATGAAGTTTCTTTAATTTAGGTCAATTTAGGTCTTCCTTAACAAACCCATATGATTTCGTCTCACGACTTCATACAAGTCGAAGAAAACAAAACACTAAAATAAACCAAAAAAAAAAAAACTAAGGTTGAAAAAAATAAAAAACTAATAAAAAAGACGTTATAAACTAGTTTGCAAAGGCTGTGAAAATGAATTTACTTTCTCCAACAAGAAAAGTTTGTAACACTATTAAATTTCCGATTTTTATCGCCAATTTACCACCCAACAATTGCAGTATTATTTTTTGTCTACAGTAGTTGCTCAACAAAAATTAATCGTTCTTATTTCATTTAAAACCATTTCATCTCATCCTAAATTGGAATTTTTGTAATGATAAATACGTAAGTCTACATTAGATTGGTTTCAACTATTTTCAGTTTAAAAAAAAACAAACAATCAAATAAAACAATCGCAATGGTCAAGAAATTAACCAAAAGTTCAAGGTCAGTTTATTTTCTTGATAGTTATTTGTTAACAAATCGTTAAACCTTTGTCGTGCGACTTTTGGCAACCGAAATCTTTTGGCTCAGCGTTAAAAATATCCCTTTTTGAACAATGTTTGTGGTGTCTTTATGCATCACCCAGAAACAGTTCTTTTTCCCGTTGCCTTTAACTCCGGGAATGTTACAAAAACAGTCGTTGTAGGAAAGACAATGGCGTAAAGAATTTTCCCATCTTGTGGTTTGGCTTCGGTAATAGGGGTAATTGTTCTTCAACCAATCTTTGATTTGTTGCAAGGTCATCTTTTGCTCATCAGTGGAAGTTATTGCCAACTGAACAAGTCTGATGAGGGACTCACGTAGCTTCGTATGAGTCAAAGCGCTGTTTGATATCACACTTTGACTCACTGTTTGGTTAATCTTCAAAAAAAACACATTCTAGTGTGAGATTATTTCTATCAATGCCTATTGTTGCTAAATTTGTGATATCAAGAACATTGCTCAATCAAATAAAGTTAAAAATAACACAAAATTTATCAGCTTGAGCGTTTTAAACAAATAATAGATCTTATCCCGAATTATCTTGTACAATTTACTTTTTGTGAAAACTTCTTGTACAAATTATCTTGTACTACACTCAAGCAGTGCCAGTAGCAAAGTAATAAATTACGGTAATTAACATTTGAACTGGCCCGAGCCTATGAATGCACAAATCTTCCGAGGTTTGAGCAGAGAATATGGATACGACTAAGTTTAATCAGAAATACAAGTATTAGAGATAGTATTGAATGTATGAAGCAATTATGTTTCAGCCAAAATCAAATATTCTCACAAAAATGTTTTTGATTCAAATTAGATTTGAGATCAAATTCTTCATATCAGTTTCATTGCATCTCGCCAACTTTCTCTTTGTTTCAATGTTTAGACCCGCCTACACTGGGTGCAAAATCGTAAGCGTACTTGCGTATCTTTTGCGGTTTCAACCAAAAGCCAGCCTGTACGCTGGTAAGGCGGTACAAACTTGTACAAGGGCCAACTAGTTCGGGCTCGAACTCGTCACGAACCAGGAAATATAAGCCCGAAACCGGACCGATACCAAAAAACGATTTGAAGCCCAAACTATAACCCGAAAAATCCCGAAAGTTAATTTGGATTCAAACAACGTTTACGATTAATCACATCTTTTTTAATAACTTTAATCTGGTGCGAGTCGGTAACTAAATAAAAACTAGTTATTGATAAATTGTGATGCAACAACAGCTATTATTGTGTTCCAATAATTCTAAATCCTTAAATAAAATCTTCATTGTATTGGTGGCAAAGTTATTTTAAGTTTTTATAGCACTTAAAAAGCAAGACTCGTATTAAGCCCCAAGTTTGGTCAAACTCGAGACTAATCCTACAAGCGTTACTCAACTTACGACTCTTAGGCGGTACTTCGGGCGTTTTGTTTAAACTAGATTAAAAGTACGGTCGTACGACCCCAATTTTACGCTCAGTATGGACCGGTAAACGTCGGAGCCGAACAAACAACTTTCTTCACAGCAATAAAACGCAAGTGAAAAGACATTGCATGCTGTACAGTAACTTACATCGTTATTGCTGGTCGGTGGGTCAGCTTCTTGGTTTAATGGTGTGTAGCCATTGCAAACTTGCTGGTTCATGCAATCATAGCAATGTTCGAAAGAACCATTACCGTTGGTGCTTGATGTTTCAGTCGTTGATGGAGTTTCATTTTTTGATGATTGAAATTGATGAAACTGGCTGGAAGCTTGTGGCCAAAGCATTTGGGTAGGAGCAAAATGGTTGAAAATGAAAATAATCAGGTAGCGAGTAAAAAGGTAGCGGAGGGGGTTGCAGAGAGGTAGATGCTTGGGGGAGATCAGGGTAGCAAATATCAACGTTGTAGGAGTCAGAATTGTAGAAACTACCCAAAACCGAAGGGCACGTTTGGTTTGGCGGTTCGACCGGCAAGACACAATTTTGCTCGCCGACACTTTCGTTACTGTTCTGATTTGAAACTGGAGGACAACTTAACATCTCAAAGAGAGTTATAACGTTATTGAAAGATGCGAATTTTGTAAATGGCCAAGCCTGAAAGATTATAACATTAACAACAAACAAATTGCACTATCCCAAGTAATAAAGTTAGTTTAAAGTTTGCATAGCTCGTTTTTGTTTTTTAAGTAAAAACCGTCTTTGCTTTACAGCTGCCTTTTAATAAAAACTGCACCAACTGATACCAGAAAATGAAAATAATAGCCAAGGTTTTGTTTTTTGCGATAATCTCAGGAGATTGGGAATCAAGAAGTTAGTAAAAACTTTTAACAACAAGGATGGTTAAAGTTGACTAACACCGTAGCAGAATCAAAATTACTGTGATTTTATTCCTAAGACATGTTGTTTGGTTGGCAGGTTTAAAATTTTTGTGTTTGCGTATTTAGCATTATTACAGTCAAAACTAATTATACTCTTAATAAAAAGCAACAAACTTATTTACAGTTTTGATTGCTCTCATTCCGATAAAATGTCTCTCGTGATTATTATGCCGCTCTCACACTTTGACAAATTTGACTGCGACTCCACTGCGAATTGAACATTTTTCAGTTTTCAGAGTCTCAGCGCATTCGCAGTGAGTCTCAGCGCATTCGCAGTGGAGTCGCCAAGGAGCAAAAATTTTTCAACCGGTTTAAAAAATTTTCAATTTGAAGCGCAGTCTCCGTGGAGTCGTACTGCAGTCTCCGCGGGTTCGCAGTGCATTTGCCATCAAATTTACGGAGACTGCGCTGCAAATGCGCTGCGAACACACGGAGACTGCAGTACGACTCTGGCGAATGCACGGAGACTGCGCTGCGAATCATATCAGGTATAACGGAAATGACGTAGTTGATTGTTTTGTAATAAATTTTATTTTGCGAAATAATGAATGGTGGAAAGGTAATGGTAAAATAAAAAATTCCTTGAACGTCAGCTTTAGGCAAAAGTAGGGTCTAAAACTAAAATATTCTTGCCTGAAGCTAATATAACTATTAAAATATGGATGAAAATTGATGAAGTAACTTAGATCAAAATAAATAAAATTGGAAAACTTTTTAACAAAATGTTAATACAGAGTTGGATAGCACAAAAACTTGGGTTTTTAATAGTCGCAGTCAGTATTTTCTATAATTTTGAAACTTTTAGTAATTTTGGAATTTGCTTTCAAATTTTCTTTTTAAAGCTCAGGGATGGTGCGTTTGACAAAGCAAATGTCAGGTACTATGTCTACGTTAATATGGGGCTATGTTTGGATCAATTAGTGTGTCTGAAATTGGGGTCCACTGTTTGATTCTGACAGTACAGTCTGTAGATAGCCAATATAGTGCTGGTGATACGCTAGATAACTGATTGCTGGGATCCATTTCAATTGATGGGTGACTGCTTGGGTTTTTGTAGCGCTGGCTTGACTTTCGCTTTGTTTTTAATCAAGCATAGATTATAGATGACGGCATCAGGATGTGGATAATTTAGGTTGAATGAATGAATGTCGTTTGATAAGATTTGTAATAATGCATTTATAAAAGTTTCAGTAGAGAGCTTACTTTCAGTAACCATATTGCAACACAGTGCAAAAACACCACTTCGTTATATTGTTACAACGCTTCTACAAGCTAGGCTAGCTTTATATTTTAACTATATGTAATTGAACTTCTTATGTCATTTATCTTATTACTAGGAATTGCCTGAGCCGTAAAATGCCAGTCTAGCCGGATGCAGTTGGAAATTCAAATTGTAAGTTCGTAAAATGCTGTGGCTATTTTGCGTTAATGTTGACAGTTCCCTGATTATTACTTTACTCATTTGCCATGTTTTTAGTTTTTTAATGAAGGCGCTCAATATAACACCGAAAATGTTAGAATTCAATCAAAACACTAAATTTGCCTACAGCTGTTAACAGCCGAGTAGTATGATAAATGCAGTGGTGTTGAAGAGTAGCGTTGCAAAATAGTGTTTTTCCTCTGTTTGGGTTAGGGTTTGGGTTAGGGTTCGGGTTAGCATTAGGCTTAGGGCTATTTTGACACTTGCGGCAAAATAGCTGCTAGGACTATTTTGCCTCGAAATGGCAAAATAACATGGGGCTATTTTGCCTCAAGAGGCCACTGCCTTATAAAATTATTAGCTTACCTGTTTGGTTTGTGCTTGTTTTTGAAAGCAATAATGCCTTATACCGCAGAACAACAAATAGTTACTTTCCGATTTATTTTGCTTTTTTGTTAAACTTGCACTTTGCAGGACATCTAATCCTTTTGCGTGTTATTTGCAAATTAATCATAATAATGACTAAGTTAAAACGTCTATCAAATAAAACGTGTTAGACAGCTTCGGTTATTTTATTTTCGGCAAAACTATACCTTAGTCCAGTTTTTCTGCTCTAAAACTGGATATATTAGAGTTTTATGCTTGCAACAAAATGAACATTAACGTAGCAGCAGTGTCAAACAACATTAAGTTGCATATTTTAGTAAAATTGACTTTGAGGGCAATCTGTTTAACGAAAACTGTGCCCATTTGCTGAGTATATATCCTCTTTAATCACAGAAATAATACGAAATAATAAAGACTTGAACAAAATAAAAAATAATAGTAAAGGCAATTATAAAGCAACCGTAATGCGAAGGTTATTCACCACTTTATTGCTTTTGTGATTTTCAAATTAAGTTACGGCAATAAGCATTGAAAAAAGAGGAACAATTTGATTGTTTCAAAATAAATTTTGCTGTTAAAAAGCTTTGAATAATTTTATTGGATTTTTACGAGGGTAGATGTTGAAATTTACCCACAAATTACAATGCCTATTCAGTACATCTATTTTTCACATTGGTTTGAATAAAATTTTTGCATTTTTGTAAAAACCAGTAGCGCCTTTAAGTGGTAAAGAATCGCAGTAGTGAACCAATAAAACCATTGAAAAAATACCGCGTTACCGCTCGGGTATGCCGTAATACTTCATAGCTATGTCGCAAAGACTAACCGGTTTTAGTTATTTTTCTTTTCGGTTTTGATTTTTGGGACAACATTCGTGCTTTTTGTTTGCTGCTAAATTAAAGCTTTCCCTAAAATTTATATCTTCATCAGAAGTAATATGCGTAATTAATCTTCTAAATAAAGTTTTTTTCTTTAATTTTACTTGCTTTCTTATCATGAAAATAAATAATTTTTTTTTTTTTTCTTCTACATTAGTAGAATTCGATTCGCAACGCATTCGCCGAGGATTCGCCACGCTCTCGACTCTACGGAGACTACGCTGCAAATGCACTGCGAATGCGCCGCAAATGCGCTGCAAATGCGCTGCAAATGCGCTGAGACTGCGCTGCGAATTGATTCGCAGTGGAGTCGCCGTCAAATTCGCCAAAGTGTGAGAGCGGCATTAGTAAAAGCTTGTCAAATTTGACTTTTGATCAATAATCCTTTTGCTATCGTTAACAAAAGACGTTTATGAGTAAAGTTTGTCAGGTCCAAAATCGTTCAAGATAAAAATTAGATGAAGCTTAGGCCGGAATTACACGATCAAGTTTTTTGCACAATTTTCTTTCATCAATGTTTTTTGAGCTATCACACCTGGACGCAATTTTTTTACTCAGCTTCTTGCCAGACGGAAATGTCTGGGTTTTTTAGCAAACAAATTGCTGAAGCTATCACACGTATTTTTTTCTCTGTTAAAGCATTTACGCAGTTGTTAAGGAATTTTTTTGAAATTTGCTGTCGCAATAGTAATATTATGTGCTTTGTCGATTCATTATTTCTCGTTTACCAAAATGATGCGAGCACGTTCACAAAAGCGAAAAGCAGCAGCTATAGTAATATATAGTTATTTGAGTTCTGTGGCAAATTGTGGGCGCAGACTATGAAATTTGTTTTCGACCTGCAATGAAATGAAATAGATGAATGGAAAATGTCAAAAACCTTTACTAGTGTGGAACTATTTAGCGTATAGCGTAGCTATTTTTATGCTATGTTATCTATCACAAATAAAATTTGCATAACATTGTATGATTGATCAAGCAATGCTAAACCAGGTATGTTCTTTCCGGTAGGCTTCTTGCGG
This sequence comes from Trididemnum nubilum, assembly GCA_963965965.1. NCBI lineage: Eukaryota > Metazoa > Chordata > Ascidiacea > Aplousobranchia > Didemnidae > Trididemnum > Trididemnum nubilum. The sequence goes on along the minus strand of OZ014473.1, from coordinate 33,006,365 downwards.
TTTCAGAGGGCTCAATAATTGGATGTCAGGGTAACTTAAAACCTTATTATTTTCAAATAAGAATTAAAGCATTTTTGTTTGGTTTTTTGTAAAATCAGCGTGAAATAGCTGAAAATTATCTAAAAAAAATTATCCTAACTGCTTAAAAACGCAAAAGACTCTTTTGCCAGTGGACATGTCAAATTTTAACCAAACAAAATTAAAATCATCACAAATTCGGCTCTAGCGAAAACTGAGCAAGAAACTTTTTTCCGATCAGAAGGAAATTTTCAACATCTTGACTAAAACCAGATCACACATGGAATACATTAAAGTTTAATTATTTCTAAATAGTGAGTAGAAAACCTGTCTTCATTTGATCTCGACCTAAAACTTCCGAAACTTCCTTCCAAGCATCTGATTATTGTATTCTAACCTTGTACTCGGGATTAAACATATTCCAAAAGCAATGCATTTCTTCGATGTCTCTAATTAAAAGTTTAATTTCATGAGTTGACCACGATGGCATGTTCTTAACTATACAGCAGTTCTGGTTATTATTGTAACATTTCAAAATGAACTTGGAAAAGGCCAAACACAAGTTTGAATAGGAAGAATTGGGTAATATGCTATCATAAACAAAACTGCAGATAATGCATTTAAATCTTTGAAGAAAAACGAGAAAAGAGCAGGCGCAATGTTATAATACGTCATTGTCGATTAAATCAAAAGAGGTAAAATTTCTTACCACATTTTTGCTTGATAATTGGGACGCATTCGTTTTTTGCGTTGACTTCGGCGGTTTTTGTTTTGTATTCGGCTGCTAAATATTTTCAAAAATACGGCTAAAAGCTTAGTTTTCATCTTTGAGAACGACGGCTTTTAAAAAACTTGCTGGCAAAATAGAGCTCGGCTCTATTTCCCTGCAAGAACTCAGCAAGACTTTCTGGACTCTGATTTTTATTCTCACACAGCTGTGAAATAAAATTGCCACAGTTGCCCGCAATAGTGAAACATAAACTTGCGCAACCTTTCACACGATTGATGCAAGAAAATTGTGCAAAAAAACTTGATTGTGTGATTCCGGCCTTAGCGTAGAAACTACACTAAATTGGGAACAAAAAAATAGTTGTACAAGCTTTCATGTTCTAAAAAATATATTTTCTAACCCTAAAGAGCCTGGGGGGGGCCGAAAGTGCCCGCGACCTCTACAATTGCATGCAGCTTTTAAACGACTAGTCCTATTGACTTCCTATTCTATGACTTTGTCTAAAATTTATTTTTCTAACTATCAATATAATTTTCAAATTGTTTGAAGGTCAAAAACTGCACTTATTTAATGATATTCTGAAAGTTATCAGAAAATTTTTGATACTTGGACATATTTTGTGTGCATAGACGTGTGCTTGCAAATCTTCTTAATACTAGACATATTTAGACAGAGCAGTCGTGGCAAGCGTTGTGTCAACAAACAAAACTCTACATGTAACAGCACCTTCGAAAAGTAAATAAAAACTCCTAACCAAGTTTGAATCTTTTTTCACAAAGCCATATATAACAAAAGTATAAACAAAAACTGCAAGAAATTTTGAATCTCTTTTGCGTACGTACGCATAAAACCGTACTTTTCAAGCAAATTTTGGTAAAACCTGGTTCGCATTTCTTTAAATGTCCTTGGTGAATCGGAAGGAACTTCTTCTCAATTTGATTAGTCCAGCAGCGTGGCTTTGCAGCGTTCCCAGGGAGAAATAAGAAAACGGTGTGAACATTGTAAGAAAGAAATCAGTGGACGCGGAGCTAAGCAAGCTAAAGACAAGCTGTTGAAAATTCTTAGCCAATGCCAAAGCTGTGGCAAAGCCGTATGTCATCGTCATTCAATGCGTTACTGCTTAGATTGCCGATAATTTCACTACAGAGAGTATACTGGCTTAGTAGATCTTGCCATTTGGTCGCTGCATGTTTTTTTAAGCATAACATTTATAAGCATACGGAGGCCGGATTTTAGAAAATGAATCCCCAACTATTCCTACAAAATGCTAAGAAGCTGCAAATGAATGAACCAGCCATTGTGCACCAAAAATAAAAAAAATCACAATTATACTAAACACAAAAATCTATCGGTCTATCAATTCATAGAGCCAAGGCTGTACTTTGCAAAGATATGATGCTACAAACTTTGCGATTTTCTCAGGAGTTTTAAAATTTTAGGGTGCCAACATAAAAGCTTTTGTTAAGTGTAACTTGAACTTCAAATTTGAAAATCGCTAAACATACCTGAGCATTATCTCCCAATATTTATATGCTTATAAAAAACTTGTATCTTATTTCCTGCTGCTACATACAGTGCTGTGCTTTTGCATAAGATGCTTTTTGCACTGCGGTGATGAGACCAACGCCATTAATTTGTGTATAAAGAGTTTTGTTTCTTTTATTGCAGTATCCAGGAAAATAAATTTCTGAAACTGCGTAAGTGCATATTATTGTCTGTCTACTGTCTACCACCCAAACCCAGATTACCGCTACACCGTAGCCTACGTTCTTCATGTTTTAGTATTGGTTGCGCTATGTCCAGGGCCACCAAAAGGGGGGGGGGGGCAGGGGGTACAATGACCCCAGAGCCCATGGACTTTAGGGAGCCGGCCCATGGGCTTCAGGAAGGCCGTTGGCTTCAACAAGCCCAGCAAAGGGCCCATGAGCTTGAGAGGGGCTCATCGAAATAACGCTGAGAAATCAGCATGTGAGGCCTAAAAACATTTTTTTGGAGATCACATCATAATTCGGACAAAACTGCGGCATTTTCTCCGTCTGTTTTAGAGTTCACAAAACCGGAAATCCGTAATATTTGTGCTGGCCCCGGACCCACGTTCGGCTCTCGGTGGCCCTGGCTGTGCCACCACGATAAAACCAGCGGAATATCACGAGAAATGCAGAAGGTCAATCATTTAAAATTTTTACAAACAAAAAAGCTACAATAAGTAAAATGTCGTTTGCATATACAGTAGATTCTGCACAAAAAAGCTACAATAAGTAAAATGTCGTTTGCATATAGATTCTGCACAATGAAAACCTTTACTGTATAATATATCCGAACCAATTAATCTCTGATTTACATGCTCATTTTTTTGCTTGTTTTTGAAATGCTATGATGATAGAGCTCTGCTTTATATTGTTGTACAGCTTGCATAGTACCGGTATGCACTTTGCTTGACGCTTTGAATGTAGTTTTTTTGTGTTCTGTGTGTTGGATGTTTTCGCAAATTTACAAAAGCTCATTTTTTTTTATTGTACATACATCGCATTTACCTGTCTAAAAATTGGTGCGTACATTTTATTAATAATCTTCGGAATATAAAAATCTTGATAATCTACGTACTATAAAACTACTTTGTTCATACTTATTTGCCAATTTGCTTTCGCCATGCACGAGACACCAAAATGACCATGTAATCTTCGAGTCGCTGCCATTTGTCTATATTATATATCGAAGAAACTCCCCCTATTTTTCAAATGCTGAATGCCAAACAAGGCAGCGCTGTGAATACTAATTTCTAAAATTTTTGGCATAACTCGACAAGGGAATAAACCGGTGTTTACAAACTGCGAGACCAACGCCCCAGCCTCTATACACGCCCCACGCTCCTTTCGGTAAACGCGCTTTCAACCACCATGCTGTGCTAGTAAAATTATGCAATTTTTTTTAGATAATCAAGTAAGCAAACTTGGATTGATTGTACAGTAAAGGAGTATTCATAGCTACACAAATCAAGGCGCTGCAGCAGATGTCAGTTTGCCACTGTTATTATAAGTCAATGAATTCATCACTGTTTCTTGACCACAGAAATAAACAATAACAATGCCAATCCGCTTAGAGTTTTTTTTTAATAATTTATAGTTTTATGTGCTTCTAGTAACGATAGAAGTTTTCTACAGGATTTCGATTCAACTGAAAAATAATTCAAACAGTGCCAAACTTATAGCGACATGATTATTACAAAACAGTATCATTATTATAAAGAAAATCAAAACAGGAAAATTTATCAGCTAATTGGAAAAATCATTTTAATTTGAAGTAGAATTTTGCCAGCTTGGGATTGGCTGATTGAATTCCTCTGAACTATCAAATTTTTCCATAGACCTGTTCGTACATTACCAGGAGTAATTTATTTTAGTACAAGTGTATCAACAACCACGTATCAACTACCACGCACCAGCAACAATTTTAACCACGATTCTAGCTTTAGCAGAAGTTAAGCAATAAGTGTTCAAAAATGGCGGGCAGTTTCGATTCACCCCACAGGCCTACAACAACTTTTAGAGCCCAGGCATTATAGGGTTAACAATTAATCAAAAGCGTGTTTTAAGTTTTTACGAAATACCGTAAAAAGTAAACTTCAAAAACAAAATTTATTATAAATGAAATAAAATAAAGTCATTTGTGAAAAAGTGCTTGGTAGAAATCAACTCTAGCGCTCACAATTTTGTAAATTATTGAGCTCCAAAAAACTACAAAAATAGTTTTGCCGGCACAACTTTTCAATTTCAGGACATAGGCGTAGCCAGGGGGAGCCCAGGTGCCCCCCCCCCCGCAAATAAAATACCACCAATGATAAAAAAAAATATTACAGCATAACCCAGCGATGTTTAGTTGCAGTTTTTTTTTCAGTTATTACGCACATAACAGTTATAACAATGATATTAATGACGACGAAGGAGCCCCGGGGCACCATACCAACTATCAGGGGGCCCCTAACTACCAACCAAGGGACCCCAGGGCCCCTAACTGACAACCAGGGGGCCCAGGGCCCCAAACTAACAATCAAAGGTCTCCGGAGCCGACAACTAGGGGGCACCGAGGCCGTACCTGACAAACAGGGAATCCCGGGGCCCGAAACTGACAAACAGGGGCCCCCAGGGCCCTTAACTAACAACTATAGGGCCCTGTGGTATCTAATCGACCACCAGGAGGCCCTGAATCCCCTAACTGACAACCAGGGCCCCCCAAGGCCCCAAAACACAAGCAGGGGGCTCCAGGGCCCAAACCGAAAACCAGGAGGCACCGGAGCCCGCTAACTGACAACCAGGCGTTGCCAAGCCCCTAACTAACAACCAGATGGCCCCAGGGCATCCAATCGATAACCAGGAGACCCCTAGCTGACAGACAAAGGACCCCCGGGATCCTAACTGGCAATCAGTGAGTCCCGGGGCCCCTAACTGACAAAAAGTGGGCCCTGGGGCCCCTAAATGACAACCAGGGGTCCCCAGGGCCCCCAACTGATAACCAGGTGGCCCTGGGGTACCAAACCGACAACCAGGGGGCCCTAGGGACCATAACTGACGACCAAGGGTCCCGGGCCAGGGGTCCCCTTAATCCAAATTTTTAACAATTTATATGCAAAAACTGTAAGAAATCTAAAAGTTTTGTCCGAAAAGCTGCAACTCTATGCCTTCGTTCAGCGTTATTGTGAACTTAATATTATAACACAGGCGGTAATGCAAACCCCCCAATTGAAGTACTACCAATGATAAATACAATGAGAGCATAGCCAGTATGTTGTCCTCGTCCAGAATTGCAGATTCTTTAATTTAGGATTTACACGTACAAATGTAAGTAATAATAATGACGACCATGTATCCACGTCATAATATTGTTATGCAATTCTTGGAGGATTCAAAAAACTGTCAAGTGGCTTGGCTCGAGTCCTCCACGTTTTGGAAAAAAAGGTATTTTAATTTTGCTTTAAATGTTTTTTTTTTTTTATGAAAGAACTTAAGGGTGCGATCTTATCTAAAAATCATATAGCCAGCGGGGTGACCAAGGGGGCCCGGCCCCCTCAATCGAAATGCCACCAATGACAAAAGTTTGACAAAAAAAGCCTTGTTTCTTCATTTTCAGTTTCTTTTGTAACATCTTTGCGTACAACAGTACACGCGTACAACAACAATTAACGATAAAGAACCTTGACGACCGGGGGGCCCGGCGCACCCTCTTAATTCAATTTTTTCCAACTAATTTAAACGTATAACCAGGGTGAAATCAAGAATTTTTGTCCTAAAAATTGCTACCTCAGGCCTTCATCTAAACTTTTTACGCTCGTAATGCAATAACCAGCTCCGTAATTGTCACATGGCACAATACCAGGGCCCCGCACTCAGATATTAGAACTTTTTTTGGTCTCCACTTAAATTTGGCAGGAAGATATTGTAAAAATCCCCTTAGTGCCAGGGGCCCCGTGCAATGTAAGTCCGGTCCGGAAATGACATGTTTAGTAAGCGTAACCATCTATTGTACGATTTTTCGATAACGATTTATCTCCACCTCGCCAGTTTTTACGCGCAAAATACTTAAAAAAAATTGCTAGAAAAAATGCTCATTGAAGAAATTATTAAAATTCAGTTGAGGGGGTCAGAATCCTCTTAGCCGTACATGTACTCATATAACTGGTTAACTTCATTACAAACCAAAACTCTCTAAGGAAAATCTTCTGGTTAATAGTGATGTAGTCGAGACCCTGATGGTCGAGACCGAGACCAAGACCGAGACTTGGAAAAAATTCGAGTCCAAGACCCGAGACCAAGACTCGAAAAAAATTTTCGAGACCGAGATCGAGACTCGGTGAGTTTTTCGAGATCGAGACGAGACTTCGAGACCCGAGATTTTAGAAGCAAAACTTATTTGTATTGACTATTGACAACCCTTTTCATGGTTTTTCTTTAAACAAACGGCCAATCGCAATACAGTAGAACGACCATAAACCAAAAAGCGAACTTGGGCCACATGCTATTTACAAGGACATGAAGAGGTGACGGCGTATCTCTACTGTCAAGCGCCCGACCTTAAAGTAGAGAAATTGCCGTTCGATGCCAACTGAAACTGGGCAATGCGTTCCTGTGTTCAAACTATCGCAGTGGTCCAGCTTGCAGTAACTACAGATTAGTAGCAGAGCCAAAAAATCTTGAATGGCATATTATTGCAAGCAAAAATAATCACGAAACACAACAGAAAAAATTAATGCAACCATAAAAAGTAAGCCTATATCAAAATCAAACAATAAAATTGTGATTGCATTTTAATGCAACCAGCATTTCTAGATTAACTGAAGAAAGCCGAGATTGATGAGGTCTCATGATCAAACCTCCGGTACTAAAAATACGCTCCACAGGAGCCGATGACGCTGGCACAAAAAGAACTTGCATCGCGAGTTTGTATAAGGCAGGTAGTTGGTTTTCCATGGTTTCCCAAAATTCGAAAATATTTTCGTTAAAATGTTCACCATTGTTGGTGATTTCGAGATACTTTAGCAACTGCCACCGAACGCTTGTTGATCTTCTGGAATTTTCGAATATTTGCTGAAAAGAAGTGGAATGTTTCTTAGCTCTGCCGTTTCTTCCTCCGAGCGTCCACGATTCGCCAACTCAGATGTGTTCCCTCCACGTCCATATCATCTATTAAATTTTCGGCCGCTCGGATAATCTTTTCTGCAAAAAATATATAGCCTTTTTACAATTCAATTTCAATAATGACATAAAATGCATCGATTTAACTGTTATCTTGTTGCATTCTATACACAGACGGACGTAAGCTGAGGAAGACCACTTGCAGCCGTCACGGATTTCGAGTCGCTTAGCATGCACAAGCCCACAGCTAGAAGCCGCTACTTAGTGCTTTTGATCTATATCAAATTTCACTTGCGATTTCTTATTCATTGGGCTTTGAATCACATTAGTTTCCGGCTTTTTATTTTTGTGTTTGGGCCTGAACTACAGTTGTTGACCCGTTTGCAGCTCCTGGCCGAGAGCAAAGTTGTAAAAATTGATATAAAAGTTTACTCGCAAAATAAAAAACCTTACAACCTGGGTCGATGCAATATATATAGCTGTACATTGTAAGTTGTTGTTGAGTTACACGTCGCTGATGGGGGTTACGGGTATTTGTTATCTTCTAGAATTTTTTACAACAGCAAAAGAAACTGAAATGGTGATACTTTAAATAGCACTCTCCAGTGCCGGGTTAATAATTCAAGAACTTGGAATGCAAAATGCCATCAGGTTGAGACGTGCAGTACATTAATTTAGCTTCGATTTGGAGAGCGTTTCATAATTAAACTTGTTCACTTCGGCGCACAACCGTTAAAAATATCAATAGGCTAAATAACATACAAAAGCACACAATTATTATCCACTATTACAACCTAACAAAGTTAGTGTATTAAATCATTCTTTCAAAAATAATGCAATAGCTTACCGTGACTTGTGGCATTTCTTCATGTGCCGAACAAACGAAGAGGTTGTGCCAGAACGATCAGAGATTGTTGTCGATGTTGGGCAAAACTTGCATTTTTTGCTGAATGTTTTTTATTTCCTGCTTTTTCATCGTCGTACTCTTTATGATGACTATACCCAAATTTTATTAAGGCCGAATTACGAGACATAATGCAAATTGTTTCAACGTAAAAAATGAAATAATACTGTACTTTATAACGAATTAACTCAAACTAAACACAACTGTCACTCGTATTACAAAGATATTCTTACAATATGTATTAAAAAGATATTTCTTATAAAATGCATCTTAAATTTGCTTAAGTTTCATTACCAAACTGATCGTGGACCAATCTAGAGGAATTCGATTTCGAAGGGAGTTGCTGAATCAAATTAAAATAAAAGCTTTCATAAACTCGCGGCTTAATGCACGGGCATTGAGCAAATGAACAACACTGCACCAAAGAAACGTCGCAGCGGGGCGAGACGTTAGCGACACTGTGTCCGATTTTGACCGGACCAAGAATCAAAACGAAGACCTTACACTCCGATGGCGGTGTCTTGAACTACTAACGCTGACCGGTCGTTTAAATCAAGGCGGGCTTGGTAAAGCAGTTGCATTCAGATAGTTATTTTAATGACAAGAAGGCTATGGTGAAATGCGCAATTGTGTTTTTATAAACAAGACATCAAGATGAATGATTCAGTAACCTAGTGGTCCTAGTACACGGCAAACACCTTAATGTATAACAAATATCTGAGTTACGGTATTATTTTTTATCAAGATTTTATTTCTCCGATACCGCTCTGAAAATCTTTTAGGGTCACGCGTCTTCCCCATTCGGTGGCCCATGTTTATACCTCAAGCTATTTTAATTTTCACTGGACCTAATTGTTACTTCTAACGTTTGATATTTACAAAAAAGCAGTGGTAAAGTAGACTTAAGTTCATCATTCTGAGTCTGCAATCTTAAGTGTATCATACTACAAAAGATCTGTTCAACAGAATGAGACTGAAAACAATCACTTTGAGGTCTGAGCTGTCCTGATTAACCTTCCTTGACCAAACCTCATCGCATTGCCATGCTACCACCTCAAACTCGGTCCACGTACAAGGAACCTGAACGTGAAAAAGGTTTAGAGCATTTACCACCAGAAAGCAAAAATGTAGACAGCGGCAATTAGCACCTTCAACAAAGATCAGCATCAAATAATACCGCTAAAACGGCTTCTTTCCCTCCAGACTGTTTTACATCACACCTTTCATAAGTAAATAACAAAGATAATAATGAATAACAGGTCGAGCAGTTTTATCCCACGACTCTACCTGAGCTTTTTCGAACCTCAAGTATCTCCCACTGAGTAGCCAATTATCAAAAATTGAGCTTTCATTGCAAAACTTTGTTTCTCACGATCTCAGTTCAAAAACATTGACGGAAATAAATGAAAATTGACCGAAATGAATAAATAACGGAGATTGCTTGAAAGCAATTAAAAAGATGTTAAGACCTAGAAAGTCAATCGAATCTTTGTTTGCGTTGCTTGCATTAAATAATTAAATTCAAAATTTTACTCCTATGCCTAACCAAGATTTTGAGTCTCGAGACTTCTCATATTTCGAGACCATGACTTTTCGAGACCAAGACTCGAGATCGAGACTTGAAGTTCAAGTCCGAGGCGAGACCGAGACGAGACTTTCAAAAATGTGTCTCAAGACAGTCTCGAGAACCGAGACCGGTATCGAGAACTACATCACTACTGGTTAATTATTATTTATTGCTAAAATATTGCAGAAGGCAATGTGCGTTACTTCCCCCAACATAGACCAAATCACTTACAATTAAAATTGTGCGATGCAAGATTTTAAACTTGTTTTGAATTTTAATTGCAAATAAAAGGAGGATTGAACAATTAAAATTTTTCGATTGGCTTTCAAATGTTAAAAATCTAGTTCTTTCAAATGGCGAAATGTGATCCAATTGGATTAAAATAGCTTTTTTTTTCCAAAAACTTACAAAAATTGTCCAGCGGCCTGGGGCTTCGCCCCCAGACCCCCGTCTGTGATACGTTTGAGTACACTATATTACTCAACACGTCTTCTAAGTTAGACATTTGCGCTTTGTAACGATTAGTTTTCGTCCTCTCCCTTCACCAAAATCCTGCTTGAGTGCGAACAGACTACGGCTTCAGATCTTCCATTCTACGATATCTTTGCCCGACAAAAAGTTCCTTTTTTGAAAATTTCTGATGACGTCATTGCATGTGATTTGTGGTTTGCCTCCTCCCCAATCAAAAATCCTGGCTACACCTCTGTTTCAGAATTGATAAAGTGGTACCCAGCATGAGTAAATATTTCAAGTAAACAGCAACCAAACGTTAAGGAACAATAATTCGTAAACAAATTCAAAACTTACTCTGCGTCTTCCTTTCTGAAAAAGTTGACTGCCAAGATGGTTGTGCTGCTGGTAACTCATATTGTTTTTAAATATTTAAAAAAGGCAAATTTTTAGTTTGTTTGAAACACAAAAAAAGAATAAAAATTAACATTATTTATGACACCTGTAAAATGGAAAAACCTTAAAACTTAAGAAAAGTCAAGTTACTCTTAAGTCTTCATTGTTCCAAGCTATCTCCAAGTTACTCTACATCAAGGATGACAGTACGGTACGGTACGTTCAGAATTTGCGTACTTTGTACGTCGCACCTTGAACCGCACCGTAGCAGCGTGTCGTACTTTAGTTAAATTTTTGAAGCGCACTGTATCAACGTACCGCACCCGTACCATTACAAAAAAGGCGTACCGTATCAGCTTACCGTACTTCTTAGCAAAAATTGAAGCGTACCGTACCGTACCATATTGCAATCCTTGCTTTTAGCTACTGGCAACTTTTAATGACTTTAAAATCACTAGCCTATAATTCAGCGAACTCAATCCACACATTTAGCGTCGGTTTTAGCGGTTTTTTGCCTCTGCGTACAAAAAGCCAGCGTAATGTGCAAAAAACCGGGGTTTTTAATTAAAAGAGCGTACCGTACCCGAAATAGACAGTGGACGTACCGTTTGGACAGCAATAAACAGTGTCACCCAGCTTCAACAACAAAGAAATCTATTTATAGGCCTACTTGGTAAAACTAACAGACCAGTCTGCCTTCGTGCATTGATATTGATAACTTTGCGCTGGACTGTTAACAACTGACAATATTATTCCATTCTTATTGATCGAAACTTCTAAAAATCAGATTGTAAATAACGTCATAAACGAAAGCAAAAACCGTAGGTGTTGAAACACAATTATGTATGTCTCCAACAATCACGACGTCGTATTGGATGCGTAAATTTGCTGCATTTAATACTAAAGAATACAACAAGCTAACTGCTAAAAAGTGGAAATTTTCAAGTGCATTGTAGAAATCTAAAGTGTCAGTAATTTTTCTTCAATTTTTGTTTGCAAGATTATGTCGTACCACTGCATATTTTTTTCACAATTACGAAAGATTTTTGTAAATTTTAATTTTTTCACTCCACCCTAATATGCGATAAACATTATTGTACGATACTGTAATGTATTGTGCAATGTAAATACAAAATGTTTTCAATATGATGCTCAATTTTGTACCAGTAGGGACCCAAACTATCTAAACGGACTATCTTCAATAATTTTCTGTGACTTAGTGACGGAATGTTTATCTGGCTTCTGATGCCTGCCTTCACATGTTGAGAAATAGCAATATATTCAACAGCGAATTTGGGCCGAGTGCAACCACACAAAAAAAGAAATATCGATGGTGACAAATATCAACGTATGTTCTGATAAGGATTTAGAAAATAACAGTCAAATTATTTTCCACATATCCCATTTTAGAGACGTTGTAATTAGTGACTTTAACTATTATCAATCTTATTCAAACAGAATTTTCGAAACGTCTGCGCAATAAATTGAAAATAGTCTTGACGATTTTTTCTGCAGATTTTTTATTTAATTGTTTTTACGCAACATTGCTCTTGTTAGGTGGTGAGCTGCTGCTACATCAAATTTCGGTAATCGCTAGTTTTACGGGTGGCGCAGTGGAAGAAAATTAAACTTAAATTCGTGAAAAAATTTCGATTTCCTGCTGCAAATTCTGGCAGCGCATGTAAATATCTGGGTTTAAAAATCGCCCTGTGTTTTATTGGGACTTTCGCGACGCTTTGCTTTGGAAGTCCCTATGTTTTTTTCCAGTAAAAATTACGAATTTGGCAACAGAAATAGAAAACGCTATAACTTTGAAACAGCTAAAAGTAAAAACTTGAATTTTAGAACTTAGATGGGGCACATATAAATCATTCTTCGTGCAAATTTCGGAGGTAATCGGTCACGTGATACGGGTTTCCGAGCTAAAAAGTGAAACGCCAATCGGAGGTTTTTACAGCTCTATCTCGAAAACTAATCGCACTAGCGGAATAAAAGTTTCGAATTTTGAAGCGTCTGGGCATGCAGTTTTAGCTCCCTAAAATAAATGATGACGATTCCGACACGCTTTTTTTCTTTTTTGTTTTTCTTTCTTTATTTATTTATTTATTAAGCAAATCACATTATGGTGACAAAAACTTCGAAACCACCAAAACTATAAACTTGAAATTTCGACAGATGATAAGTCTAAACATGTTGTTGCCTACCTGCAATTTTGGAGGCACTACGTCACGTGCTTGGGGCAAATGCACCCAAAACTTATGATAGCGAAGTTTATTAACTGATTTGAGTCACGATCGCGCGCGTGCTGCCGTGGCCGAATGGTTTAAAAAGCGCCAATGCTTGAAACCCAAGACCTGGATTCAATTATCTAGTTGGCCATTGCTTTTATCAAACCAAGTTTATATTGAATCTGCCATATTTTTTTTAGGGCAGAGTCGCTTTTAATTTTTTTTTTTCTTTGACACTAGATATGATCAGATTGTTTCAGGGTTAACTCTCTGTGAAGATGCCCCCAAAAATCAGTTTTTCAAGACCTCAAGCTAGCGTGCTAGTTTTTCGTTGCTATCAAGAGAAATTTGAAACGCAAAACTATTTTGGCATAATTTGGAGGTAGTCACCAACGCGCGCGTGCTGCCGTGGCCGAATGCTTAAAAGCGCCCGTGCTTGAAACCTAAGACCTGGATTCAATTATCTAGTCGGTCTTCGCTTTTATCAAACCAAGATTAATATTGAATTTACCATATTAATTTTTTTCGATTACTACAAAATAGCTTTTAATATGTTTTGTTTAATGTTAGTACGATCAGAGGGTATCAGGTTTCATTCTCTGTGAAGACGCCCCAAAAGCACTTTTTTAACACCATAAGCTAGTGCGCTAGTTTTTTGTCGCTATCTAAAAGCACTTTCTTAACACCATATTTAACTAATCAGTGGTCGAGTACATAGAGCGTCTGCTACTGAAGCGGTAGACACGGGTTCGATTCCCGGTCGGGTCAAACCAAAGACTATAAAAATTGGTACTCACAGCTTCCCTGCTTGACGTTCAGCAATTAAAGGGACAGTGTGAAGCCTCCATCGTGTGTGGTAGACAGATGGGCAGGTGGCAGCTTGACTCGAAGACCGAAAGGTCCCTTCGCTGTCTCCTGGCCAAGGCAATTTGGTGAATAAAATGTAATTACAATTACAATTACAATTACTATCAGTAAAAATTTTTAAGACAAGAATATTTTGACATAATTTGGGGGTACCAACCCCTGAAACCCCCAAACGGACCCAGAAAAAATCAATTTTATTAACTGACTAGGCTAGGGTGCTACTTTTTTTGATATCAGGAGATAATAAAGAAACAAAAATTTTGACATAGTTTGGGGGTACCATCTTCCCGCGAACCCCACCAAATGGACACCCCAAATATCAATTTTTTGATCCAGCTTGATTTTGGGTGCCAGTTTCCTTTGGTTTTAGTAAATAACTAAGAGAAAAAAATTTTGACGTGGTTTTGGGGTGTACCAGCCCCCCCAGGGACCCCTAAAATTAAACCTCCAAAAAATCAAGTTTTTGAACGACTTACTTTAAGGTGCCAGTTTTTTTTTGATATCAGTAGATATTTAAGAGACAAGTATTTTTACGTGGTTTGGAATTACCATCCTCCTCGGGGACCCCCCAAAAATCAATTTTTAATTGGCTCAAGCTTGAGTACTAGTTTTTTTTTATATCAGTAGATATTTAAGAGACGAATATTTTGACATAGTTTGGAGTGCCACTCCTCGAGGACTTCCCAAAATGGACCACCCAAAAATTAATTTTTTGATTGGCTCAAACTAAGGTGCCAGTTTTTTTTTTTGATATCAACAGATGTTTAACAGGTAAATATTCAACATAGTTTGGGGGTACCACCCCCGCGGGGACACCCAAATGGTCACCCCAAATATTAGTTTTTTAAACGATTTAATATCGGATGCCAGTTTTTTTTGTATAAGTAGATATTTAAAAGAAAAATATTTTGACAGGGTTTGGGAGTATCACCCCCTCCAGGGACCCCCCCAAAATAAGCCCCCCAAAATCAATTTTTTGAACGACTTACTTTAAGGTGCCAGTTATTTTGATATCAGTAGATATTTAAGAGACAAATACTTTGACGTGGTTTAGGGGGACCACCCCACTTGGGGGCCAACCAAAAATCAATTTTGAATTGGCTCAAGCTAGGGCAGTAGTTTATTTTTAATATCAGCACATATCTAAGAGACGATTATTTTGACATAGTTTGGGGGTGTCACATCTCGGGGACCGTCAAAAATGGACCCTGTTGTGATTTTGTTGCTCATTTGCTTAATTCTGCTCTTTTCTGAACGCTCAACATTTGCGTTTTTAAACCGCCTTACACGTTTTCACGCTGCACGTGAAGCGCTTGGTTTATGTTTGTATAAAAATTGATATCAGTAAATATTTGAGAGACAAATATCTTGACAGAGTTTGGAAGTACCACACCCGAGGACCCCCCAAATGGACCCTCAAATATCAATTTTTTGAACGGTTTAAGCTAGAGTTCTAGTTTTTTTTGATATCACGAAATACTAAAAAGAGAAATACTCGGACATACTTTGAGGGTGCCACCCCCCGAAAATCCCCAAATAAACTCCACAAAAATCAATTTTTGAACGACTTAATCTAAGGCTTCGGTTTTTCTGATATTAGTAGGTATTTGAGCGACAAAAATTTTGACATAGTTTTGGGGTACCATCCCTCCGGAACCTTCCCAAATGGACACCTGAAATTCAATTATTTTGAACGGCTTGAGCTAGAATGCTAGCTTTTTTGGATATCAGTAAATATTTAAGAAACAAACTTTTTTATAGAGTCGGGGGGGGGAACGTCTATCCAAAAAATCACTTTTTAACAGCAAAATTTAACAAAACTCTGAAACTACCAAAGCTAGAAACTTGAAATTCGGAGATATGAGAAATCTAATAGATGAAGTTATGTGTACCTGCAGTTTTGGAGTCGCAACGTCACGAGGGTTTATACTGAGCTGGCATAATAATTAAAGCTGCCACGGTTTGAATTATCGTTATTGAGCTGAGCTGGGTTAACATACTTAGTCGGACATCCGTTTTACCCAAACCAAAAATTATTTAAAATCAACATTTATTTTTGTCACGAGACAAAATTACTTTGATTGCATTGCATACGATTGAGTTTTACAGAAATATCGGTAACCTTTAAAGTAGGAAGGGGAGAATGATGGTAAAATGGAACTGGCGGAGGTCCTTATTATTTTCCTTTGGAAAAATCAGCGTCTACTTTGAAATTGTGTTTGTCTTTTTTGAAAAAAAAACATACTAAAACAAAGGACTCGCTATGCTTGCGCGAGCGATTTTACGTCTATGCAGGCCAGGCCTGAGAAAAGCGAAGCGTAAATTTATGATAACTGCGTTTTTGATTACGCGATCAACAATTCACAATTTTTTTTATCTTTAGCCCTTACCCAAGGTTCACAATACAGGAATACTTCTATATGTGATATGTTGTTTTGATCAAAATGCATATTATAATCTTGACTATACTCCCGTCATTCTGCAAAATATTCCCTTTTGCAAAAATTGGAATTTTTATTTTACGATTCTGTTCCAGGTCTGGTAAAATTTTCAAGACTCTAACTCGTTTAGTTTACGAGTTATCGATTACCTCGATAAATAAATTTGTAAAAGGAAACATCTTCATTGTAACTATTACGTCACAACAGCTGTTCTTCACAATTGAAAACTTAAAAATTTTATATGCAGCAGTCATGTTGCTAACAATGCTATATCTAAAGCGCATAGCTTGTAGAAGCGAAGCAAAAAGCAAATATTTTGAGTTGCAATTTGTTGTTTTTTTTAAAATATAGGTTGATTTACGAAGCTTGATTTATGTCCATTACAAGATTTATGTCCATTACAAGCTTGATTTATGTCCATTTTTGTTTTTAACCGATCAGTGGTCGAGTGGATAGAGCGTCTGCTAGTGATGCGGTCGACTCGGGTTCGGTTCCCGGTCGGGTCAAACCAAAGACTATAAAAAATTGGTATTCACAGCTTCCCTGCTTGACGTTCAGCAAACAAAGGGACAGTGTGAAGCCTCCGCCGTTTGTGGTAGACAGGTGGGCAGGTGGCAGCTTGACTCGATAACCGAAAGGCCCCTTCGCTGTCTCCTGGCCAAGGCAACTTGGTGAATAAAATGTAATTACAATTACAATTACAACAACTTGGTGTATGCTTTTGTATAAGTTTAGATTGTCTTTTAGTCATGCCTGTTGGCCTTTGTTTATGTGGATTTTCATTATTTATATTTATAGGTTGTTTACTATAATAGACCTTGCTTCATGCTCTTTATGCTTGTCGCTTGCATCTGGAATAAACACGAAATAATAAATAATAATTAAACTGAAAAATGACTTTCTTTTGCAGTATTTTAGCAAAGCATTCCTTTCTTTAAATCTATCGAAATATTTCCGCGTAGTTGTAAAATGGTAAGAGTAATTCAACTTAACCAACCACGGCCACGAATCAATTTTAACGAGTTTTTTGAAAATTTTGAAAAGTTAATATGCAAGCGACTAACAAAATTTTTTCAAAACCATACTGGATTGATTGAATCTTATTACGGTTTTTCAAGGAATCCGTATGTCTACAACCCTTGTTATTCTGAATGTTTTGACAGCCTATTACGACCACATTAATGATAACAATTTTACTTGCACATATTAAATTTTTAAAAAGCTTTTGAAACTGTTTTTCATACGTTAATATTAAGTCAACTTAAACATTATTGTAACCGAGAAGTTGCCCACAAATTTATGAGCTTCTTTTTATCTGAAAAACAAAAACATCTTGCCCAGACAAAAATATCGTACCCATGAAGATCTGCAATTCAAAAGAGTCAACAATCAATTTGGATTGCCTTAAGGGATGCAACTTAGGCCCTTAATTTTTTTGATTTTAAAAAACCAACCCCCAAATTATTTGTTGATGATACGTGTCTAGTAATATCCATGCCGACAATCCATCAATCTTGCGTGATTATATAAATCATGCGTTACAGAGTGTACTAGAATGGAAGAAAGTCAACAAAATAACTGTTAATTCTAAAAAAATCTTCAGCGTTAAAATTGCACCCCCTTAAAAATCATCAATCCTATCTCAACAATACGAAATACTGTACTTTTCAACAATAATCCAGTTTCCGCCAATAAACCAGTGAAATATCGGGGCATTACAATTGATTGAAAATTAAACTTTGCTTAACATATTATCAATGTAATATGTAAAATATTTAGATCTAAGTAGGTATTTTGTCCAAATTTAGAAACATTTAACGTTTTACAGCTGTTCGTAAATTGTAATGTACCATGGTTTACTCTCATTTATTTAGTATAAAGCGTTGTAACAAGACTTAGAATAATCATTTGAAAAGATTGATTATTCTTCAAAATAAAGCTGACAAAATAGTTGCAGGTGGACAGCGGCACGTGGGCAGTGACAGTTACACCATTTTATCACCGATTACAAATCGTAAAAGTGAAATACTTTTATGTACCTGTATATGAACTAGCAAAATCAATGTACAAAAGTTCACAAAAAAAAGCTACCGAAATTGCTACCAAAATTGTCACTTCACTGCTGTTTGTGCGATACACACTCGAACAACGCTCCACGCTTCATCTGAACTTAATTTATTTTAGTGTACAGAATACAAAAATTACAAAAAACGACTTTAGTAACCAGGAGCCAAAATTTGGAACTCGGTATCATATGAATTACAAAAATTACGATTTAAGCAATTTAAATTAAACACAAAAAATATGTATTGCTGAATTACAAATGATTCACATTTCTCCGAAATTAATTAAGGATGACAAAAAATCAAATTTGACCTATACGCAACATATTCAAATCAACATGAAAAATTGACAGTGCTGGTGACCACAAGTTTTTTTTTAAGTCCGCAGTCCACAAATCCGTAACCGAATTGCAATTTTTTTAATCCGCAACCGCAAGTCCGCAATGACGTTTCAGTATTCTTGAATCCGCAACCGCAAGTTTGCAACTTCGTAATTCTTGAAGTCCGCAACTTTGTTATATTTGAAGTCCGTACTTTTTATGAACCGAGTAGAAGAGTTTTGCAATCAACCAAATCCCGAGATGATCTGCTCAGAGTTGATTAGCAAACATGTGTCAAAAGTTGTGACTTATGGGAAGTATAGCAAGCGAATGGAGGATACATTTCACACAATAAAAGGAATTACTCACAATCGTTGATTGTAGTAAATGTATCACACCATGACTTGCTATTGAGCTGCTTTTTCGGATGGCAAACTTGAGAATTGCCCTGCCCCTCTTACTTTCGAGTCCAAGTCAAAACAGCTTTAAATGCGTGCATTTTTTGTTAAAGTTTTTAAATGACTTGGCTAAGGGGGGTTGTAGCCCCCATCCCTCCTGGTTGCGCTAGTGGTTATACAGTAGGTACCTAAACTGCATGGAAGCATAATTCACAACCCACCGTTGAACCCTTAAAAATGCTACAATGAAGCTAAGGATTCGGAGATTAAAAGCCATTGGATTACTGTGAGAAGCCATCAAATAGGAAAGCACGATCCGCATTTCCGCTTACCAAAAGATATTCTAAAAAAACATTTTATTTTCAAGGCAGGAAAAGGCAAAGGCAGTAGAAGGCAAAAATAATTTATATCACTAATCGTATAACTAAATTTTGATTCCCTAGTTTTTATAAATACAGTACAAACGAGATAACCACACGCTACCGGCACTGCCATCGCCAGACCAAGCAAAGTGAGGGGACCCTAGCCGCAAATGGGGAACACTATAAAATACATTGGACTTTTGCGCATAAAAACTGATATGCTAAAGCTACAATTTTGTATTCATCTTTGAAAAAAGAGACATTAAGCCCAGATGCGTTTATTGGTTCGTTTTGAATGCGGTCCGTACAATCGCTTGAAAAATCTGTCTGTAGGAGTGAGTGCGACCAGAAGCGCAACCAGGGTTTTGGTAAGAGAGAGAGGCTTAAACCATAGGTAAATGCTTTTTGCACAAAATTTTGCTAAAGAGTTGTTTTGGACTAATTATTAAAAATCATTGCGGATTTTTTTGAATTGAATTTGTTTTACATGAGAAGGCGGGCAGAAGCCTGAAAAACATTTCGTCTCTAAACCACACAAAATTATTGTTGATAGCCAATTTAAATTGTTCTGGGTCTCAGATGGGACATAGTTGATCATCATATTGGAATTGCATTTGCCCAAACAATTACACTACCGTGCAATATTGCCTACTGCATATACGATGTGTGATTTTTGGCTCTTTTTGTAGAATTTAGCTTTGTAAACGTTTGTAATCATAGGACGAATTTTTTGCGAATTTGTGTCTCTCTGTTTGCTTCTCTCATAACTTACTTTCAGTAGAGTAAACATTTATGCCAGTATGTGGTCGCAGCGAACGAACACCAAGCAACGTGAAACTAAAAGCATCTTAAACAGCCATTAGTTAGAATGAACGAGATACGTACTCGCATGCATAGAAAAAAGGCATTGCGACGGTCGCTGTGGTGGTCTGATCTTTAATGCAAGAGTTGCCCGCCGAAAAAGGAGCAAAAGACAACTAACTTTACTGAATTGAACAATTGCCGATAGAAAAGTCGACCGTTCTGACAAATTTGTGGTTCTGATTTAAAATTAAAGAACTTGTACTTTTCTGAATCAAAACACAAAAGTAGCGTAACTTCTCACTAAAAGTAAGCAAGAAAAAGTAAAAATAGCCACAAAAAACTACTTTAAAAGTATTCGTTACAGAAAAAACTACTTGAGTAATGTACTCTAGTAAAAGTATTTCGTTACTTTACACCAATAGATGTGATATACGTGATATACCACCAATACTGCCATGGCATCAAAGTTGGATATTTTACAGTGGCCAGCAGTGGGCATCATGTAACTATGGTAGGCTCTTTCTCAGTTCGCTGTGGCTGCTGTACGTGCTGGCAAGTGGCACTGCCAACTAAGCCTAGTAGTGTCACATGGAGTTTATAAAACCTAGTACTTGGTCAATCGCAGCTGTTACGAACAGGAATGCGGAAGCTGGAAGCGGAAGCGGCGGAAGCGGTTAATTTTTTGTGGAAGCGGAAGCGAACTCGGAAGCAACAAATTCTACCCGGAGCCGGAAGCGGAAGCACAAAATTCCAAAGACGAGGAAGTGGAAGCGAACTCGGAAGCATAAAACTTCAAGAGGAGCTGGAAGCGTAGGCATTAAAAATTTGACGGCTTCCACATCCATGCTTTGAACCAGGGCTGCCAATTCGAACTTAAACTCGAATAAAGTCGGTTTTTTTGCCGAACCCAAAAAAACAGCATGTCAACAAAAAGAAAGCGATTAAATCGAAAAGCAGACTTAGTATTTTCGGTAGCCTGAACTCGAAAAACTTGATATTTTTGCCGAACTTAAACTTGAAAAAATTAAATTGATTTCTCATCTTTGACAGGGTTAAAACATAAATATTTTACGAAAATAGAAAGGAATGTTTGTATAAAACTTGCGGAATTCGCAAGTCCACAATTTAAACAGCAAGTCCTCAAGTCCGCATGTCAGCAACTTTTTTCTTTAGTCTGCAATTGCGGATTTGCGGACTTGCCCAGCTTCGAAAACTGACACGCCCAGAAGCTTTACATGACTAATTGTTGGGTGGCCACTTGACTCGGATGATCGAGAGAGATTTTCTCGAAACTTCCTGCTCATATTGATTTGTATTTGTGTGTGTCCATTAGAGTTTGGCAGATAAACCGGGTTATCAAAACAACCACAAATTTATCATGAAGGTTTTTTCGGTAACTGGCCCGTATATATTTCTTACTAAACGATTTGCGATCCTCTCCCCCCTCCCCTGAGCAAAATTCTGGTTGCGAGCTTGCTGGAGACTGCAACACCACCGCTATAAAAACTACCAAAAGCTACTTGAGGTCCAAAGACTACATACGTAGTCGCCAAAGGTTTGCTAGAGGAACTAAAATTTTGAGAATATTTTTTGCAAGACTTTCCACAAAAGTGAAAACAATTTTCATTGATATAGTGGTTGATGCTATAAAATTGCTTCGAAATTGATTTTTTTTTTTTATTTTACCGCAATCAATAGCCTATGTAATTTGCATGACCTACTTAACAAGCTAACAGCTTTTGCGCGCTGACTGCTGGTTAAACCAATAAGGTTTCGGCAATTTCGAATACATTTTATCAACAAAACAAAAAAAATGCAACAAAAGAACACGCCGCAAATGGTATAATTTTTAAAATAAAAAAAAGGATTTATTTTCAAGCGTACAAGAAATTTAAAAATTTTCTATTATGTAATAAGATGTGTACAAATGTTTCCTTTTGCAAAATTACTTTTGAAAAAAGTCAATATCTCAAAAACTAGCAAAGATCGACTTTTTAATTTTTTACCTTAACGTTTAAAATCAGCCTCAACTTCCAAAAATATTGAATTTTAGCTCGTTTTTATTTTTTTCTTTGAGGATGCGCGAAAAACAGTTTCCAAAGGTGCGATATCTCGGATTATAAAATTGCATCGAAATAAAATTTTGTCACTTAGACCTTACCAGCTTAAATGTTTGCCAAATACAGCTACAAGCTTAACTTAACAGTGGCGAAAGTTATCGGGTTTGGCAACATCATACGCATTTTTTCAGTAAAAATCCACACCAAAGCGTGATTAATTAGCTTCAAGCACAGCAAACGCATTGTCAATTTTTTTACATAGAAATGAATCAAAAACTTTCGCTTCAATTCCATTGTTGATTTTTCCCTAAAACACTCTATTGTCACATTTAGATAATTTCATCATTCGGTCAAGCGTTTTATGAATTTGTTTTCAAGCGTACAAGAAATTTGAAAAGTTTCTATTGCAAAATCTTATTACTCAGTCAAATTTTATCAGTTTGTTTTCAAGCGTACAAGAAATTAAAAAATTTTCCATTGCAAAAGTATCCTTTATTACGTAATAAGATGTGAGCAAATATTCCCTTTTGCAAAAATTACTTTTGAAAAAAGTCGATATCTCAAAAACTAGCAAAGATCGACACTCCAAATTTTTACCATAAGGTTTAAAATCAGCCTCAACTTCAAAAAATATTTAACTTCAGCTCGTTTTTGTGTTTTTGTATGTGGATGCGACATGCGTGAAAAGCAGTTTCCAGAGATGAGATATTTCGGGTTATAAAATCTCATCGAAATAGAATTTTGTCTCTTAGACCTTACCAGCTTAAATGTTTGCCAAATGCAGCTACAAGCTTAACTTAACACTGGCAAAATCCATCGGGTTCGGCAACTTGATAAATTTTGCCAATAAAAATCCACTCCAAACTGTAATTAATTAGCAAAGTCATTGTCAATTTTTTTACACAAAAATGAATAAAAAACTTTTCCTGCAATTTGATTGTTGATTTTTTGTTGTTATGAGTTATAGGCTAATTAATAACTCTTCAAACCAAAAATTGCCATTTTTTGTGTTTATTTATGTGTCAATTTACGATCACGTGACCTAGGATCCCCAAAATTGAGACACAAAACGCTTTTCTTAATTTTCATGTTGAGTTCAAATTTCAACTTTCTAGGTGTAATCGTTTGCTCGTTATAAGCAAAGCAATTCTCATCTGCCAAAAGTCACGAACAAAAACTAAGATACAATTAACGCACTAACGCGAAGTCCCAATTGGGCTAAGCCACGGAGGTCTTTCAACCTATATACAGTATAGGTTATCCTGAAGAGCGTAGAGGCGAAACAGCCTTTTGGAGGCATTATTTCAACACTTTTATTTTAGTTGTTTAATTATTACAGTACGGTAGAGGTTAACTCTCGAACGCACACATGAAAAAACTTACGTTAATGCACAACAAGGGTCATTTTGACCCCTATTGCTTTTACATGTAATTTTCACTCTAAAGACAATTTCTTTGCATATTTTTCTTTCCTTATTGTGTGATAGTTACGTTATGGTTGCATGTCTAGAGTACTTTTGATATTTTATTCGCAAGAATTTAAACGAAACAAACAAACAGATTAGTGGATAAAACGGAAAAAACGTTCTTGAAAGGTAGCTGCAAAGTTTGCAATTCTAAATTCTCCATTCATTCATATAGGATTCATAACATGTGATGGTGGTGATGCTGTGGTTTAAGACACAGGTCGGTAACATTGTGAGCAACATTTTGCCACCTTTCTATCCTTTGTGTGCGGACATAACGAACACCGTTTCCTTTTCTGCAATATGTTCTCAGGCGGAGATGTATTGGAGAAAGATAAGCCACATTTCATCATGGCTTCTTTTGTGGCTTTCTGGAGGTGGGGAATTTTCAGTCTTGTCTTTATGTGGAGCAAAATGAGGCTGTTTGCAAGATCTGTTAGAAAATGGCGTCCTAAACCGCCAGTACTCTGCTGATCAGGATGCACTTGCCTGTAGGCTATATGGTATAAGTATTTAGCGCTGAAACATCCAGCAGGTTGAAAGAGAGTTTCAGCGGCCATCGCCGAGGTTGTTTTCTGCAATTATACGTTCCAACCATTTGATCAACTAGGTCTACACCGATTTTCGTTTTGTTGTAAAACTTGATGATCTCTGGTCTCTTTTGGTGGTCATCTTCGTCAATGCTTGTTCGTGATGCATCGTACTTAACAGTATCACAGTTTTGTTTTTTAGGGGAACGTAACTGACCATTGTGAGTTGGTCGTTGAAACCAAAGATTTTTCGAGGGAGTCTTTGTTTCTCGAGACTTTGCAGGTTTCATACACTCTGGAATTTCTCTTTTGCATTTCTTCGTGGTCCCAATGACTGTCAACTTACGTTGGAGCATTGTTTTTGCCAGCGGAACACCATTAAAATAGTTATGCATTGACACATTCCGTCCAGAGACTTTTAGTGGGGATGTTAGTTGAATAACTACATTTTGACCCAGAGTTTTCTCGAGTTCTGATCTTGGTTGTCTTCCCACGTAAATCCTTGCATTAAGGGCATAAGTTAAAGAAGCATCACACAGCCAGAAGACTTTGATGCCGTACTTGGCAGGTTTGCTTGGCAAGTTTTGCAGAAAGGGACAACGTCCTTTGAATGACACGAGCTGTTCGTCTATTGTAGTATAAGCACGGAGAGAAAACTGAGTCTTACAATTTTCGATGAATAAGCCTCAAAGATAGCTGAATGCAGCCAATTTATCCTGCTGTAGTCTTTCGACCCGTGTTCTTTTATCATCAAATCGCACGTTGCGTCGTATGTTTACAAACCTGTTGACGCCAAAGCTTGCTTTGTAGGTGAGATTTAACTTGTGGTCTAAGAACAGCTGTCGTACGTCTACATCCCAGTTTTTTTTGCTCCTGCCAGGAGCAGAACACCAATGAAAGCTAGAAGTTCGTCTTTTGTACAGCATTCCATTTCGTAGCGACCCGTCGACCCTGCAAGTTTGTGCACAACATTATTCCTTCAATGATGTTTCCACTAAAAAATATCTGAAAAGCATCTTTTGGAGTGTAAATGTCTGATGCACGAACTCCGTGTTACCTTGTGTTGATAATGCTGTGCCATCTAATTATACCCTGCGGAGATGAAAACGAACTCCAGACAGTTCCATCTTTTCCTCTTCGAGTATTTAAGTCAGAAGGTGTTAACGAGAAAACAAGATGTTGCAGATGAATCTGTGGAAGTTGTCGATAATGCGTTGAAAGGATCCTCATCCTCATTCTCTAATTCAGAGTTGGTCAAACATGGAATCACTGCTTCAGTATCAGAATAATGACTTCCAAGATAAGGAAGCGTATTAATCTGATAATCTTCATCTGAAAAATCAGAGTCGCTATTCTCAGTCTCTCTGCATATTTCTTCATCGTCATCCTCCATTGCATTTAGTATTTGCTCTACAGTTCTTTCAACGTTTATACCACTGATCCTAGTAGACTCACCCATTGCAATTATTATTTTCACACATCAAACCTGTTGCAACTGAGGAACGCAAATATTAATCAATTGATCAAACATGCAACCTTAGCAAGTTGCAGGATCACTTTAGAGTAGGGGTTTTTAAACTTTCACGACCAGAGCCAGATAAGCATCGTAGCCGGAAGTAACGTAATGTCATATGGTGGGCTTAAATTTTAGAGACATGAAATTGCACCCATGAATAACATTGAAGCCCACCATTTACAACCAAATAAATTTGACACGAATTTAGGGTAGTATTTGCTACAAATTGCTCGTCATGAACGCAAACAGTGTTGAGCAACCTGGAGAAACTGACGTCAGCTCTAGATGTTCATTCTTTCAAACAATAATTATTTCTATAGGCTACTTTCAGCATACAGTTCTTTCATTCATAAATCTATTGCCTAAGTCTCCTCTATGCATTGGGCTTTATGGGAGAATAAACTTCAGCTCTATTATATATACCATTCAGTATGCTTCACTTCTTGCAGTAAAGACACATTGCTACACACGTTTTAACTATACCCTTCCGGTTCATTGAAAAAGTTAAAGGTTTTATCGAGTTTTACATAAACTAGAAATTTAACTGATTCCGTTGCGTTTTTAAAGGCTCATAGCCACTAAGAGATAATCATTGAGATAATGCGACAGTGCTGAGCAAGACACTTTGTGACGTAAAAGTGCTGAAACAACTATGTCCAAGATGAAAGTCTACTCTCTATAGTCGCGTTGGGATACTATCATTACCTTGCTGAATGTGCAAAAACTTGTCACCAAAGTATGGCAACTTATTGTTTTATTGCTTCTGACAGGTTGTCTAACAAACTATTGGCCAGTCAAGTAAAGTCACGTCGGCTTGCAGGCCGATTTGAAACTCATGCACTTGCATTAAAGGACCCAAATCAATGCATTTTTAAGTAAAATTGTTACGGGTCAAAATAACCCCTGTTATGCGTTTTCGGTGAATTTACTGAAAATTAGATTTTTCTTGGCGAAAATAAAAATTATCGAAAAAGCTGTACCACCATCATGTGTGGGCATAAATTGCTGACAAAGTCAAGAAAAACCAGGAAGATATCTCCACTGTGCCTGAGAAATCCATCTAAGAACCACCTTCCGGATCATTTTGATCCCTGTTATGCGTTGTAGTGTTAATACACTATATAAACTCTATGGGCTAGGGTACTGTATTGAAACGTCAGGGTTGTCAATAAGCTTTATAATTATGGGGACATTACGTTGTGTTTGAAGAAAAATATCTCCGGAACTGCTGCGTCAAGAAGGATGGAATTAAAACTAATCTAATCTAATACGATTGATGTATTGCTAGAAAGGCTACCCCCATCACCAATATTATCGGCAATTTTTAAATTCTTGTTGAACTTGTATTAGTTGATGTATTATGACAAAACACAGCGAAAACAACAAGTTTTTGCTACATGCATTTTTATTGTGACAAACCAAAATACGATAAAAATAAATATTTCTATTTCACCATCAAATAACCGTTTATTGGCAAAGGCAAACAATCGATTTCAACTCAGTTTGATCAAAAAAAGACAAAAACTAAAAGTTTGAAAATAATAATTTCATTTTGTGGCCAAACATTCTTTCTCATATATTTACTGCATTTTACCAAAAAAAATTACCATACGTTGATATTTTGAAATTATGTTTTCTCTCTTTTTTTACTTGGCCTGTAAGTAAGGGGTTGGAGGGGGCGTGAAGAGGCTGGGCAATTTAATTCTTTAACTAGCCTTCCCATTTTTGCAATTTAATTCCTTCAAATGTTTCTCTCTAAAAGGTGCGAAACTTTATAAAAATGGCTTTCAAATGGCAATTTTTTTCCGAAAAAAAAAAAAAAAGAAATTGCCCGGCATCTGAGGGCTCCTATTAACTCATTAAATATCAATAAAGTATCTGTATTACGATAATACTTCTTCTTTCGTTTTACAAATGGGAAGAGAAATTCTAGCCCCTATCTTGTCCTTATGTTTTTGCCATGCTTTTGAATTGGGAATATTTTCATCCTTTTTCAAAATTGCAAAAGTAATGTTAATTCTTATATCTGGAAATAAACAAATAGTCAAAAATTATCATCCTATCTTACTCCAGCCAACTTTATGCAAAATCCTTGAAAAACATCAAAACTTTACTGATAGAATTTTTTGACAAGTATCAAGTGCTTTACAAATTTCAGTATGGATTTTGTGAAAAACATAGTTTGATACACACTTTACTTGGCGTTAATGTATTTGCTTTAGATGCAATTCAATGGAAGCAGCAAACTGCCTTACTACTTATGGACATTCTTAAAGCACTTGACACTGTCTCTAATAAGCTTCTGCTTCAAAAATTGTATCATTATGGAATTCGTGGCACAGCATATAAACTTCTTGAAAGTTATCACTCATTTCGAAATCAGTTTGTATCCGGGCAAAACCACCACTCCTCTTTAAAACCAATTAGTATTGGTCTTTCTCAAGAATCCATACTAAAACCTCTTGTAAACGACATTCTAAATTCTGTATCATGAAATCTTCGCCTCTTCGCCGATGATACTTGTCTTCTCGTGAGTAAAGCCCTTCACTAACTGTTTTGGAAAACGAATGTAACAAAGAAATCAATAAACTGCAAATATGGTTTAGCGCTAACGAACTTCAGATAAACCCTGAAAAATCTGCAATACTTGTCATTCCCTCTAAATTAACTGCACAAACAACAAATCTCAGTATAGTTTACAGTATAACAAACGCTCGATTAATTGTTTTGAATCCTCAAAATATCGTGGTGTAAACGTTGATCATAAAATTAATTTCAAATTCCACATTAGCATTATCGAAAACAACAAAGTGGTGGTGGTGGTGGTGATACTACCCGACCCCTTCCGAGGGATGGGGGCGCGGAGGAACTCTGCGGAGACCCAACAGTCGGGCCACACCCCAAGGTCTGGACCATAGATCGAGAATAGAGAGAGAGGAGCCAAAGATAGATTTGCGAAGGGGTTCAGAAGCAGGACAGTCGAGGAGGAGATGATTGAGGTCCTGTAGAGGGTGTCCACAGGCACTACAATCAGAATTCTCCTTTCGACTGATCCTGTGAAGATATGAAGGTAGGAGAAGACTGTGACCCTGGCAGCGAAGACGAGAGAGCTCACTGCGTATGGAGCGAGAAAGAAGAAGTTCCTCTGAAGAGACTTCGGGGACTTGGAAGTTGTTCAGAAGAAGGTGAGAGATGTGACGTCTCCAAGTGCGGTATTGGGAATAACGGACTTTGGCAATAACTGGGGGGAGAGGGCTTGGGATCGCATCAGTGGGCAGAGAGGCACCAGTTTTGGCAAGTAAATCAGCTTTTTCATTTCCGGGGAGACCTGCGTGTCCGGGGACCCATTGGAAGCTCAAAGTGGTATTGTTGGAGAGGGAGGAGGAAAGGGACCAAACATTCCAAAGGGACTCAGGCAGGAGATAAGAGGGGGCTAAAGAAAGGATAGAGAGGGCTGATTGAGAGTCGGTTAGGAAAAGAACTGACTGGAAATTGCAGGTCATCAAATGGCTAGTACACCAAGCAAGACCTTGCTTGAGGGCAAAGGTTTCAGCTGTGAAGCTGGAGGCAATTGGACCGGAGGAAAAGGATAAGGAATGGGATGTGTTGCATTTGGAGCATGATGCATACACTCCAGCGCCACCAGGACCAAAATGGGAGGGGACAGATCCGTCAGTCCATACTTGGATATCAGAGGGGGGAGGGAGGATAATCTGTTTGAAGCAATTTGGAGTCGGGCTGTACTGCTGCCTGTGCAGTCGGGAATGAAGAGGCTTACCTCGATAAACTGCAACGTTTGCAAAACAAAGTTATACGAATTATTACTGACTCCAAGTTAAGAATGCGTACTGACCCCCAATATTACAAACTAGGAATACTTAAACTGCCTGAGCTTTACACTTTGGAAATAGCTAAGCTTATGCAACAATATTATCCATAACCTTCCTCAAACACTTTTAGCGTTCTTCACTCCAATTTTCTCAGTACATGAGCATTTACCAGAGCAAAAACTGAAAACAAACTTTACATTCCAAAATTTTCTACAGCACGTTCCCAAAAATCTTTTAAATACCAAGGAGCTAAAATATGGAACTAGATTCCAATTAAAATTAAACCACTAACTTTCAACAAATTTAAAATTGAGCACAAAAAGAAATTACTTGAAAGCTACTGTTAATTTGCCACATTTTATATTACCATCATAATCCATTAGCAAGCAATTTTTTCAAAAATAATGTCGCTTCAAGCAACTGCAATTTTAAGGTAGCTGCTTGACTCGAAGACCTGAAATACTGGTCACTTCGCAGTCTCCTGTCGAAAATGTAGTATCTAGGTTATTTAAAATATCATGTTGTTTTTTGTTGTTTTGTTTTAATTATTCTTATATAATTGGTTTTCTGCAACTTGAGAAATAAATTACTTCTGTCCGACTGTCTGTCTGGCCACATCCAGACCCAGTCTGTGATGGGCATGGGTAGTGTTGTAAATCAAAAAAAACGAGTCGTTTTTTTTGCAAAAAAAACGTGTTTTTTTTGAAGGCCAAAAAAAACGTTGTTTTTTTTGTTTTTATTGCGCAATTCAAACGTAAAGTTAAATTTGAAGTTTAGTTTAAAAGTAAAGATAAATGAGGTTAAAATAAGATTATTAGATACTGAGAAAGAGATACTGGGTGGCAACATGCCCATATTAGTATCCATGTATGGTAAGATAGGTAAGTCAAGTTTTACAATGGAAATTGGGGTACCGGTAAATAGTTTGGGTTTCAAATAAAGTTTTACTTTTCAAATTAAACCAAAATTTGTTTGGTCAATGATATGCTTATAAAAACCCATAATAGCGCATGCCAAAGCTGTTCTCAATTTTATGCGATAAAAGCTTTTTTATACCGAAGTCCAATATTCCATATCCATTTCGGTCATGAAGCAAATTTTGATTCACTTTATTTGTGGTAACTGAATAAATAAATAAATAAACAATTATCAACAAAAGTTTACTAAAATAAATACAGAACCAAAAGCACCCCGGCAGGCTGTTTTACCCTTGATAAGGATCTTCAGAAATGAAATCTTTATATAAAAACAATCCCGGTACTCTGAAAAAACATTCTCTAGTCTGTACTCTGCTAAGCTTTGTCAGGATTCCCACGCATTTGTCAACAAAAAATTTCCTACTTTTTCCATACTTAAATTTGCTCAAAACAAACTAAGCTGTATAGTCATCCGAAATACACAAAATAGCAGTTATTTTAACACAATCCAAAAACTAACTCAACATAACTCAATTGTTACATGGATGAAGACGAATAAATAGTTTATAGTAATGGACATTTCTAGCTAAGTGATTGTTCATGATGTTTGGATTCATACAAGACGGAGGCAATGCGGCATAGTGTTTAGGCCACAGGCTCAAAGGTCGTATCCAAGCGGCAGCTATATCCACTACTACAGGACTAGTAATTCTCGATTTAGCCATAGTAAGCACTGGTACATTGGGATATACTAATTTCTTGCACATTGTAGGCAATCTGGTTGACTTTTTTGTCCGTTGCGAAAAGTAACCAAGCAGTAGGCAACCGGTACTGCACTGGCTTATACTGTTCAAGTTTGTGAAATCTGAACTATGGCTCCTTTTTATTTGCAGGCTGGTAAACATAGGATAGATAGCCTTACCAAACTACTGACTAAAGCGTAAGCTGACTAACCTTTAACGCATAGGGTGACCAACTGGTTTGTACCAAAGAAATGTTTCCGGTACAGGTATAGTATAGTGAATGTATTCCCAGTAGCTCAATTGCTGGAATTGATATGCTTTGCTGCAAAGGAGTTTTTTCTTACAGCTAACCATAGGCCTAAGCAGAGTGCCTACTGCTGGCTAATACTGCTGTGGGCTATCAGCACACTACTATCGCGTAGACTAGTAAATCTCTCCGCTTTCATCTTCAAAGTCAAATATAGCCTATGCAAACAGCCTACTGTAAACTATCAGTGCATTATTAACGTGTAGTAGGTTAATAATCTCCGAACTTCATTTGGATGCAGCAGCTGTTGAAATAGCCTTCTTCTGTTCTTTGCTAGCCTTTTGCCTACTGTCTACGTATGTCACGCTATTCCTCCTTTAGTGCTAGTAGGCTAACGGCACTTGAATTCTTCCGTTTGCTTAATTGCGTTTGAGGTAATGCTACTATTTAACTACAGCATAATAATAATGCTCTTCTTCTTCTTTCTTTATTGCCCGCTTTTCCGTGAGGGTTGCGGGGGCAGCAGCTCGAGATTACGACGCCACACTTCACGGTCTTCCATCCTTTTGCTTGGTTGAAGACCCAAGCAATTCCATTTAAGATCCTCAATGTAATCAATCCATCTAGTTCTAGATCTTCCAACTGGTCTTCTCCCATTTGCTTAGGCAAGTAAAGCTTGTTTGGGGAGTCTTTTTTGGGGCATTCTACTTACATGGCCAAACCATCTAAGCCGAGATCTTTCAATTCGGGGAAGTACGGGCTTGATGTTAAGAAATTATTGAATCTCAAAGCTACGCATCTTGTTAAACAGCGTAACTCCCTCGATTCTTCGTATGAGCTTAAACCTCATTTCGGACGCTTGCACTTGTGATCGCACTTTTTCGGTCATTACCCAAGATTCATGACCATAAGTGAGAATGGGGACAAAAACTGCTTTGAAAACTGAGAGCTTTGCCTTTTTCTACAATTCTCGTTTCATGACAACCAAATAGTGCAAAGGTTGCATTACTGCGCTAGCCTTGCCCATTCGGGTATCCAGTTCTTCGTCTTGCCCTCCGTCACTCGTAAATGCAACCCCAAGATACTTAAACTTCTCAATCTGCTTTACTCTCGCTCCATTCACTTGCAGCACGAATTGATCAGGGTTTCTTGAAAGATGAAGTACCTCAATTTTGAGCGTGCTTATTTTCATTCCGGCGGTGTTGCATGCATCTGCAAAGCTAATTAATGCGCGCTGGAGGCCAGATTCTGTGGAGAAAGCAGAACCAAATCATCAGCGAATAGCAGACGACTGGTTTTACAGTTTCCAATCAGGGCACACTCATCAGCTTGGCTGCATTTGTCACTCCAATTCATGTAAACAATGAAAAGGAGTGGTGACAAAACGCACCCTTACCGGAGTCCTACTCCCATATGGAACGGCTTTGATTGCTGGCCATTTACCCTAACGCAAACCTACCGTCGGCAGTAGAATGAGTTAATGCCGTGCAACAACTGACTATCAACGCCATACTCCTGCAAAACCTTTCAAAGTTTATTCCGAGGAACTCGGTTATCTGCTTTTTCAAGATCGACAAAGCATGCAAAGAGATCTTTGCCATACTCCTAAGATTTCTGGAAGATTTGCATTAGTGGGAAGATTTGGTCTGTGGTGCTGCAACCCGGACGAAAACCGCACAGACCAATTGACCATCTTCCAGTACTCTTAAATTAAAGTTCTGTTGAACCTGTATTGTGACGAAATAAATCGGCAGGACACCGTTTCTGAAGCTTTAACACAACACAGCCAGGTGTGTTATTACTATTTCTATGCGCTTAATAGAAGTACTAGAGAGACAAACGGAATATTTAATATTCATCCGCTCCAATCGCGTTAGTTTTTACAAGGTGCAGTGCGCTATTTTTGCCAAACTGTTTTCCATCCTTATTCTATATTAGCTCACACTTTTCCCGACTTTTTCCCGGTCGGGAAATGCCTTTACACAATTCCCGACTTTTCCCGATCGTGGAAACCCTGGCTTTGTATATGCTGCTCTGTGAGACCGTGATCCGCCAAAAAAAAAAAAAAAAACACAGAGAAGTTTATTCATTTGAGAGCTTAATTACATACATTTGAAATGTAGATTGTAAAAATTTTAAGAAATGTGTAAAGTGCAAAAAGCGGCTGAAGATCCATATCAAGGGTGAAATAGCCTGCAGGTAGTGGTCGAGTGAATAGGGCGTCTGCTATTGAAGCGGTAGACTCTGGTTCGACTCCCGGTCGGGTCAAACCAAAGACCATAAAAATTGGTATTCACAGCAGCTTCCCTGCTTGACGTTCAGCAAATAAAGGGACAGTGTGAAGCCTCCGCCGTGTGTGGTAGACAGGTGGGCAGGTGGCAGCTTGACTCGAAGACCAAAAGGTCCCTTCGCTGTCTCCTGGCCAAGGCAACTTGGTAAATAAAATGTACTGTAATTACAATCACAATTACAATTTTAGTTCTGTGTTTAGTTCAGTAAATCTAGGTTGATACAAACTCTAATTTCATGATTTCGTTATCGAGCACTCTACTAAGCACGGCGACATTTGTCTATTTAAATAAATAAATTAAACCCAAAATATTAAGTTTAAAATCTTAATAGTTTTTTCAACGTTATTTGGCATTTATTTTTCAACGTTAATTGGCATTGCAACGTTTAATTCGCCACCCCACCTTTTTTATGACTTACAACTTTTGTGCTTTTTCTTTGCGGTATAGGAGCGGTTAAAGCAATTTGTGGTAATTGAACTACTAAGGCTATAATAGTTGATAGACAAGCCTATAATGTCAAAAGTTCATACAATATATCGTCCTTTTTTTGGAGGGGGAAGTGACCAAAGAACAACGGAATACTTTTATCTTTCAGACGATCTTGAGAAAGTGAACCTCATTAATACAGGAATTAAAATAGATTTGTTAAGTTGATATATTGCCTTGCCTTTATGACAATTTGTTTGCTAGTGTAGTGTTTACCAAATTAAGGGGGCGTCTGATATTATTTTCGTATTAGTAGGCTGCAAGGAATGCAATACAAATCAAATTTAAAACGAGGCACCATTTTTACTTTCTGTAAAAATTACACCACGACCATGATGTCTAGATCTGGGTAAATCCTCAATACATTGCGCACTCGAAAAACAATTAGCGGACTTTGGTTCTAAAGAAATGCAGATTAGCGGTAGAAATTTTCTAAAAAGTTGCGGACTTATGCGGACGCAGTTACCGCATGAATTTAGCAGTTGCAGACTTCCTTAATTTTGTAGTTGCAAACTTAGAATTTATCATTTCCATAGCCACTATTGGTATCAGATTATAGGCTATAGCCTAGGCATATCTCTGGGTTAGCCTACCAAAACTAGCCTGCAGAGTAGACTGCGAAATAGGTCAAGTCTACTGCTTGGTCCACCATAAACTGGAAAGCCCAATAGTACACTAGGCTTAAACTGTTAGGTAAATAAGCTATCATAATAGACCCTAGTACCGGTAGATCTACCATAAACTTTAGACTGACCGGCAATGGTAAGCTAGTAGGCTTACAGTATTTTTGCAATAAAAAAATCACAGTGCATCCATGTTTTGTCTAAAACTGCATCTACGGTGCTTAGCTGCTTAGGTGTCAAGTCGGTATTTGCACGGCAGCATTTTTGCAGGAGTTCGTTAGACCCAGAGTCCCAGACCGTAGCCACACCGCACCGGTAGCGCTACCGTACTCCCGCCTAGTAGGACATTATTTGAGACCAGTATTGCCACTCGAGAATCAAGATTTTCGTAATTTCTCAATTTGAAGTTTTTGCAAGATTTCAAGATTTTCCGAATCCCAAAATTTGAGGCAAATTTCCGTTTAATATACGTGAACGGAATAGATTATGTAGAAATACGAGGAGCTAGTCGTGCAAAACTTACGCAGGGAGCCGCACTCAAGCGTAACGGTACGTCGCTTTCGTAAGCTAAAAAGCTGCTGCTACGTAATTGCTATCCCCTCAGACTGGCATTGCTGCCCTAACCCTAACTGTTATGCAAGGTTTAGAAGCAAAAAAAAATTACTACAAGCTTCACCTTCGAGGTTCCTGCATACTGTATCACATATGCACAACCCATCCGCGAATCGAACTCAGTTACCACGGATCGAGAGTTAAGTGTACTAACCACTAGACCGTCCAGCTTGCAGAATTGATGTGACAAAATGTCGTATTTAAACCAAATGTATGAGAAAAAGGCAATACAGGGTTACGCTTCAATGCGGCTGCCTACGTGACTTTTGCATGACTAGCTTCTACTTGTAGAAATCTACGGCATGGATTGAACTAGCACACTTTTTTCAGCTGAAATCAAACAAACTAACAAGAAAACCAAAAAAAAACAACAATAATTAAAAAAAACAAAAAAAACAACAAAAAAAACAAAAAAACGACCAAAAAAAACATGGGGCAAAAAAACCGTTTTTTTACAACACTAGGCATGGGTTACGCCAATTTACTTAGCACGGTGCCCAACAGCGAAGAGTTTGGCAACAAAATGAAATTATTATTTTCAAACTTTTGGTTTTTGTTTTTTTTAATCAAACTGAGTTAGTTGAAATCGATTTTATACCTTTTGCCAATAAACGGTTATTTGACGGTAAAACAAAAATATTCATTTCTTACTTTATTTTGGTTTGTCACAATAAAAATGCACAGAGCTGGACAGCGCTGTTTCGAGCTTTTAGCTCTCATCGGCAGCCCTCAGCTATCTCTTCAAAGGTATTCCCAGCTGAACAAACATCTTGGCCCAACTGGACCACGAAGGACGTCAAGATGTTGCAATAAAAATGCATGTAGCAAAAACTTGTCATTTTCGCTGTATTTCGTCATAATACATCAACTAATGCAAGTTCAATGAGAATTCAAAAATTGCTGATAACATTACAACTTAATTTTTTTAGCAAATACGCGATTAAAAAAATGCTAAAAGTATGGATTTTTTGTCTTTGGGAATGTCACACTCGTAATAAACGGTCTCAATTTTAACTAAACTGACCGTCAGGTCAAGACTATAATCCTATGTGGGAATGAAAATTTTGCGAAAATAAATCAATGCATCAAATGAAGTTCTTGTATTTGATAATACAGTATTGTGAATTTTGTTTAATCAAAGAAATCAATTTTGGCCCTCAATAGCTGAAATCTTCGGTAGCTCTTTGGCCTACTCTAAGAAAACAAAACAAAAAAAAAAGAAAATACTTACTATGTAATTTAAAAACTGTTCGTCAGTTTGTCGCACAGAATGCTATAACTAAAACAAAAGTATATCAAGCCCTGGAAAAATTTTGGCCGTTAACCGTAATTTCAGATTTTAACAGTTATTATTTTTGATTTTTCCAAGAGCAAATAGCACCTTCACAGTAGCGTGTATAAAGGAGTAGGGAGCCCATGCCTCTTATTTCTTGAGTGACAGCGTTCAGCAAAACAGAGTTTGTTTTTTTTTTGATAGCGTTGAATGTGACCAAGGAAAATGTACTGGCGGGCATAGTCTGGTGTGAAACATTCTTTTGATAACGTTAGTTTTTTCAGCAAAATAATACACATGTTAGATTTAGATGCTGTCTTACTTACGGTAATTTCGCTTGCAACAAGATGCAATTTTTTTTTTGGAAAATTGAACTAACAAACGTTGCTAAACTTTCTCTAACCGGTTAAACGTCAAATATTATTGTAGTGTGTGCGTGTTTTCGTCATGTAAAAGAAGGCTCAAATAATGTAAATTTCCAAGTCTAAAATTTCATTTAATGCATTGATTGATTTTGTGACATTTTTTTCCGGTTTATTACGAGTGTGACATTCCCAAAGACAAAAAATTCATAAATTTAGTATTTTTTTAATCGAGTGCTTGCAAAAATAATCAAGTTGTAATATTTTCGGCAATTTTTAAATTCTTATTGAACATTTATTAGATGATGTATTATGACGAAACACAGCGAAAATGAAAAGTTTTTGCTTCATGCATTTTCATTGTAAATAACCGCAATAAGACAAGAAATGAATATTTTTATATACCGTCAAATAACTGTTTAATATAAATACAAAAAAACAATTTCAACTCGGTTTGGTCAAAAAAAGACAGAAATAAAGTTTGAAAATAATAATCTTATTTTGTTGCCAAACATTGCGCAACTGGGCACCGTACTATGCAAAGGGGTTTAACTCATGCGCATCACAGACGAGGGCTTTGGTAAAGCCCCCAGCTGCCGAGCAATTATGTAGTTTTTTTTTTTTTTCAGAAAAAAATTGCCATTTTAACACCATTCAAATCAAGTTCAATACCTTTTAAAGCAGTGGTTCTCAACCTTTTTTTGGTCCAGAGCCAAATTTTAAACCTCAAAATTTACAGGAGCAGCAACCAAATAAACAAAAATTTTCAATTGGTTTGGTACGACTGCTGCAGGTTTTTATTCCTTTAAGTTATTGAAACATTTCACCACCTCATTGTAGCTAGCTAGCTTTACGTCAATGTGCTAAGCTAAAAACTATTACAAAATTTAAAAAAATCTTTATTGCAGCATTTACGCAAGTTTCGAACGGGATTTTACTCGGTGTGACTTGAATATAAGACAAAAAATTGTCTGCGTCTCACACAGAGGGGAGTCTGAGGTCGGTATTCCCAGCCGCTGAGCAAATTTTATTATTTTTCGGAAAAATTGCCATTTTAACGCAATTATTACATGGCATTTTTGACATTAATTTTTGTAGAGCCATCTGAAACTAAAAGAACTAAATGCTACTATTTGGAAACCTTTGGATAGAAATAAATTTCTAAGCCTCTTAAGCTCCCTTACTTCGTTTTCAAGTTCAAGCTAAGTATAAAACCATGCATATTTGGGTTTAAGTGACTTGCTTAAAGGGGGCTTTATCCCTAGTGGCGCAGCAAGGTCAAGATACTTAGCATATTTATCCCAAAATGCAAGCGTTTAAGGGTTTTTTGTCTTGACCTGAAGGTAAAAGGGGATGGGCGATTAGGGGATGGGCGATAGGGGATGGGGATGGGCGATTTCATTATGCAATGACTTTCGAAATTTAGTTTTTTTAAATGGCTGCAATAAAA
Organism: Trididemnum nubilum; assembly: GCA_963965965.1. Lineage (NCBI taxonomy): Eukaryota > Metazoa > Chordata > Ascidiacea > Aplousobranchia > Didemnidae > Trididemnum > Trididemnum nubilum. The sequence continues at coordinate 32,967,785 of OZ014473.1, read as the reverse complement.
ACGTGCAAATTGTGATCCTAATGGTGCTAAAACGGTAATTTTTGCGGAAAAATTACAAAAATTGCTCATGTTTACTCTTACAGGTTGCACGGCTGTTCAGCCCTTTTAGATCCCTTTAGTTTTGTTTCTGGCTTAGCCTCGTATTTTGCAACATTAGTCTTACAATCTTACGAAAGATTACATTAGGGCTTCCTATTCCATTTTGTAAATTACTACAATAAAACTTTCAAGCGGAAATGAGAAAGAAGCTAAAACACCAAGCTAATGTGCTAACACTAACATCCAGTAACGCCAAGAAGAACTGTGCAATGTTATCCTCGACTGTTGGCTAAAGGAATGATTATAATTAAATAATAAAAAAATTGACAAAATTTATTGCAGTAATAGTATTGATTTTACTATTAAAATGAAGATTGGTTCAATAAAGCTTACATAAATAATACCTAACAGATTCACTTTCATAAAGTTAATGAAAGCCGCAGAAAGGATAACCAAGAGCCACATATGCGGCACTAAGAGCCACGATTAAGAATCACTGTTTTAGAGCCATTTGAAGGAATTAAATCGTAAAACTTGAAAGCCAGTTGAAGAATTAAATTGCCCAGCTCCTATCCATTCGCTCCCTCGTACTAACAGGCAAAGTCCAAAACGCGAGAAAAAATAATTTAAAAATATTTTATTAAAGTATGGTAATCTTTTTTTGTATAAAATGCAGAAATATATGAGAAATCATGTTTGACAATGAAATGAAATTATTGTTTTGAAATTTTTATTGTTTTCTGTTTTTGACCAGACTGAGTTGAAATTGATTTTTTGTTTTTGCCAGTAAACGGTTATTTGAAGGTGAAACAAAAAATATTTACTTCTTGCCTTTGTTTCGTCACTATACAATGCACGGAGCAAAAACTTGTCATTTTTGTTTTGTTTCGTCATAATACATCAACTAATACATGTTCAATAAGAATTTAAAAATTCAGAAGTTACATAGTAGACTTGAAACATGCCTTTGTAAACGAAACATGTCGATTTCATTTTCGCTATTTGCCCTGTGTGGTCTTCGGACTATAGCTACCAAAGATTTTAGCTATAGGGGCCAAAATTGATTTCTTTGATTGAAAAAAAATTACAGTACTGTACTAACAAAGCCATATCTTGTGACCTTGTTGTCAGACTTAGATCACTTCTGGTGACCTTGTTGTCAGACTTAGATCAGAGTAATCTGAGAAGAGGGTACGATGGCAAGTGTAGAAATTGCCCTCGTGTGTGGTTTGAAGGTTCGGGTGGGATGCCAGGATAGGCTATGAGTGAATTCACATGCTGATCAAACACTAGCCTAATGGGAAAGCAGATATGTGAGGTAAGTGCTACCTCACAGCCGTGAAAAAAAAAATTTAAAAATTGCCGATAATACTACAACTTAATTTTTTAGCAAACACGCGATTGAAAAAATGCCAAAATTATGGAAATTTTTGCTTTAGGGTTGTCACACTCGTAATAAGCAGTCTCAGTTTTTAGCTAAACTGATTGTCAGATCAAGACTATAAAATCTAATGTGTGTAGAAAAAATTTCACAAAATCAATGAACGCATTAATTAAAATTATGGCTTCGTTAGTACAGTACTGTGATTTTTATTCAATCAAAGAAATCAATTTTGGCCCCTATAGCTAAAATCTTTGGTAGCTATAGTCCGAAGACCACACAGGGCAAACAGCGAAAATGAAATCGACATGTTTCGTTTATGAAGGCATCGTCAGTGCCTTATTCAACTACCATCAACATTTTCTTGTAAGTTTTATTCAACTATTGGATTTTAAGATTTATCAGCTGGTAAAAAAGATAACTGAAATTTTATTATAAGTCACCTCCGGACAATTTAATTCTTGGAAATAACTTTCAATTTTAACATTTTAGTTTTTTCACATATCTCCAAAACGCACAAAAAGTGATCTAAATGGCATGAAAATGGCTAGTTTTACCGAAAAATCACAAAAACCGCCCGGTAACTGAGAGCTTCAACCCCAAATCCCAATGGCTTTCGGCAGTGGCGTAACGAGAAATTTGCAATGGGAGGGGGCTGTTTCGGAGGTGAAAACTGGAAAAAAAAAAGATCATCACCAACGTTCCCTCTAAGAGCTTGCTTGGTGTGTGCAGAAAAAAAGGCCGTATGAGCTTCAAAAAAAAGGTCTGCGCCGCAAACTGGTTTTATTTTAGTCCGGATTATCATAATTTTGCCACCAAATTCAGGCAAAGACCAAAAAAAAAAGATCTTCGCCGAAAACTGGTTACGATTTAATCCGGAATAAATTGGATTTTGTCGCCAAATTTAAGTGAAGACAAAAAGAAAAAGAAAAAAAAAAGATCTTCGCCGCAAATTGGGACTGACTTTAGCCAGAATTTCGGATTTATTGATTACATCTAGATTTTGCAACTTAATTTGATCAAATCTGAAGTTTTGTGCGTGGGTAATTCAATGCGCGGCAGAACTAAATAAGCACTGCGCGGGATTCTAGGCTATCTGGGCGGCCACGCTGTCGCGATGCTTTGAGGAACATAGATCATCACTTAGAATTGGAACGGTTTTTGTGCCCGAAAACAGGTGATGACGAAAGGTCTTCAACCAGGCTTAGAACAAGTTTTGTGTCCGAACACACTTCAAGTCCAAAGTCAAGTCAGACATATTCTGCAAGCAAACGCAGATGGGGGAGGGTGTTAATTTTGTTTTTAGCACAAACATCAGTCTCAAAAGTGCTAAAAACGTTGTATTTTGCATACTCTGTATGCCAATGGGGGAAGGCTATAGCTCTCCCTGCCCCTGGCTACGCTACCGGCATTCGATGCCTGGAGGCTCCGCCCACAGTCCCCCGTCTGTGCTGCGCTTAGTTTGCTTGTCATGCTGCATCATTGAAGAATTTTTCAGACAAAAATCATTTGGTCAAAGGTCCTCCCTTAACAAAATCCTAGATGGGGTGCCTGCAGCCTACTACATTATGGTGAGTGACACCACCAAATTCCGCCTCTGGTGTCACCGACTTTAGCGACGCCCCAGTAACAGCCTAACAGCTTTTAGCGCTAATATTATGGTTATTTTAAATCCACCCAGTTTCGGGAATTTGAAATGCATTTTATCATCAAAAAAATTACAACAAAAAATACGCCATAATTCTTCACAAAAAAGCAGAAAGACATTATTTTTCACAATAAAAATCAATTTAAAACTTTCACTCCAATTCGATTTTTGATTTTTTCCTAAAACGCAATCCAGTCACATTTCGATAATTTTATCTCTCTGTCAAGCGTTTTTTTATTTTGTTTTCTGGCGCACGAGGAATTTTCAAGTTTTTATCACAAAAGTATCCTTTATTGCGTAATAAAATGTGAGGAAATAATTCCCTTTTTCGAAATTATTTTCGAAAACAGTCGATATCTCAAAAACTAGGAAAAAGAAAAACTTCAAATTTTAACTATTATGTAACAAATCAGCATAAACTCATAAAAGTGTTCAGTTTTACCACGGTCTATTTTACTTAAAATAATGAAAATTTGTTTGAAAAAGTTAATAACGCGATGTTTACTGGTATGAAAAATCACAAAAAAATTGAGATTTGCGTATTTGCCGCAATTCCTATCCAAATTTCACGACTTGTCAAACAGAGCTATCGCCTTGAAGCTCATACTAACTGACCAAATTAATCAAGTCTCGGGAATTAATCCGCAAACTTATAAAAGGAAATAATTTGCAGCAACACGCAATAGTTTAAAAAACAAAAAACTATGGACTTAGTTTTTGTCTTAAGCGGCAATTTAAATTTTAGCTTTGATTCGATTGTTGAACTTGATTTGCAAAATACTATTCAGTCAAATTTTGACAATTTCATCACTTGGTCAATTATTATTTTCAGCAAGAATGGTAGTACAGTACGGTACGGTGTACGTAGAACGGTACGGTGCGTTCAGAATTCGCGTGCTACGTACCTCGCACCTTGAACCGCACCGTACCAGCGTACCGTAGGTCAGTTTAATTTTTGAAGCGTACCGTACCATTTTACCGTACCCGTATACCGTTACAAAAAAGGCATACCTTACCAGCGTACCGTACTTCTTAGCAAAAATTGAGGCGCACCGTACCGTACTTACGTATCATACCGTACCGTACTGTACTGCCTTTCTTGATTTTAAATACTCGCAACTTTAACTGACTTTGAATTCACTAGCCGATAAATCAGCGATCTCAATTCACACATTTAGTGTCCGCTTTAGCTGTCTTTTGCCTTTGCATACAAAAAGCCGGCGCAATGTGCAAGGAGTCTGGGGTATTTAAACCACTGCGTATTTAGCTAAAGTGTCGCAGTTGTTTCCGTCAGAGGTGGAGTCGAGGACACAAGGCTCGAGGCCAAGGCCAAGGACACAAAAAAAATCCGAGGCCAAGGCCAAGGCCAAGGACAGCCTTTCCGAGGACAGACACTCTCGAGGCCAAGGACAGGAATGCTCGAGGCCAAGGCCAAGGACCAAGGACACAAAGCGCAAGTGCTCTCCAAAAAAAAAAAAAAAAGGTCTTCACAAAAATTTTTCAGGCGATCTCCAAGAAAAAAAAAAAAAGGTCTTCACAAAAATTTTTCAAGCGATCTCCACGAAATAACGCTTTCCAAACAATTTTTCAACCGCTCCACAGAATTTTAACTTTCCAAAAAATAGTGCTGTCCTCGAGCCGAGGACAGGCCAATTTTCGAGGACTTGAGGCCTCGAGGCCAAGGCCAAGGCCAAGGACTTGACCTTCGAGGCCAAGGCCAAGGACTTCAAAATCTGTCCTCGAGGACGTCCTCGAGGCCAAGGACGTCCTCGAGGACTCCACCTCTGGTTTCCGTTCAAATTTTCTTTCAATATATAGCATGCCACAATAGTCCTAGGCTCCTAGCATCTATAGACAATAGTTACGACATCAAAATTGGCCATAAATGTGACTGTGAGGTGATACATCATAACACAATTGTAACGGCACATTATGAGGCTATAATGATAACTTGCTAATAGTTTAAACTGTGTGCACACCGGGCACGGTCGTACGAATCTTTTTAGACGGCCGCACGTTGCACATAAAACGTTTAGTAGGCAAATTCAAACAGCGCATCAGCATACCGTACCAGGTCAGGCGGCACGGGGGAGCATTCCGGAGCCGTGCCCTCCCCCAAATGACTGCTTGTGCCCCCCAACCGAAAATTGTGCCCCCCTGAGCGAGGACTGTGCCCAGAAGAAATTAACAGGATCGGGGCTCCTGGAGTGCAAATCGATACCCAAATTGGTATTTGGTACCCCGCGCATTTTCGTAATTTTTGAGAACTCACACCGGATTTCATGAAATTTTTGGGATTAAGACTTTTTTTTTTGGAGGTCACCTATTTTCGGCCGGAAAAAACTTTTCAAAATTCTGATTGCGGCCGGAAAATTGCACTGAATTTCAGTGAAGACCTTTTTTTGGTCTTCACTTTGTTCGTTTGATCCAGACTGGGATAAATTTGTCGTGCCCCCGTGCCCCTCTCGAATTCACATAAATAAACTTGTCGTGCCCCCCCAAAATTTATTTCTGCCTACCCCCAGTCACGCTATCCTGGCGCCGGGCCAGTACCGTACCCGTACTATTACAAGAAAGGCGTACCGTACCAACGAAGCGTACCCGTACCATTACAAAAAAGGGGTACCGTACTTCTAAGCAAAAGTTGAGGCTTACCTTACCATACCAACGTACCGTACCGTACTGCCATCCTTGATTTTCGATTCGTTTTCAAGCGCACGAGAAATACATGAATTTTTCATTGTAAAAGGATCCTTAATTACGTAATAAGATGTGAGCAAATTTTTTCTTTTGAAAATTACTTTTGAAAAAAGTCAATATCTCAAAAATTAGCAACAATAGGCAGTTCAAATTTTCACTATTAGCTTAAAAATCAGCAAAACTCAAAAAAATTCAGTTATAGCACGGTTTATTTTACTTAAAAAAATGAATTTTTTTGGCAGTAATGCGAGTGGTTGTAGGCGGGCTTCCGTTCCAAACTCCTAACTTCTGGTAGTTGAGGTCTTCATCCCTGATTTACAGTATGTGTAAGGTCCACAAACTAACTTGAGATTTATTCTTTCAAGTTACGTTGAATTCTTTTTTTTCGAAACGATAACACAATCGCTGGGCTTTTCCTCAAGCCCCGACGCAAAACCTCAACTTTCCGTTAACAAAAACATAAATCCGGAAAAACAGTCCATTAAAAGTTAATTAAAATATACAAAATTTCCGAGCGGTCGGAGGCTTTGACTCCAGATCTCTGTATCCAAAACATAGCAATAAATACTCGATTTATTAAAGACTTTTGCTTTGCCCTCCTACACCTCTAAAATTCAAATGCCTCTTCCTGATTTTATCAATGGCTTCGGGTTCCCTGAGCGAGTGCGGATTGGTCCAAAAGAATTAGCTGCACTGTCGCTTTTTCTTGAAATAATGAAGGATCGAAACAATCAACATATCGGTGCTGTCAAAGATGACGTAAGCATATTAACAAACAAACTTTTAATGCAAACCATTGAATGGAAGTGAACTGATTATGTCAAACATTGCCAGTTACTAGCTTAGCAAAACAAAATTAGAACAAAAGGTGTGGAAATGCCTATTTCGATATCGGTAGCACTGCAAGACCAACAAAACTTTTTAATCAACAACCAGCAAAACTACCAATATTATTTTGTAACTTAATTCAGATTTTGTAGCTTAAATACTTGACCAGAAATTTGACATGCGATATTTTCCTAAAACCCCATACTACACCCACTATTCACAAAAAGCTTGTTGCGGTATTTTTTTAAAAGAACTACTATATGGACAGTCTGCTTAAATTTTAAAAACAAAATCAGAACAATGTCTGTCTCAGTAATCATCATGGAAAAAGATATAAGTTAAGAATAGAGGGAAAATTCACAAATACAATTCAAATTCTTATCATGTATCAATAATAATGCAGATTTGAGCGGTTAAAAATACTATGAATTTCGGAAAGCCCATTTGGTGGACCAACTCATTCTTCCCAAATTCTCCAAAATGGTCATATATTATTTATATCTAGTTATATCAACCTATCCTTACTATTTATTTATTTATCTCAAATACTAAAAAGTTCACATTTTAAAGGACTTGTGTGGGGTATTCCACCTTTGTGACATCTTCAATTTTTTTATATTTTACATCTCTTTTATACTCACCTATTCTGAAAATTTTGTTTGTCTATAGCGTGATAAACAAACACATTTTATTTTTAGTGGAAATCCTTTAACGTCGAACTCGTAAATTTTTTCATGCTTCATCTTTCATCTTATCCATAAATTGTCATTTTTCTAACTTAAGTGCAAAAAAATTTCAAATTTTTAGAGGCCTATTCGGGAGAGGGTCCTATAACGTGGTATCCAAAACTTTTGCAATTTTTCATCCTTCATAATCACTTGTTCTGAAAACTTTAGCTTTTTGGTTCTAGCGGTTAAAAATTTTGAATTTTGGAAGGCTCGTTTGAGAAGAACCTCCTATTTCGATAAGCCCAAATTTTGTCAAATCATAACCTCTCTTTATACTTGCTTATCCTGAAAATTTTATTTTTCAGTCAAGAGTGGTTAAAAAGTTTTAATTTTGGAGAACTTGTTTGGGGAGGACCGTTCATTTTGGTACTTTCAAATTTTGCCTAAGTTTAGATTTTTTTAATTATGTTTATCCTAAAAATATCAATATTTACCTTAAGTGGTTAAAATTTTTGAATTTTGGAGGACACGTTTGAGTGAGACCCCCCTTTGGTATCTCCAAATTTTGTTACATTATAACTTTTTTTATATTTATACCTATCCTGAAAATTTCATGACTGTGTCTAGCTTGAGTGTTAAAAAACTTTTAATTTGGGAGGGTACGTTTAAGGGACAACCCGATTGTGTCGCCCCAATTCTTGTAAGGTTTAGTACATTTCTAATATATTCCCATTTTGAAAATTAAATCCATCCAGTTCCACTGCCTCAAAATTTTAAAATTTTGGAGGATCCATTTGAGGGGATAATCCTCCATTGTAGCTTCCCCAATTTCATTTGAGATCTTGTCTTTCCTGACACCTACGATGACTCAATGTTTGAATTATCTGCATTTAGCAGTTTAAAAATAGATAGATTGGGAAGAAAAACAAAAAAATACAATAAGAAGTATCCAAGTCAATCGGAATAAATGAACGTAACCACAAGAAATGAGGTTGATAACCGTGTTCAAACACCACTAACAGTTTTTCTTCAATATCGGAACTTACCGAGATATACTGGTTCAAACTTGAACACTTTTTGGCCACCAAAATTGCTCGTACAGTATAAAGTTTTTATATGCCCAAAGTCATAGGTGGGCACAAGTCCGTTAATCGTTAATGCGTTAATAACGAAGCTAACTTTTTCATTAACTCGTTAATCCGTTAAAAAGTTTTTTAATGTTAACGGACTAAATTAACTTCCGTTAAGTTCTGTTAACGGACTAAAGTAACTTACGTTAAGTTCTGTTAACTTCCGTTAAGGTTTTTATCGTTAATATCTTGCCCCATTCATTCATCGGACCGGTACAAACCAGTTTGCACTGGTTACACTTGTTGCGTATTAGCACGAGTTTCATAAAAGAAAGCGAAGGAGCTCTTTTTTGAGGCAAATAATAACCTGCAGCCTCATAGGTTTATTAATTATCGCTGTTTGCAATTTCCAAAGATTTTCCGATCGCAGCTTCTTTAGTGTATTTGAACGTATTTTTTTCTTGAAATTAGATTAGACTGTAAATTGTAACTTCCGAAACACAAAAAGACCACCATAGCAATAAATATTTCCTTTCAATCAGCTCAACAGCGTCAATACGTGTTCTAGAAGCGAGTGAATCAATAGAAATGTAAATTACACGCAAAATGTTAACGAATTAACGGACTTTATTGACTTCCGTTAATTAAAGCTGAAAATAACGGATTAACGTTAACGGAGGTGTGAAGTGTGTTAACGGACTAGTGGTTAACGAAGCTAACGTTTTGCATTAACTTGCCCACCTGTGCCCAAAGTATGAAGTCTATTTTCCCCATAATGTGGCTAAATTTTAGCTTACCACGTTCAGCCGTTTTCGGGGGAAAAGCGCATTAATAAATTTTCGACAAAAAACTGGCCGTTTTTTATCCAAAGTTTGATTTCTTAAACCCCGATTAGGTGACTTATAATCTCCCGAATTGGCATGCGTGACGCTTATATTCATTACCATGTTGTGTCCAAAATTTAACTTTCTGGGTTTAACGATTTTTAAGTTTTAAGCAAATCAAATAAGTTACGAATCTCAATTGCTCATCTATCAAAATGTCCTAGTATATACAAACCAAGGTCTTACGCGTGCGCGCGTGCGAAGTCCCAACAAGAACAGTCACATAGGGATGGCAAAATATGCATTATAACACCTAAAAAAGTCGACCGTGTTGTGCATTAAAACAGTTTTTTGTTTCTTTCTAATTCTATGGATGCATTGGAAAGAAGCTGCAAGAAAATTTACTGATTTTCAAGCCACAAAGATGCTCATTTTAAGACAACTGCGGGTTCCGTTATTTTATCTTATTCAATCTCTGGCTTCAGTCAATGCGCTCCACATAGTCCTTGCGATTTTTTTTTTTTTGTATAAACTCTATTCTGCTGCGTTCACTTTGTTGGCTATTACTGGGAGTATACAAAATGTTCGCGTTTTTTATATCAACATCAATTACATGTTGTTGGCCATGATAGTTGCAAACTCCTACAATATAATGAAAAACCGAAAAAAAAAAAAAATTAAATTGAAATTGATCATCTACTGTAATTTTTTGTAAAATTTTTCTCTATACATAAACAGAATAGTTAGTTAGAAACCAAATAACTTCTTTACAACGCAATATCATTTACATTAGGCTTGATTTTCAGGTTTTGAAAAGATTCTACGCCGTTAAATTTTTGATTATTCGAAGATTTTTTGGCGATTTAAACAAACTAGCGCATGTTTTGTTTAATATAACACGCGTTTTTTCATTTGGCAAAAAGGAACATATCTTTCTCAACTTAAAGAACGGGTTTTTAATTTACTGTAGTAAAAGAAAACATTCTGATTTTTCCTTATGACATAATAGGCTTAAAATTTGAAGACAAACTTCAACATAGTATTTATTACGTCATAGTTTGACAACAAAGGCGCATAAAAACTGGATTATCTTGGGAAGTTAAAATTTAAAAATTAAAAATGTTCCCTTAGCAATATGACGGGAGTATATGGATAATGAATCGCCAATGCATTATTTTGATTTCACAATTCTACCAAACTGTCGCTGCATGGGTGAGATGCAACTTTTAAAACTTCATAAAAACTTAGCTACTTCTTGCTCTTCAAGTCCCTGATCTTTCGTTCTATTTCAATTTAAGTTTATAGCAATACAAGATACACTGGGTAGCTTGCTTTTCCTTTCAGCAAAATTTTCTGCTTTTTCACCCTATCTTTACCGCAATCTTTGGCATGTTCTGCTGATGACCAAACTTGAGACATTACAAGCGATTTGATCGCCTTCAAGCAAATTCTGCAGATTTAAGTGAACGAAAACTACCGAAATACTGATGTGATAAAAAGCGAGAGCATAATATTCGAAGCTAATCAATAAAGAAATAACCCAATATTATAGTCAGAAAATTCAATATAAAATTGACCAAAGATATCTTTGCCCTAAAAATCTATAGGGGATCAGCTTTGATTGTACTTTATTGTTCAATAATTTTTGATAAGTATTATTTTGGCATAATATAACATACAGGCAGTTACATATAACTGGAATGATCTATTTGTAAACAGTTTCAAGTTTTATAGTAATGTAAACGGCTTTGCAAATAAACGATCAAATTTTCGCAATGCTTTCCCTGTTCGCAATGCATGTTTTTGTTTTTTATTTTGAATACGCCAATTTGTGTAAGAAGTGTAATCGACGTCTATGTGACGTTAGATTAAAAACATCACCAAAACTAAACTTTGCGAAAACACCTTTATAGGGGAAAATTTATTTAGAACAGAACTTAATGATATACGGTAAAGTCAAGAGAAGTTTATTTTTACTCTACGTTTGTCCCGGTCTACATCTGTGCGTAAAGTCGTTAGCGTACAAGAGTATTTTTGGTTTATTTCAAACAAAAATTCCGTCCGCCGGCGTATTGCCTTACCAGCGTATACGTAAGCTGGCAGTTGGTAAAAATAAACTAACGTTACGTTTATGCCTTTACGATTTTACGCGCTGTGTAGATCGAACTTTGAAAGTAGTCAGGCAGAAATCAGCAAAAGACCATGCAATTATTCTCGTCAACTGTATTAGGTAATGTCATACGGCAACAAATAAACACTGCTGTACATGAGTCTGCTATTATACACACAAATCGGCAGCTTTTTCTTTATACAACTATTACATGATGTTAACGTAAACACTGTTTTGCTTATACACTGCCAGCAGCTACTGCATATATAAGTACGTACGTACTATTACTAGAGCACTAACAACATAGCGATAATTTGATTGTTCTCCGACGTAATGGCAATTAAAGACAAGTAACAGCTAGCAACTTCAAATGTTTGATTTGAGTGAGTCTATTTTTGTTCGAGCAAAAATCTTGAAGCCAGGTTTTCCAAGCCGCTTATCTTCTTATGCTGTTTTAAACAAAGCAAAACTTTCCCGATCTCGTTCATCTTGGTTTCCAGATCATTAGTTTTGCTGGTGATGCGGTCAAGATCCTACCAAATGAATTCAAACACTAAATATCTATTAATAACATTGGAATTTTGATTTTACAACATAATATAACTGTGCAAAAATTTGCTACTAAAACCGTTCCGAAAACAAAACCAAAACTGACAAGATGGATATGATTCAGTCTTTAAAAAAGGCTGGACCCTGTATTGACAGGAAACGTTGGAACCATTTGCTTAAAAGACTCCAGCTAGTGGACTCCCACGTCAAAGGCACATAATTTTCAACAATTAAAAAATCCTTTTCATGAGTGAGCATTTAGCGTTGTTTTTACAACCCTAATCGCGTAATCTTGGTTCCACTTGCATCCTGGTCACGTTGTTGCGTCTTTGAATAAGATTCTTTACAATGATTTTTTGGTAGGTGGCTTCGAACAAGAAGCAAATTTAGAGGACAAAAATTTCAAGAGACCCACACAAACACTGAATTACTGAAAACTTTTATAAGCAGATGTGAATTCGATCAAGCGCTTTATACTTTATGAAAGGAAAAGTGAGCGGGGGTCTTTCAATAGTTAACGTCTGACGCTCTTCCAAGACAGGAGGTCAAATTATGCACCTGCAACATTCGTTACGGCGTTGGATTGGAAAAAAACTAACGGTTTTAGCGTAATAAACTTGTACTTAATTTTATGAACTATTCTAATGCTTTGTTAAGCAATTTCGCGCTATTGCTACAAAGCTTTTTTTCATTAAGTTATTAAACACATTATTTTTTAATTTTTGAAAAGAGTTCACAACAGTGCCGTTGCCAGAGCAAAACAGTGATGGGGCACAATCCAAAAGTGGGGGCACTAAAACTTGCATATATAAACTAATCTTTAGATCTTGTGCGGCTACAATTACGCGCACTTTTAAAATAAGGCCGGCAAGGTTTTTTAGCTTGTTTCTTCTGCTGCACGTAATCGCTTGAAAAATCTATCTACAGCGGTGAATGCTACCAAACGTGCAACTAGGATTTGCCAAGAGAGGTTAACCACAAAAGTTTTTTTCCACAAAAACTGCCTGATTTAGCTCCCGTGCTGAACAAACTGATGCAATCCAAACGCGTTGAAGATCGGCATAGTCACTAAATATTTAGTAACTGTAGACGGGCCCTTGTGCACGGAGTTCCCAGCCGCTGGGCAACTTTTGCAATTTTGCAGCAAAAATAGCAATATTAACACCATTTTAATCACATTTCACTCTTTTTGCAGCCATATGAATAAATAAATTTCTAAAATTAAGAAATTATTGCAAAAATTTAATTGCTTAGCTCCTTCAGCTCCAATCCCACCCCATTCAAGGTCACGTCTAAAACACGTTTAAACGCTCGTATTTTGAAGTTAAATTCTCTAAGTGACTTGTCAAGGGGGCTTAAGCTACTTCTCTCGGGTTGTGCCACTAACTGCGACCTCAAACGTTTTAGTGTACTCTAAAATTAAAACAGCTTGTCTTTGAAAAAACAATGTTTTCACCTATTGTTTCATGTCATAATTACTAACGAAGTACTGGTACCGATTCTGCAAGCTTATATGTTTCTTCCGCGACACATCCGTAAAAGCGAGTTAATAAGACGGAATATTGCATCAGATTTGTATGCAGCAGTTGGTTGCCTGCAATTTCGCAAAAAATCGAAAAAACGTCAAAGGAGAATTATGTTTGAAACTAATTATTCCTTTTTCCATCATTGGTTGTTGTTTTGTCGTTGCGTGATGTTCCAAAAACAGTATCTTAAGCAAATTAACAGAGGTAGAGTCCTCGAGGACACATATTGAAGTCCTTGGCCTCGAAGGTCAAGTCCTTGGCCTTGGCCTCGAAACCTCAAGTCCTCGAAAATTGCCCTGTCCTCGAGGACAGCACTATTTTTTGAACAGTCGAAATTTTGTTGGAAAACGCCAGAAACCTCGCAGAAAATTTGCGAACACCTTTTTTGTTTTTCTCACTTGAAGCATAGGTGTAGCCAAGGGGAGGTAGGACAGGGGGTCCGCCCCCTCCCCAACTGAAATTTCACCAATAACAAAAATGTGACAAAAAAGCCTATAGTATCTTCAGTTTCAGTTTCTTTTTAGCATTTTTCGCTTACAACAGTATACCTAACAACAATATTGAAGACCAGGGGCGCCGGTTCCCCCTCAAATCAATTTTTGCCAGCCAATTTAAACGTATAACCCGAAGAAAACGGATAGTTTTTGTCCTAAAAGTTGCTATCTCAGGCCCACATGCAGCCTTTTTGTGAACGTAATGCATTAATCAGAGCCGGATTTACCATAATATGACGCAGTACCAGTAATAGCGTAGCCATGGGGGAGGCGGGGCCTATAGACCCTCCCATTGGCCTGTCAACCAAAATGCAGAATATAAAAAATACCATGTTTTTAGCTCTTCTGAGACAGTTTTTTGGCTGGAATTGACTAAAAAGTGATTTAAAGCATCATTTGAAACATATATTCAGAGGGGGCTAATTGTCAAAAATTAAAGTCACAAATCAATGAAAACTTTGAAAAAATGCCCGAAAATAAACAATCAAATTTGATCGCTAATGCAAAAACGCCAAACATAGCTTTTATCAACAAATAAATCATAAACCCAGGAATAAGGGGAGGGGGCTATTCAGTGTTAGTTAATTACCAGTCACTTCTCTCAAATATCTTTCCATTAGCCCCCCCTCCCCCAATTATTTTTCTTTATAAAATATAGACGAAATAGATTACTCCGTGTGAGTTTTATTGAATAATAGGATTTTATGATTTACCAGCAAGTAAACAAGAGAACTGCAATGTTATCATTAGCCACTTCCCACATAGCCCATTAATGCAACCAGTTGAATCATGTTGGGCTGCCAATTTCTATGCCACGTTTTAAAAAGCATTATTTTTTATTAAAATAGCTCTAAAATTAAGTTCATTTTGCAAAAAAATGCAAAATTTTCGAGCGCTGGAGGCTCCGCCTCCAGACCCCCAAAACAGCCCCCCATGGCGAATTTCTGGCTACGCGCCTGAGTACCTGCTAGGGGCCCCGAGATAAAATCGTAAGACGTTTTTTGGTCTTTACCTATATTTGGCAAAGAGATGTTGCAAAAATTTTCAAAGTGCCAGGGGCCTAGCGCGAAGTAAATACGGCCCGGCAATAACATGGTTAATTGACGTAACCATCTATTTTATCATTTTTCAATAACAATTCAATAATTCACCTCCATCCTTGCCGGTTTTTATGCACAAAATACTTAAAAAAAATTAGCCTAGGAAAATGCTGATTGAACGAATCATTGAACTTCAATTGAGGGGACCTGGGCCCCCTGGCCGAACATGTATTTTTCTAACTGGTTATTGTCATGACAAAACAAAAATCTCTAAGGAAAAACTTCGAGTGGATTATTACTTACTGCTAAAATGTTGCAAGAGACAATGCACCTTACTTTCCCCTATCTGGACCAAATCACTTACAATTAAATTTAACTCCAAAATGCTGGATGTTAAACGTGTTTTGGACTTAAATTGCAAGTAAAAGAAGATTTAACAATTTGATTTTTTCAATTGGCTTTCAAATGTCAAAAATCTAGTGCTTTCAAATGGCTCTGAACACTTGCAAAATGTGATTCAATGGCATTAAAATAGCTTTTTTTTCCAAAAAATTACAAAAAATTGCCCAACGGCTGGGAGATTCGCCCCCAGATCCCCATAGCCTCCGGCGGTGGGGGCCCCGCCCCCAAATCCCCGTCTGTTGATACCTTTGAGTTACACTATCTTTCTTAACACGTTTCCAAAGTTAAATATTTGCGTCCTCTCCCTTTGCAAAATCCTGGTTCCGTGCCAACAGGCAACGATTTCAGATCTTCCATCCTACGATATCTTTGTTTCACCAAAACTTCCTATTTGGAAAAATTTTGATGACGTCATTTCATGTGATTTGTGCTTAAGGCCTCCCCCTATCAAAAATTCTGGGTACGCCAATGATTTGGAGATCGCCTGAAAAATTTTTTTGAAGACTTTTTTTTTTGGAGAACACTTGCGCCTGTGTCCTTGGTCCTTGGCCTCGAGCATTCTTGTCCTTGGCCTCGAGAGGTTCTGTCCTCGGAAAAGCTGTCATTGGCATCGGATTTTTTTTGTGTCCTTGGCCTTGGCCTCGAGCCTTGTGTCCTCGACTCCACCTCTGCAAATTAAAATGGGGGGGCACAAGCAGCCGTTAGGGGGGCACGGCCCTCCCTGGCCCCCCCGTAGCGGCGGCACTGGTTCACGATCAAGGTTAAAATATCTTAAAACCTTTAAAAACTTGGAAGTAAACCAGTGGAATTCAAATACTTCAGTAACTGCTTCTCTCAGAAATGTTTGAAAAAACTTAAAAAATGTGCTTTTTCTGTAAAGACGAAAGGCAGGCTAGTGTAGCTCAAAAACGGTTCTCAACAAAAAAGTTTGATTCAGAGTTGTAAGTCGAGCCGGGTTCGGGCCTAAAGTTGAAAAAATCTAGCGCTTAATTCGGGCCTGAGCCGTGCTTTTTGCCTTGGATACCCAAAAATGTCATCAAAATAAATTCGCAATAACACTTACGTTTTTCAGACCTAACTTAGTTTTCGTTTTTTTTTTCGGGCGTGATGTGGGCTTTAAATTAGTTTTTGGGTTCGGGTCGGGTTCGGGCCTGAACTAGTCATCCCGTTTACAACTCTGGTTTGATTATCTCGGGGAAGTTTGGTTACAATTTTGAATTGCAAGAGCACTGATGAAATCTAAAACTTCTTCAGAATCATAAAAAAAGGGGTACAATCTGCAACACGTGTAGAAGCTTTACTAAGATTTTAGTATGGGGGCCAGATGGCCTGATATCCAAAGCTAAAAATTTTCGGCAGTGTCTCACAAACGGGGTCTGTGGGCAAAACTCCCAGCTGCAGAGCTTCTAATTTTTCAGAAAAAAAAACAACAAACTATTGTAACACCATTTGGATAATATCTCGCACGTATGCAGAACCTTTTGCAAGAACTAATTACCGCACTATGACTTGGAAAACAGTTCCCTAGTAAGCAGAGTATGACATATAGGAGGCTTGTTGTAGAAACAGTAGGCATTGATAATATTAGTAAGAATAGTACGCGCTGCAGCTTAGTATGACATTCATGGCATAACAAGGCACCCTAGGAGGCAAAGCATGGCAAAAAGTAGGCTTATTACTTATGTCACAATACGCATAGTATGGCATATAGTAGGCTTATTATGACACAATAGGCATTGTTGTATGGCATAGAGAAAGCTTATTAAAGCTCAATAGGCATAGGGTGCTCATTATGGTACAGTAGGTAAAGTATGCCACAATGAACACTGTAGCTTAGTAGGCATAGTATGGCATCTAGTTGGCAGTGATGGGCACAGCGGCACTGTTCACCAGCGGCGCTGCTAGTGCCGCCGCTTTTTTTCGTAACCAGCAAAAAGCGGCAGCGCCGCTGCTTTTTCAGTCAAAAAAGCGGCAGCGCTTCAGCGCTGTTTTGTAAGCAAATGTTGTGCCGCTGCCGCGTCTCGCTACTGCTAACAAGCTTCTTCGAAGACTTTTTTCGATTTCAATTTTTACGCGTTACCGTTTGAAGTCTTTACAAATTTTTTTTTCACTCTGCTCTCCCTACTACATTATTTTAGCTTAGTAGAACAAACAATGCTACGTTTGTGACGTTTGTCGTTGTTTAATAAACGCGAGTTTTACCGTACGTGGTCCTGCTTTTTCGAAAGCAAAATTCAACAAATAATGTGGTCTGGTAGAGGGCCAAATTAAACTCTGTGTGTAAATTAACTTACAAATCAATGCATTGGTAAAGTTTATCAGTTGTCATCGTTTTGAGAAAATTGCAAGCAACTAAAACTCCACATAGAAAAAGACTTATCATTTCTTTATGAAAGCAAGTCGTAAGTACCAATGCTGCTTGACAGTCGGTTTCTGACACTACCTTCTTACTCGTACAGAATGCACATACACACTAGACGTTGATTTTGATGCAGGTGTTCTTCGATATTTTCAAGAGATACTGTTTGAAATCGGTTTTATTGAAGAAATGAGAACTACTTGTGGTAATAACGAGGTGCCCCAAACCTTTTCCACAATTACGAATTTCTCTTATTCGCGAAAATACGTTTTAATCCGTTTGACTAGTACCATAGGTGGGCAAGTTAATGCAAAACGTTTGCTTCGTTAACCACTAGTCCGTTAACAAACTTCGCACCTCCGTTAACGTTAATCCGTTATTTTCAGCTTTACTTAGCGGAAGTTGATATTTTGCGTGTAACTTACATTTCTTTTTATTTATTCGCTTCTAGAACTCGTATTGACGCTGTTGAGCTGATTGTTAGGAAATACTTATTGCTGCAGTGGTCTTTTTGTGTTTTGGAAGTTACATTTTACAGTCTAATCCAATTCAAGATAAAAATAAGTTCAAATGCTCTAACGAAGCTACGATTAGAAAATCTTTGGAAATTGCGTACAGCGATAATTAATGAACCTAAGAAAAAGAGCTCCTATCTTCGCTTTCTTCGATGAAACTCGTGCTAATACTCACCAAGTGTTACCAGTGCAAACTGGTTTGTATCGCTACGATAAATGAATGGTGCTAGATGTTAACGATAAAAACCATAACGGAAATTAATAGAACTTAACGAAAGTTAATTTAGTCCGTTAACATGGAAAAACTTTTTAACGGATTAACGAGTTAATGAAAAAATTATCTTCGTTATTAACAGATTAACGATTAACGGACTTTTGCCCACCTATGACTAGTACTATTGGTAACCCTGCTTTTCGCAATTTTGTAAAATCGCAAAAAGCGTACTGTACTGTAGATCAGTACTGGTAGCCAAGGATTACTGGTTCCAGGAACAATAGCCAAGTTTTCAGATTTCGTGATAGCTAGGCTACTAACTGCTACTAGTTAATAATCGCGTTTCTTAGTTTGTAAGAATTTTTGCAAAATTATGCCTTTTGTAATGTCACAAAATTGCGAATGCAGGGTTGACAATGGTATGGAGTCAAACAAATTAAATCGTATTTTCGCAAGTAAAGGCAACCGTGGAAAAAAGTTGGGGTACCTCTTTGTTACCTCAAATAGTTCTCATTTCTTCAATAAAACCGATTTCGAGCAATATCTTTTTTTGTGGTTTCACCCCGGAATTCGTGAAAATCCGCGCATATTTCGAGATGGAGACCTTTTTTTTGGTCCACACTCTTGGATTCAAAGTATAAAACTTTTCGTGCCCCCCCAAAAATTTTATGCCCCCTCAGTCGCGCTATCCTGGCGCCCGGCATGACTTGCAGATCGCAAAGGCGGGTTTTCGCGATATTTTCCCAAAATGCTGGCATTGAGTAGGACAAATGATTTGTTGGCTATCTGGTTACAGACCACAATATACTTCGCGCACTGCAAGAAGGACAGTAGATACATCAATGCATAGCAAAATAAATTTTACTCCAACAGTGAACAGTAATACTGAGAATACAATTTTTCGTGCGCTGAAAATTGAACTAATAAATCGCACCAGGAAATAAATAAGTTTGAAAGATAACTTGGTTACTGGTATGGACTTATACTCGTCGAAAAAATACGTGTAACGTACAGGCGCGTAGCCAGAAATTTGCAATGGGGGGGGCTATTTTGGGGGTCTGGGGGCGGAGCCCCCAGCCGCCGGAGGCCAATGGGGGTCTGGGGGCGAAGCCCCCAGCCGCTGGAGGCTGGGGGTTTGGGGGCAAAGACCCCAGCCGCCGGAGGCACGGGGGTCTGGGGGCGGAGCCCCCAGCGCTCGAAACTTTTGCATTTTTTTGCAAAAATAACTTCATTTTAGGGCTATTTTGATTAAAAAATAATGATTTTAAAACGTGGCTTAGAAATTGGCAGTGCAAACAAAATTAAACGGGTGGCATAAATGGGCTATTTGGGAGGTGGCTAATGTTAAAATGTTAGTTCTCTTGTTTAGATGCTGTTAAATTATAAAATCGAATAGTTCAATAAAACTCACACGGAGTAATCTATTTCGTATACAGTTTATAGAGAAAAATAATAGGGAGAAGGGGGCTAATGAAAAGAGATTTGAGAGAAATGATTGGTAATTAACTAATACTGAATAGCCCCCCCTTTTGCTTAGTTTATAGTCTATTTGTTGATGACACCTATGTTCAGCATTTTTACACTTGCGATCAAATTTGATTGCTTATTTCTTACCATTTTTCATAGTTTTCATTTATTTGTTGGTTTAATTTTTGACAAATTAACCCCCCCTGAACATATGTTTCAAAAAAAGTTTTAAATCACTATTTAGTCCACGCCAGAGCACAAAACAGTCTCAAAAGTGCTAAAAATGTAGTGTTTTTACCATTCTGCATTTTGGTCGACATATCAATGGGGGGGGGGGCTATAGCCCCCCGCCCCCTCTGGCTACGCTACCGGCTAAAAACGTGGTATTTTTCTTATTTTGCATTTTGGTCGGCAGTCTATTAGCCCCACCCCCTAAATAAACGTTTCAAGCTATGCTTAAAATCATTTTTTAGTCCAATCCAGAGCAAAAGACAGTCTTGGAAGTGCTAAAAACGTGTTATTTTCCTTATTGTGCATTTTGGTCGTCAGGCCAATGGGGGGGGCTATAGCCCCCCCCGCCCCCCCCTGACTACGCTACTGGTAACGTAAATTGCATTGTCAATCATTTACTTAACATGTATCTACTATCTATAGAAGCGAGCAGCATGTAGCCAGCGCTGTAGAATACTTATGTCATTACTGCGTACGTGTCTTCTCCGAGTTCATAAACACCAGTTCTTTATCGCTCAATCTTCATTTTTATCAAAGTTGGATGAAATCACCGTAGGGATGTAAATCACCTACCATTTCTGCAAAATTCCTGGATTCGTAAATCACCTACCAATATTCATGTTTGTAGTTCGGTCGATTGATAAATTTTCCTATCATATCTCTACGCAAGGAATTACTATAGTGGTTGAAGCCCGAGCGTGTGATTAAAACATTGACTACTTCAGAGCTGTAAGAGCCGGGACAGAAGTGTACAGAAGGTAAATACTGTATGCCATCGTGTTAAAACCTTATCTTATTTAGGTTATTTAAACTATTTCTGCGTAGAAAAGCGACAAGGAATTTAACTTCCTATTGTAACTTCCAAGGGTAATTTCTTAAAGTAGTTTCTAAACCGCTGGTTTGACCAACCAGCGTTTTGAGATGCTTGTTTTTTTGAAAGGAGCAGGCCAACAACCAATTGAATTGTGATTTGCTTACTTATTTACCGTTTAAGCCTGCTTGCTAATACCGATTGTAACCTGTACCAATACTTTAAAACTTCAATTGTAACTTTCGCAAATAAAGTTGAAATTCCACTATTGGGTACCGCATTTGAATGCCATCGTTCTTTTTGTAAGTGATTTTTCTAAAGTAGCGGCCACTGTTTTGTATGCAAGTAGCGGCAGCGGCGCTACTTTTTCATTTAAGTAGCGACAAGCGGCAGCGCCGCTGCTTTTTTTATCAAATAGAGGCAGCAGCCGCGCCGCTACTTTTCAAGTAGCGGGTGCCCAGCTCTGCTAGTTGGCAGTGATGAGCACAGTAGGCATTGTATCCTACTGTAGGCATTGCAGCTTAGTATTTTGTAGTAGGCATAGTATGGCATTGTAGACATAGCATACCATAACTGCAGTAGGCTTTTTATGGCACAGTAGGCATAGTATGTCGCAGTCACGCAACTGCTTCTACCGATGACGTCATATATCAAATCAAGCAAAACGAAATAGCTGCCAACAAGACGTAACTTCAACCGCATAGCTTAATAAAGCAATCCAGCCAGTTGCTCACAGGTTGTACAACCAAGCCGGTAAACCGCAATGGGAACGCGTTCATTTATTCCAAATTGGTAACCCCGATTGAACCGTTGACGGACAGCCCCTTCCTCCTTCAGTAAACAACCAAACAACCAACAAGGAGAAGGAAGTAATGTCGCAGTCACGCAAATGCTCCAATCGATGACGTCATATATCTAATCAAATCGTGCAAAACGAAATAGCAGCAAACAAGACGCAACTTCAACTTAATAAACCAATCCAGCCAGTCGCTCATTGGTTGTACAACCGAGCCGCTAAACTGCAATCGAAACGCATTCCATTTTCCCAAGAGTATATCGCAGAGTAAGCGTAGTATGACAAAGTAGACATAGTATAACATAGTTCGGCATATTAGGTGTGCTATGGCATAGCTTTTCCACGAGCTATCACCCTAACTAGGTGGAAAAGTCTATATGCTTCAGTGACCTACCGAGTGGTACTGGCTGGAGATTGAATTCTTCTGATAGAGTTATCCTTGCCCGATCGGTCTGATGGTAGAAGCGAGACGACGTATAGATGGATAACTTTAAATCTGGGGTGGTTGTGCCCATCGGCTGTTGCAAGCGTATAACCTTGAAAAAGAAAAACTCCGATATCAAACCTTTTCGCAGTTAAATTAAACTGCACAACTAATCATGATGAGAAGGATGTTGCAGGCGCCTCGTTTTTTCGTTTTTACCGATTTTGCTGAACTGTTTTTTGGTATTGCAGTTTGATCAGTAGATCATGAATACCAAGTTTCAAAAATTTTTAGCAATGCTTACCTCTCCTGCCAGGTCAATTTTGAGGCCCACTTTTCCAAAAATTTACCTTTTTTTTGTCACTAGAAGGCGATATGGATAAGTTGTGTTAGCGGACATGTTTTTGAAAGATGCCGCATGTTAGTCTCCATCTTTAAAAAAAAATTAAATGAAATTGAGTCATCCTATCCAGAGATACTTGGTATTTTATTATACTTTAATAAGCGTTGCTGCCACCAAGTGGTGAAAATTAAAGTTGAATATATCAAATTTTAAGCTTTTTGATGTTGAATTTCGGTATATTATTTACTTCAAAACTGCAAAAGTACATTTTAATGCAACATTTGGTGAGTATCAAGTACTGATTTATAGTTACTGTATTTTAATAAAATTTTGTCGGTAATGCTTAGTTTTAAAAGATTCAAATTGTTTTTTAAGACATTTCGGTTGGGTGGGTTTATTATAGCCTCTTGAAGAAAATTACAACCAACTATTTCAAAAGTTCTTTCAATGGACAATTTATTTCGTTTTTAAAATGCGGTATAGAAGTAATGGCAGTTTGTGAAGTATGTTTTTTACTAGACTAAAGTAAGATTAATGAATGTTGCAATTGCACAGTATGATTTTTTTAGTTCACATGCAACATGAGGGTCTGAAATACTGATAACAAACGGCAGCTTGTTCAGGTTGAATTCGAAATAAACTAAAACAAATGTTTTCTTAAAGCTTGACTATGCTTTAGTACATTCGCTACTATTGTATTGTACAATAATGTGGGGAGCCAAACATACCCTGCTTGTATGCAAACATTAAAATTCTTACAAAATCAAGAGATAAGAGGCATTGTTGGTACTCATTTCAGAGTTTCAGCAAATCCATATTATACTCACAATTTCAGCTTCTGCAAACTAATGACTTGTTCAGATTTAATGTGATTGTTTATAAGAGAGATCCAGAGAATCAAGCCTATTCCGAAAAAGTACAGAATGACAATTTTGTGAAGAAGGTTTTTTAATAAATGAAACATGTAGTATAATGGCACTGCGCTTTTGTTTTCAATCTTTTACGCAGTGACTTCATTTTGTATAGCAAAGTTTAAAGCAGGGTTGTTGCACTTTTTGTCCGTTTTTAATTCTCTAACCTACTTCTTTTTTCAAAAACTGTTGATGGTCTTTTGAGACCAAAATCGATTTAATCTTAAATAAATTTTAGTGTTTTTTAAGTTTTGACTGATTTTGAAAATGTACTCTATTGTTTAAATTTGAAGTTGCTAAATTTTTGAATTGGTTGTTACACAACAAAACTAAAAATTCATTTCGCAATTGTTTTTGTAAAACTGTTGATTGTTCTTGTCAAGCTATGATGCAGTTAGCTGACTGCAGCAATTAAGCTAACACATTCTTTGTTTCTGCACAAAATTAATAGCAGAGCTGTATTTACTACCAGGGAGTCAAGTTTGGAATCGCGTTCTTGTGGATATTAAAGTATTCCTGTACAAAAAGTTCAAATTTTGTTACAAAAACTTTCTCAAGCAGTTTACATATTTCTTTTCGTGTTACCGACAGTTCTCTGTATATATGCTCATGAGGGGCCGTAGACTTTGAAATCTTCAAAATGTTGCAGTTCTAAAACAAAGTAATTAAAAACTTCCATGATACTGGCATGAATTCCTCTCTGATAAAGAGAGTAGTTGCTTGACTCAATGATCACAAGGTTCTTAGCAACTTTCCTGTTGCCTTCTTAAATAAAAGCCGATTAATACTACTTTGCGCTGTTACATGGGACGAAATTAATTTTTCTCGTCTTGTCTGCTCTTGAAGGCCAGACATACCTGGTATTTAACTGGAGAGCTTGTTCCCTAAGCCCTTAAAATGAGAAACTTTCGTTGGCATATAGTGACTTCAAATGCTGGCAGAAAGATATTAAAAGATTTGGTGCAGAATTTTGTAAGCTGGTAATGCTAAAAATAACTTAAAAAAATTTTGTGTGGCTATTCCATGGCTAAGGATACTATCTACAGCCTGCTAGTGTGCAATGACTCCACAGTAAGAGGGATCAAGCTGGTTACTGATTTTCTTCACCTGCTACACCAGGACGAAAATCTACAAAATTGTATTTTCATTGTGAAAACATAACCAGAAAAATCCTAACCTAAGCAAACGTTCTTTCCAATTAGTTTAATGTGGTGCTTCTGCATCGCAGCTGAATAATTTTTACTCCTTAAAATATAGGAAAAATATATTGCTTTTCCAGATAATTAGTTTTGTTAAAAATCTAAAAAGTTAGCTAAAATTGATGGATGTTCGAAATCGAGTAACTAATAGCGACCAGCTCTTAAACATTATAGCAATATTGTTAATTTCAATCAATTTTAGATTCCAACAGCGCAGTACCTCAGATACTCGATTAGTGACTAAATGCCTGAAAACAAACATCAAAATCCAATTTTGCAACTTTGCAGCGGACAGTATGAGCAAATTCAATTTTAAAATGCTTAATATTGTTACGTTCGACTTTAATTTTCGCCACTTGGTGGCAGCAACACTTGCTGAAAGTGTAATAAAATAGCAATATCTCTGAATAGGATGACTCAATTTAATCGAAACATGGGGCATCTAACATAGCAGTGTGTTATTAGTATTTTGGGCGCTCATATTGCATGTTAACTAAAAAAAAACATACTGTGCCATTGCAAGATTCATTAATCTTACTTTAGTCTACTAAAAAGCATAGTTCACGAACTACCATTGATTCTGTGGTGATCGAGTAAATATAATTTAATATTTGTTCTTGTATAAATGTCTGCGGTATCCGGTTATCGGCACACATCGCTCATTGCTTTGGGTGGTATTGCGTAATGAACGGATATTGCTAGACAAAAGGAATTTAATTAATGTTGTTTTTGTTCTTGCTTTTCTTTGTTCATTCGCTGTATATATACTGCTGCTTTGCTTTATGTAGTCATTATTATTATTGCTATTATTATTAATTTATTAAATTCCACTTGTGCGTAACGTATAATTGTGCATTGTGCATAAATGTGAGACACATTGCGTGCGGACTCACTAAAGTTCTGTACCGCATTTTAAAAACGAAATAAATTGTCCATTGAAAGAACTTTTGAAATAGTTGGTTGTAATTTTCTTCAAGAGGCTATAATAAACCCACCCAACCGAAATGTCTTAAAAAACAATTTGAATCTTTTAAAACTAAGCATTACCGACAAAATTTTATTAAAATACAGTAACTATAAATCAGTACTTGATACTCACCAAATGTTGCATTAAAATGTACTTTTGCAGTTTTGAAGTAAATAATATACCGAAATTCAACATCAAAAAGCTTAAAATTTGATATATTCAACTTTAATTTTCACCACTTGGTGGCAGCAACGCTTATTAAAGTATAATAAAATACCAAGTATCTCTGGATAGGATGACTCAATTTCATTTAATTTTTTTTTAAAGATGGAGACTAACATGCGGCATCTTTCAAAAACATGTCCGCTAACACAACTTATCCATATCGCCTTCTAGTGACAAAAAAAAGGTAAATTTTTGGAAAAGTGGGCCTCAAAATTGACCTGGCAGGAGAGGTAAGCATTGCTAAAAATTTTTGAAACTTGGTATTCATGATCTACTGATCAAACTGCAATACCAAAAAACAGTTCAGCAAAATCGGTAAAAACGAAAAAACGAGGCGCCTGCAACATCCTTCTCATCATGATTAGTTGTGCAGTTTAATTTAACTGCGAAAAGGTTTGATATCGGAGTTTTTCTTTTTCAAGGTTATACGCTTGCAACAGCCGATGGGCACAACCACCCCAGATTTAAAGTTATCCATCTATACGTCGTCTCGCTTCTACCATCAGACCGATCGGGCAAGGATAACTCTATCAGAAGAATTCAATCTCCAGCCAGTACCACTCGGTAGGTCACTGAAGCATATAGACTTTTCCACCTAGTTAGGGTGATAGCTCGTGGAAAAGCTATGCCATAGCACACCTAATATGCCGAACTATGTTATACTATGTCTACTTTGTCATACTACGCTTACTCTGCGATATACTCTTGGGAAAATGGAATGCGTTTCGATTGCAGTTTAGCGGCTCGGTTGTACAACCAATGAGCGACTGGCTGGATTGGTTTATTAAGTTGAAGTTGCGTCTTGTTTGCTGCTATTTCGTTTTGCACGATTTGATTAGATATATGACGTCATCGATTGGAGCATTTGCGTGACTGCGACATTACTTCCTTCTCCTTGTTGGTTGTTTGGTTGTTTACTGAAGGAGGAAGGGGCTGTCCGTCAACGGTTCAATCGGGGTTACCAATTTGGAATAAATGAACGCGTTCCCATTGCGGTTTACCGGCTTGGTTGTACAACCTGTGAGCAACTGGCTGGATTGCTTTATTAAGCTATGCGGTTGAAGTTACGTCTTGTTGGCAGCTATTTCGTTTTGCTTGATTTGATATATGACGTCATCGGTAGAAGCAGTTGCGTGACTGCGACATACTATGCCTACTGTGCCATAAAAAGCCTACTGCAGTTATGGTATGCTATGTCTACAATGCCATACTATGCCTACTACAAAATACTAAGCTGCAATGCCTACAGTAGGATACAATGCCTACTGTGCTCATCACTGCCAACTAGCAGAGCTGGGCACCCGCTACTTGAAAAGTAGCGGCGCGGCTGCTGCCTCTATTTGATAAAAAAAGCAGCGGCGCTGCCGCTTGTCGCTACTTAAATGAAAAAGTAGCGCCGCTGCCGCTACTTGCATACAAAACAGCGGCCGCTACTTTAGAAAAATCACTTACAAAAAGAACGATGGCATTCAAATGCGGTACCCAATAGTGGAATTTCAACTTTATTTGCGAAAGTTACAATTGAAGTTTTAAAGTATTGGTACAGGTTACAATCGGTATTAGCAAGCAGGCTTAAACAGTAAATAAGTAAGCAAATCACAATTCAATTGGTTGTTGGCCTGCTCCTTTCAAAAAAACAAGCATCTCAAAACGCTGGTTGGTCAAACCAGCGGTTTAGAAACTACTTTAAGAAATTACCCTTGGAAGTTACAATAGGAAGTTAAATTCCTTGTCGCTTTTCTACGCAGAAATAGTTTAAATAACCTAAATAAGATAAGGTTTTAACACGATGGCATACAGTATTTACCTTCTGTACACTTCTGTCCCGGCTCTTACAGCTCTGAAGTAGTCAATGTTTTAATCACACGCTCGGGCTTCAACCACTATAGTAATTCCTTACGTAGAGATATGATAGGAAAATTTATCAATCGACCGAACTACAAACATGAATATTGGTAGGTGATTTACGAATCCAGGAATTTTGCAGAAATGGTAGGTGATTTACATCCCTACGGTGATTTCATCCAACTTTGATAAAAATGAAGATTGAGCGATAAAGAACTGGTGTTTATGAACTCGGAGAAGACACGTACGCAGTAATGACATAAGTATTCTACAGCGCTGGCTACATGCTACTCGCTTCTATAGATAGTAGATACATGTTAAGTAAATGATTGACAATGCAATTTACGTTACACGTATTTTTTCGACGAGTATAAGTCCATACCAGTAACCAAATTATCTTTCAAACTTATTTATTTCCTGGTGCGATTTATTAGTTCAATTTTCAGCGCACGAAAAATTGTATTCTCAGTATTACTGTTCACTGTTGGAGTAAAATTTATTTTGCTATGCATTGATGTATCTGCTGTCCTTCTTGCAGTGCGCGAAGTATATTGTGGTCTGTAACCAGATAGCCAACAAATCATTTGTCCTACTCAATGCCAGCATTTTGGGAAAATATCGCGAAAACCCGCCTTTGCGATCTGCAAGTCATGCCGGGCGCCAGGATAGCGCGACTGAGGGGGCATAAAATTTTTGGGGGGGCACGAAAAGTTTAATACTTTGAATCCAAGAGTGTGGACCAAAAAAAAGGTCTCCATCTCGAAATATGCGCGGATTTTCACGAATTCCGGGGTGAAACCACAAAAAAAGGATCTTTATTACAAAATCTGCAAAAAAACAGTACTTGCTCACAAATTTTGGGGTGATAACCAGTATCTTGGGAGTCTCAGGCCTCGAACCGCACTTCAGTGGCGCCAAGCCAGTTACTTTCTTTGGGTGCAATCCTCGCTTGGGGGGCACAGTTTTTGTTTGGGGGGCACAAGCAGTGATTTGGGGGGCACGGCCCCGGAACGCCCCCCGTGGCGTCGGGCCTGCTGCAAGTTTACAGCAATTTATCGAACTGTAATTATCGCATTTTCGTTAAAGAGATATTGCTCGAAATCGGTTTTATTGAAGAAATGAGAACTATTTGAGGTAACAAAGAGGTACCCCAACTTTTTTCCACGGTTGCCTTTACTTGCGAAAATACGATTTAATTTGTTTGACTCCATACCATTGTCAACCCTGCATTCGCAATTTTGTGACATTACAAAAGGCATAATTTTGCAAAAATTCTTACAAACTAAGAAACGCGATTATTAACTAGTAGCAGTTAGTAGCCTAGCTATCACGAAATCTGAAAACTTGGCTATTGTTCCTGGAACCAGTAATCCTTGGCTACCAGTACTGATCTACAGTACAGTACGCTTTTTGCGATTTTACAAAATTGCGAAAAGCAGGGTTACCTATAGTACTAGTCATAGGTGGGCAAAAGTCCGTTAATCGTTAATCTGTTAATAACGAAGATAATTTTTTCATTAACTCGTTAATCCGTTAAAAAGTTTTTCCATGTTAACGGACTAAATTAACTTTCGTTAAGTTCTATTAATTTCCGTTATGGTTTTTATCGTTAACATCTAGCACCATTCATTTATCGTAGCGATACAAACCAGTTTGCACTGGTAACACTTGGTGAGTATTAGCACGAGTTTCATCGAAGAAAGCGAAGATAGGAGCTCTTTTTTGTGGCAAACAAATAGCTGCAGCCTCTTAGGTTTATTGATTATCGCTGTACGCATTTCCAAAGATTTTCTAATCGTAGCTTCGTTAGAGCATTTGAACTTATTTTTATCTTGAATTGGATTAGACTGTAAAATGTAACTTCCAAAACACAAAAAGACCACTGCAGCAATAAGTATTTCCTAACAATCAGCTCAACAGCGTCAATACGTGTTCTAGAAGCAAATAAATAAAAAGAAATGTAAATTACACGCAAAATATCAACGAATTAATGGACTGTATCAACTTCCGCTAAGTAAAGCTGAAAATAACGGATTAACGTTAACGGAGGTGCGAAGTTTGTTAACGGACTAGTGGTTAACGAAGCAAACGTTTTGCATTAACTTGCACACCTATGGTACCAGTCAAACGGATTAAAACGTATTTTCGCGAATAAGAGAAATTCGTAATTGTGGAAAAGGTTTGGGGCACCTCGTTATTACCACAAGTAGTTCTCATTTCTTCAATAAAACCGATTTCAAACAGTATCTCTTGAAAATATCGAAGAACACCTGCATCAAAATCAACGTCTAGTGTGTATGTGCATTCTGTACGAGTAAGAAGATAGTGTCAGAAACCGACTGTCAAGCAGCATTGGTACTTACGACTTGCTTTCATAAAGACATTAGCACTTTACACGGTTGTTCAATATTGTCATCTTTGCTTCATCAAACAAATAAAAAAAAACAGCTCATAGGCTTGATAAGGAAAAGAACAGCTGTTGTCATCAAAGTGTTTTTCTAAGCTGTGGGACACAGTATTAGCATGTGGTAATTATAATTATTGCAATGATTGCTCGTTAATCACCAAGTTGCCTTGGCCTGGAGACGCTATATTACTTATCGGCGTTTGAGGGCCTTGCACTGCAATTTCTCTACCAGGAACATAATCAGGTCTTACTACATCATGTCGGAATAATACAAAATGAAAATAATTGTGGAAGTAAGATTATAAACAATGCCCCTCGCGTAGCAAGATGTCGTGACCAGAGCAGTAAACAGATCGACTACTTCCAGTCAGAATCCGGCCCAAGCCCAAAAAATGATTCGAAGCTCATACAAAGCCCGACAGTGTTTCAGTTAGGTATAAAAAGTGAATTAATTAATTGCTTCTTTCCTGGAAACCGTTTTAGGCATTCTGCTCTGTGTAAATAATAGCACTTATCCCTAGATTTTGGTGCGATAATAATTATTGTCCATCTTCTATACTGAAAAAGCGTGATGCCTTTTGTGTCGACTTTAGGAAAGTCATAATAACGTCCACTGGCAGTAACTTGCTCGTATGTGGCAAATGAGGTTTTTCAAAGAATAGAAGGAGTTAGATTATTTAACAAGGTGCGGAGCTCTGAGATTCGAAAATCTATAAACATCGAGCCATTTATTCTCCGAATTGAAAGATCTCAGCTAGATGGTTTGGCCATGTAAGCAGAATGCCTTAGGAAAGGCTCCCCAAACAAGCTTTACTTGCCAAAGCAAATGGGAGAATACCAGTTGAACGATCTAGAACTAGATGGACCAATTACATTGAAGTTATTGGAAGGAATCGTTTGGGACTTCACACAAGGGAAATGATGGAAGTGATGGAAGACCGCGAAACGTTGCGGTTTACAGTACTTTTGAGCTGCTGCCCTCGAAACCCTCACGGAAAAGCGGGTAATGCGGAAAGAAAAGAAGATTTGGAAGACCGTTCTTTGACGTAACTAAATTACTTAATTAGTTGCTTCATCCTCCCTGAATTGTCTTTGTAAAGTATTGTCTTTGTATTGTCAATTGTCTTTGTATTGTCATTTGGCAAAGCAAAGTAAAGTCTTTGTATTGTCAATTGGCAACTCACTGAATTGTCTTTGTAAAGTATTCTTCCTTTGTGTCTTACTGCCCTCGCAGGTTTTCTTCTTGTTGCTGCCGCAGGCCTTAGCTTTTCTAGCCTCAACCTTTGTGGTTACAACACTGACCACGTAATTTAGATAATTTTTTTATGCTGGCTTTTTGTGTTAACTCTATCAACATGGGTACAAAACATTTTGATTTTGAAAAATTTTACAGAGCCATTTGATTAATAATTGTCGATGTAGCTTTATAATTACACTTTTAATTTACTTTTTTGTATGCAAATTATATAAAGCAAGCAATTTTACCCACCGCTTCGCTTAATTTAGGCACCGGTTTGCTAAGTTTACGGTATGAACCGATTCTCGCGAATCGGTTGAATAGCATCACCGGATTAATCAATAATGCTGTCTCATCTTTGTCGATCGCATTATTTGAAAGACATCCATCTTGTCTTTTAAATTTTGTAAAAATCGACTCTGTAATTAGGTGCATCTGCATTCCGTTTTAACCAGAACAAATTGCAGTAAAGTATAAATGTTATTTTAACACTCAGCAAAAATTAGCTTCTGTTCGTGACCTTTTGATAAACGAAAGAAAAAGTCTCGTTGCCCGAAAAACACTAATGTAATTCTTATTTCCTTTTAAAAAACTTTCTCGAGGCTGGAGTACAATTAATTTCGTTTATTTGCAGTGCCAGTTAACGCATTCAAACTCTACCTGACTGAGAACGTTCACTGCTTCAGCCAAAGCGTTTTGTTTGTTCTCAATTTGCTTCAACCTGTAGTCCAAAACACAAATACATATTAAAAATTTAGAATAATAAAAATACAAAAGGCAGAATCGGGTACTAAAAACAAGACAAGCTTTTAAGATGGCTACTTTGCAAAACGTCACAGTTTTGACTTTTGCAGATGGTAGCAAGAAATTGTTTGTTCGAGATAGAGAATTCTAACATTCGTAGATATTACTTTCAGCGCCGGCATTAAAAACGGCCTCTTTAAATTGTCAAAATAACGCTGATATCAATAATGGTGTAGGTCCGCGATGTTTCGCAACATCATTATGCTCAATGGAAGTAGTTATTGCAATTAGTCTGCCTAGTTAGAAGTAATGTTAGTACCACGAGAAGGCTTGCAATGCTCAACCAATTCATTAATAACTAAAATATATTAATTCTGATAAACTAATAATAACTAAAAACCCCAAAACTAATAGTTTACAAAATTCTTGCGATCGTTGAAGCATTCTTCTCGTCGGAGTGTTTATGCTTCATATAAAGTAATTATACTTTTGTAAAGGATCGAAAAAAGCTTCAAGTATGGTCGGGCAAGGAATAAAAAAATCGCTATTTATTGTTTTGGTGATATACTTCCAGAACTGAGCATTAGAAGAGTAAACTTGCATTAAGGTCAAATCAATTCTTAAGGCACATTGGCAGCATTTTACTCTCACGTTGGCATACATAGCTTTTCAGAGAAAAATAATGTTTGCTATAAAACTTTTGTTGTTGCTTTTGCCAAAGTTTTCAGGTTTTTACTCACATTTGAAACGCCTCTTCAGCGTCTTTCATTGACTCAGCCGTCTGGATGAACATTTCTTTGTTCTTTCGCAAAACATCCTCAGTTTTTTTCATCAACTCCTGCAAATTACAAGCTTTTAATTTTGGTTTATTCATCAAAAAATACTTTTTCATGTCCCCTAGTTGATAATAAAAAGTTGTTCTGAATAAACCATAAAAAGTTTTGGTTGATTAATGTGCTGCATTAAATAAGTTGTTCGATAAGTATGCTTCGATATGGAGCAGTAATTTTATGTTAATTGTAATTTTAAGCCAAAAAATAAATGAACCAGCCAATAACAGTACATACATCGCATTTATAGCACCCCTACAGCGTAATGCAATTGCTGTGTCGAGGAATTTCTTTTCTTATTGGCAAGGTTAGCTTACATGGTATATTTCACAACGAAACAGGCCTTACACAAGGAGTTTAAATGGGCCTCATGAATGGCAAACTGAATGCGTTATAATTCAACGGATGTGTATAATTCAATATGCGTTATAATTCAAAATCTAGCGCTACTTGTGTTAATCTAGTTCTACTTTTTTCAGTTTTACCTTGAGTTGATCATAATTAATCGTCGCATCTCCTTCCGGAATGCCCAGTTGCTCGCGAAGAACAACGTTTTTTTCAATCACAGCTGTAAGGTTCTTTTTCAGACCATCTATATGGTCGTTGGAAGCGACCAACAAAGCAACCAGTCGGGCCAAATCAGCATCTGGTTCAATCACGGAAATTTCGCTGTAAAATAAAATAAAATTTGAATCTAAGCCCATCATGGGTGAATTTGGAGTAAACTATAGCAAGA
Source organism: Trididemnum nubilum (assembly GCA_963965965.1). NCBI lineage: Eukaryota > Metazoa > Chordata > Ascidiacea > Aplousobranchia > Didemnidae > Trididemnum > Trididemnum nubilum. The sequence continues at coordinate 32,934,245 of OZ014473.1, read as the reverse complement.
AACATAAAAAGTTTTTTAAGACAAAACTGTTTTATCAAAGCTTCAAAAAAATTATAACAATCACAATCACTCACTCTTCGACTGAGACGATATTTCCAGATGAAGATTTCTAAAATGTGAGCAACATTGCTATTATTGTAATTATACCTAATTGCCACGGCCAGGTGACAATGAAGGATCTCTTTATAGTCTTTGAGTCAAGCTGCCACTTACCCAGAGCCCACCTGTCTAACACTAACGGTGGGGGTGCTTCACATTTTTTCTTTATTACTGAGCATCAAAAATTATAACAAGCAAAACTTAAAATGTTTTCTTATTGGTGGTTACGTTATTTAAAACTACAAAACTTTTTTAAAACTAGAGTGGCGCGATTACAATAATAGAGCTGGGCCCACATTACAGAACATTTTCATTAAACTTAGCGAGCTAATTATGGTCATTTTCGTTTACTAAAATTGCTCACAAACTAAAAATTTGCTAAGAAAAAATGTTATTTCCGAACGGTCTCGTCCAACATGTATTAAAAATACTTGCTCGAATTTCTTAGTAACATGTTGCATAACCTGCATTAGTGCGTAATCAATACATGCATAGTAACGTCAAATCAACTGCTATACTAGAAGATAACCCGTTTAAGCGTGAGTAATTGATATGGAAAACGGTACTAGGTCATGCGTAAATATTCTGAGCTTGATTAATCCTCGATTGCTAGTGACTAATTGAGGAACGATAGCAATTTGATCATAATTTTTGAGTTAATGTAAAAAGAACAACTTTTTCCATATTTCAGTTTTTTTAAGTGATGGAAGCACCCTGCTTGTGGTTGTTTGTGGATAAACACATATTTTAACAGTAACATTAAGTTTTAACGTTTTTCAAAAGTGAACAAATCCAAGTATTGCTATTTTTGCCAATTGGTGCAACACTACATTTCTTTATCAGTCGATACAGCAAAATGGTTCTTTATGCAACTTAGGCACGTAGCCAGAACGAAATTTTTGGGGGGCAACCAAAATTTTGGGGAGGCAAGAAAAAATTTTGGGGGGCAAAATAACGGATTTAGGCATAAAATGCATGAAACTTTGTTAAAAATGACGTTTAACTGAAATTTTTTGGGGGGCAAAGTGAAATTTTGGGGGGGCAATTGCCACTTTGCTCCCCCCTGGCTACGTCCCTGATGCAACTCAGTTTGTTCTTTGCGAATGGCAGTCTAATGGCAAACATGACGACCCTTTTAACTAATTTTCAGCTATACTTCAATTTAGTAAAAGTTTTCAGCATTTCGCCATTAAATTTTTGAACAAAAAAATTTCTCGCGGGCTTAAAAAGTGCTTCAACATATTCTTTCAGCTGAGAAGGAGAATGACGTTACGGAGCTCGCAAAGATTAGCATACGCATGCAAAAATTATCTCTCTGGCTTGTGAAGAGTACTTTGTTTAGTAGCGCCTCTTAAACACTTGTTATTAATACTAGCGTGGAGTTCTTGCAATGTGGGCCCATATCATTTTTCATTCAACTGTTGAGGTGTTTTCGTCTCAGTTTATGATTTATTATTATAATAATTAGCCTAAAAAATTTCATTCTTTTTTAGGCTAATTATTATTATCTGCCATGTTGTATTAAAAAAAAAAACTTGCAAAAAGAAAGAAAATTTGATCAATAATATCAAATAGCAAGTTTTTTCTAATGGTAAGTAATAACTGCAATCGAATCTATAATTACTTTAGGAAGCAGTAAGAGTAACTTACTACAAGAGGAAAGCAAACAACTGATTCAAAAAAAATGTTATTAACTACGAGTTATATTTTTTTCAAGCAGAATAATTATATTTCAATAACACCAATCACAATGATTTGTAACTGTAATTTACACGAATTACAATTTTATGTGTAATTTGCACTGCATTAATTACAATAATAGAGAATTTAGACAATTTGGCAAAAGATGCACTGCAGCACATGGAGTCCTGAAACATAAGATTTTTCATATGGACAGCACTTTCTGTTAGTTGAAGTATGGATGGATGTGGTTTAGCGTAACTTGGATGATTGCCCAGTTGTTACACATCGATGATAGAAGAGGTTACGTAATGATTGAGAATGATTAAAACATACTGTAAATGATGTTTGAAGCGGTTGCTCCTAATTAGCAACATAGCCAAGAAAATGAAGGCATCGTTTTTGCAACCCTGATTGAATTACGTGGGTTTAACCCGCACTCTGGTCACTTTGTTGCGCCCTTTAATAAGATGCTTTACGATGATTATCTCTGCTTGGTGATTTCAAACAAGCAGCTAATTTAATGGACAAGAATGCGAAGAAATTCAGAAGAACATTATTGGATCACTAGAAACTACTAAGCAGGCGCGTATTTGTCCAAGCAAAAAGTAGATATTGCAAAACGCTTATTTGCAGCGTCGTAAAAATTGCAAAAGTAACGCAGCAAGTTTTTTGTGGAACTTGAACGATTGCCAGAAATATTTTAGTTGCCTGCATCTTGCGCAAAAGCTTTTTATAATTTTGAAATAAGTACAATTTTGCTTGCAAATACTAAACAATCACCAAAATTTCATCGCTTTAAATCAGTTTAAAATCTATCGTTTCTTTTTTGATTTGAAGTTTATTCTTTTTTATTTTTATTTTTTGTTTTTGCTACTGAAGCTTGCATTGTTTTTAAATTTTGAGCAAAAATGAGCCTCCTGTTCTAAAAAATTGTTCTTAAAATTTTTCTACTGTAGGTCAGTTTGTAAAATAATTGCATAAGCAAAAACGTTATAACAACTTTTATTTTAATAAATACTCGATATTGAAAGCAAACTCGTGCAAGTTCAAAGTTTAAAAACTTTGCAATTTTCAGGTTTTACTACGTTTTTCATTGATGCTTGAAAACTAGAATTAACGGCAGGCACCTGAGTCGCAACTCAATAACTATGGGTTTGCTTACTTTGCTAACACGACAAAAAATGATCTACCCAAGTAAACAGGTCACAGATTTGAAGTTTACAGTACTGTACATTGAACCAATTTTTAAGTTGAAGACTTTTAAATTTTTTAGAAGCACTGCTTCTCTCCATTGAAAAATTTCAGGGTAGTTTAGGTATACCTGGACAACGTATTTCTGAAGTGGTTAACATAATTTTGTCATGCAAAGCAATTAATTAATCATGCAAAAAAGTGTCAAAACTTTACCCACTTCAATTACAGTCTCTGAAATACAATATCGGTAGGAGTTTAGTTCTTACAATATAGCACCAAATATTTGCTTACTTTCGGTATCCCGCGCTATAGAAGGCAAAGCTTCGATTTACTCGTATGTTCACCGTAACAAAAATATTCTTACTGTGTAGCGTACTCTGTACGTACTTCAGTTTACATAGTGCAGCAGACTGCCTTTTTGGTCGTAAACGGAGGTGAAAGAGTTTGTCTTTTCATTCCAGCCCATCAGTTTCTTAGATGACAGCTATGCCAAAATTTTCGTACCAAAATGCTGTTCTAAGCGGTTCATCTTAGAAAGGTCCAAAATGCATCAGACTTCTGCAGATTACTGTTTTTCCTTTTTTTAGCAATTATAAACAAAATGCAAAAAAAAGGCTTCAGCGGGAAATCTCTTCGACTTCCTAGGCAAACATCACTTTTTCTGAAGGCAAAGACCGAGAAAGATTTTCGCACAGCAGTGCACAACTTTTGTCGTAAATCTTATCTTGTCTAAGACAGTTTGAGCTCATGCAAATTGCTTTTCAGAATTTAGTATTTTACCGGAATGGTGTTTCAGACCGTTCTCCGGGCCGCAATATTAGGGTAACGACTACAGGAAATAAAAGTAGCCTGCTATAGCATTAGATGAGTTTTTTGTTATATATGAAAAATTTTAAAACAATTTTTGAAAGTTTTTCAAAAATGCCCCCCACCAACCCATTTTTCTGACCCCACTTGCCCAAAATTTTGGGTTTTTGGTTTATGGTGCACAACAGCGACAATTTGCAAGCTAAAAAACCCTTTAGGTGGATGGGCCTTATGACTACAAACAGTTTGAAAAAAATTTAAAACGAAATCAAGCAATAGGGTCAAAAGCTATGAGCAATAAAGTATCAATCTTGTGAAATGCTTCGCGTAGCGGCAGAAATGCAAAAGTACTATAATTAGCTTGTTGTTGTGTGAAATTGATGTTAAATTCTTTTTTTTTGGTAGAATTTGTTTAAAGCAAGAATTTCATAAACTGTTGCGACTATAAAGAAAAACGTTACTGTTCTAATAATGAGATTTTGAAAAGTAAACTCGAAATATTTTCAAAATTCAAATAAAACGTAATCGTATAATATGCTAAACAGTAGCAATTGGCGTTGATGGTGAACTGCTTTAAAAAGACAACCGCTTGCGTTTTAGACACGTGGCTGGCGACAAACCTCAGGATACATTATTAAAGGGGGGTTGCAACATATGATAGATATTCGTGCCTTTATCTTACATGCAGAGATGTGGAAAAGAATAAAAATTCTGCAAATTTTTGTTAAAACTTTATTTGTTGTTATTTTTCTTGCTCCGCGGAAGCTGCTTTAAATATGGGCCTCCATGTACAACCAATTTCTATAAAAAACCAAAAGACAAAATGGGAAAAGTCTTTTCCTAAAAATATAATGACACGAATAAAGCATTGAATTTTCGGTGAAGATCTTCTTCGGTTTGGTTTTCACCATTATCTAACAGAAAAAAACAAAACATAAAATTTAGGGTAAAAGCCTTTTGTTTTCTCCACTAAACTTAATAGAAAAATGTTGCAAATATACGGTGGAGCTTGCCCCTTTGACTTAAACCACTAGTTGCGCCATTGCCAAGGAGGCTAAAGCATTTCCAGGAAGGGTCTTGGCCCAGCCGGCTTCCCTTTGGCTACGGCCTTGAGTAGAATACATTTGAAGCTGCATTCACACGGGCGATTTTGGCTGCAAGAATCGGCATTTTGCCTTTTTTCTTTCTCAAATCAATACAGAAATAAACAAGAGCAAGTGAGGAAGAATTAAAAGGCAAAATGCCGATTCTCACAGCTAAAAGCAGTAGCGTAGCCAAGGGTGGCGGGGGAGGAGGGTTTGGCCCCCCATCGGCATGCAGAGTATGCAAAATATCCTGTTTTTATTACTTTTGAGACCAATGTTTGCTCTAAAAGCAAAAATAGCCCACCCAGTGTCATTGGCAATACGAATGTGACTGCTTTGACTCTGTACTTGAAGAGAATTTGGTCGCAAAACTCGATCTCAACATGAGCAAAGACTTTTTTTTCCTTTTTTTGGTCTTGACCTAATTTCGGGCAAAAAACTGTTCCAATTCCAAATGTAAACTGTTTCAGTTTGGTTTCACACGTCCGAGACAGCCCCCCCCCCCGATTGAAAATTACTGGTTACGAGCCTAGCTAAAAGTCGCCCATGAGAAGCGTATGCAGCCTGAGAGTAATCCCTTCGTCATCCGAAGCCAAAAGAATTATCATGATTTTTTACATCATTCAAAAAAAAGCTAATTGTACAATTCAATTTTTTTGTAGAGTTGTTGGTGTGGTTCTATGCAACGATATTTTTGTAACAAATCTCTTAGTTACTAAGTGGTGGTTTGAAACTTTATGGCAACAATATCACTTTTTTAATACTCTTTTTGTGCTAAAATTTCACTACAAGCTAAAGGAAGTGTTTTTAAGGTCTGCTAGTGACGAAGTTTAAACACCTCATTTTTGCTTTTGGTTGCATACTGCAGCGTATTTTGACAGAATTTTGAAGAGAGGGGGAACAAATTTAGAGTGATGTTGCTCAACATCGCTTGAATATGATCTACGAGGGTTGCTAATCTGCATATTTCAAATACTAAAAATCGTTGTACTTCCCAAAAAACGAACTTTGTGCTTTTGATTAGGTTACCTACTAACATTGATGTTTGGGTATAGTTTGTGATATTGCTTTTATGAGGAAGAAAAACAATGTAGTACGGTAGTTCATAGCAATCTGTCGTAATATCGTTGGTAGTTTGAATGTATTTGAAGTACCTTTGTGTGTAAATTTGAAAAATTATGGTTTTAGTTTTCTCCAGTAAACTTTTGTTAAGACGATTGGCCGATATAATGACGTAATCAAAAATAGGACAACGTTAGGAGTTTTACTACTCAAAATTTGAATTTGAAACTAGCATAAGCTTAAACAAGTTAAAAGTATGTCAACTTAAGCACAAAAAATCATGTATATTGCTTTTAAATGACAAAATTTTACTGAAATGCTTGCTTTAGTTATTTCCTAACCATTAAAATAAAATTTAGGCAAAGAGGTTGATTTGCAGAACCATATCAAAGCAATAAGCAGCAACTTTTTTGGATTTAACATTTTTATTCAAAGCAAAACATATCGAACGTTTTCGGCTTAAAACAATTAAGCCCTCTTCAGGATATTATAAACAATAATACATAAACATCTGTAAAGGAAATAGAAACATTACGGCAACATAAATTACGTATACCTGACTAATAACGTACATTATATGAGGAAATACTTAAAATTATTATTTAACAAATTAAAAATGCCTTTCCGGTTTTGGAGCAAAGCAATCAGATTAAAATTACAGTCAAACAAGCAATAGCATAAAGTTTTTAGCGTGAAATAAACCAATCCAGTTAGAATAACTATTAATATAATATTGCCATACTGAGTATGAAACTAAAATCCAAGAAGCTCTTTTGATTAAAAAACTAAATCCTAAATTAAATAAGCAACTTTATGCTAAAGGTGCCTCTTTCTTGCTAAGTATTTTCTAATTTCCCAAATTTTCTGTTACGTTATAATATCATAAGTTAGTTCTTACCTTGATTTGACTTGATTTTCTCTTTAATTCAATTCACCTTTGCTATCACATTAATAGTTATTCTAACTGGATTGGTTTATTTCACGCTAAAAACTGTGTGCTGTTGCTTGTTTGACTGTAATTTTAATCTGATTGCTTTGCTCCAAAACCGGAAAGGCATTTTTAATTTGTTAGATAATAATTTTAAGTATTTCCTCATATAATGTACGTTATTAGTCAGGTATACGTAATTTATGTTGCCGTAATGTTTCTATTTCCTATACAGGTGTTTATGTATTATTGTTTATAATATCCTGAAGAGGGCTTAATTGTTTTAAGCCGAAAACGTTCAATATGTTTTACTTTGAATAAAAATGTTAAATCCAAAAAAGTTGCTGCTTATTGCTTTGATATGGTTCATTAAAATAAAATTTAACATCAATTTCACATTATAATAAGCCAATTACAGCACTTTTTGCATTTCTGCCGCTACACGAAGCATTTCACAAGATTGACACTTTATTGCTCATAGCTTTTAACCCTATTGCTCGATTCCGTTTTAAATTTTTCAAACTGTTTGTAGCCATAAGGCCCATCCACCTAAAGGGTTTTTTAGCTTGCAAATTGTCGCTGTTGTGCACCACAAACCAAAAAACCCAAAATTTTGGGCAAGTGGGGTAAAAAAAAATGGGTTGGTAGGGGGTATTTTTGAAAAACTTTCAAAAATTGTTTTGAAATTTTTCATACATAACAAAAAACTCAACTCATGCTATAGCAGGCAATTTAAAAATCTGCAAAAGAAATTTTAGTCCTTGCCCTTCCACAACATGCAACGTAAGAGTTACATGGTAAGGTTTTTCTCGTTTTTAAGAGCTTACGACGTCGCAATTCTTGAGATGTGTCGCATAATGACTCCCCAGCTCTCTTTCACCACTGGTCGTAGAAAACTGCTGAGACTTTCCGAAAAAGAACCAAATTAAGAACAAACCGAGCAAATGAAAAAGTTTCTATGTTAAATATGTTCTTTTGGTCATATGTAAAACTCTTTTATTAGCACGGTTTGTTTGTACTGTATATTGACACATTTTGGGTATCACTCTGAAATAAGCAGACTGTAAGACATTGGAAATTATAGAACCGTCCAGAAAATTGGACATGAAAAAATGTTGATTAATTATTTTTGTAAAAATTCTAAACCATAATAAGCACATCTCTTAAATCAACAACAGCTTGGGCAAATCAAATGTTTTATTATACTCGCTGCATTACGCCGAAGCGTGTAACGAGTGTACTGGACTTATCTCCGTATCATTGCGCCTGGGCAACACAGCTCCTTTCGAAAAAATGTTGCAGCGCTGGCGAGCGTTTGCCAACACTGTATCTGATTTGACCGACCCGAGGTTTAAACCTCAGATCTCCCACGAGCGCGTTGCTGTTTGACCAAACAACAGCTTGGGGAATTTTGGAAAAGTTTGTATTGCCATATTTTTGTTTTTCTACCTTTAAATCAACCTTGATCTTCATCTTGCGTTCGAAATCCTTCAGTATCGCAAAAGCGACGTTTCGTTCTGCTTTCAAAAGCGGTAGATCGTAAGCCTTCAAGGGATAAATTTTCCCTTCGATCTACAAAATAATTCAAAAACTAGATATAATTGTATTGTTTTCAAAAGTTCTAGAATTACTTGCGTTTTGTCAGAAGAAAAATTCCTTTGCTTGTTATTGTTATTAACGAAAGAGGCATAAATTATGCACGTAGGTTTTGATGCTTTAGCACTATAACCGTATAATTTTTTTTGAATTTAAACAAAAAAAGACAAAATACTATATATTAGCCTAGGTTCTCACATTGAGCGATCTAATTTTCAGAACGCTTTGAAAATGTAAATCATCACAAACTAGGAAATACTTTTTTCAGGCTAGCACGGCACAGTAATGGCAAGCGTCTAAAGACAGCAGACACAAAAATCTTGCAGGTTATAGACATCCTTTAGACGCTTTTTTTAAAGATTTATACGAGTATTTAAACCAACCTGAGAACATTTCAGAAAATACTTGAGAAAAGTGTGCCGTAAAATGTTATAAACACAATCTTACAAAATCAAAACATATGAATAAAACCTAAAAGCTTTATAGTGACTGACATTAGGAAGGTTAAAGTCTATAATGTTGATTAAACTTGTAAAACAATTTTACTTCAGTAATTAGGAAATTTTTGAATGACATCCGTAAGTGTGTTTAGCACATGTTTTTTAGTTCTGTTTTCTTTCTTAGCAAGAAAAGCGAATGCTGACGTTGGCATACAGAAAAATTTTCAAATTTCAATTATTGAAGGTTGGTATTTGCCAGTCAAAGACACTTAGTTATTCACCAGTTAAAATTGACAGTAATTATTGTTACATTGAGTGATGATTAGGATTAAAGCCGAACTCCGGTCTATCTAAATTAGATACCAAAAAATAACAATAAATATTTAAGTCTACAAAAAAATACCGAGTTTTTAATATTTATTTTAAAAAAAGCTTGAAGATTGTCAGCTCTATGACGTACGCTGAGGAATTTTAAATTAATTTTACATTGATTTTAATGGATTAGATATTTCGAATTGCCGTGGCGAAAAAAAGTTTTTGTTGAGGTTGTTTATCTAGGCTTATTCGCGTACCATTACTGATTATAACCGAAAAATTATTTTTAAGTGTTTAAGCAAAAAGATGAAAGCTTAGCGCAAAAGTGCAATTAGCTGCCAAAACCTACTGTGCTGCTACTTGCAATAGCTTGTAGAAGCCAGTTTACATTTTATTAATCTTGATCATTTTTCTATTACTGTGCAACTATCGCCAATTTTGATTTCATGGCTATTAATCAGTAAAAAGTTCATCAGCTGATTATTCGTTTTCCTAGCCTACTAGTAATAACGCTGCAAAAATCCGTAATGCACCAAGCCACTCTAAACGTAAACAACCTTGAAAAGCTTGAGCTTTTTCTGCAGTGAATTGAAATATCCGTTTTGTTGCATTAAGACTGAAATCGAAATAGCTATTCTTTGGCTTTCTGTTTTCAAAATGCCTTTGAGTTTTTGTTTCGCAATTTGTTGCCACGAGAATGCGTAATAAACTTAGAACGGCCTCTTTCTCTGTTTCAGCGAGATGAAATATGCACAAGACTAGATGATGCAATGCTTGGTAAGTTTATTCGTTTTTTCTTGCGGTGTCATAGCAACACCTGATTGGCTGATGCTAGGCTTTGCGTAGATTGGATGATGCAATACTTGCTTACTTTGTTCATTTTTTCTTTTAGCTGTAATAGCAACAGCTAACTGGCTGATGCAATGCTTTGCGTGGTTTGTTCACTTGTTCCAATGAAAGAGCCGCATTCAGGACGGTTTATTTCAAATAATCTTTTTCCTCCTGGACAAGAGAGATATGCTCTCCGAACATTACCAAACCGACCGAAAGTGCGTCAAAACTGTTCTAAATGACTGAAAAACTTAAACATTGTTGGCGAGACGGTAACTTTGTAGTTACGTACTTACTGATAACTGCTGATAGCCGTAGCAGACCTGGACAAAAAAATATTAGGCATTTAGCTATGACTTTTCTTTTACAGAAGCATCGACTTGTTTTTGGAGACTCAAAGTAGCTAAATCTTGAAACATCTAAAATGCTTTGCATTGATGTTCACAATTGCAACAAGTGAAAAACTAATTAGTCTTATGGCCTCAAGGATTAAACTAATATTGTGCAATTATAATTGCTCAAAACTTATACCACATAAAACTGAAAGTTTAGAACAAGATCCAGTCCGCTACGAATCTTTAGCCTCCAACTAAGTTCTTTGGGGTGGTCATCTTTTTTTTGGAGAGGTTATCTATAGTAATTTCTTTGGAGAGGTTATCTATAGCAAGCAATACATGATAGACTAAGATACTTCGCCTAAAGCACTAACGCTTAATCTTGATTCCGAATACTTTGCAAACTCTTGGCGACCAAAACGCTCCAAGAAACCATTTAACCTCTCTCGGTTCAAACAGCAGTGATTATACTAATTCATCTACTTACAACTTCGCCTCACCTACTTTTTAGAATCCCGGTACTAAGCAAAACTCGAAATAGAAAAATTTACTAAGCACGAAGTTTTTCCTTAAAGTTTCTTAAGGCAATGAGTTGTAAGAATTGCAATGGTTCATGTTGGGAGACATATTATCTTTTAAAAAGGCATTCGACCATATTTTTGAAAAACGGAGAAAAAAGCGAAAAAATAAGTTTGCCAACATTACCTCATTGCTTAGAAAGTCTAAGGAAAAAAAACTTTATGTTTTAATTCCTCTTGAAATCCAAATTTGGGCCATCTTGTTTCAAGTAGATTGCTCAACAAATCAGTATCTTATATTTCTTCTATTTCGAATCTAGCTAAGTACCGGGCTTCTTGGAGCTAAGTCAGGCCCGGCACCACGAAGCATTCTGGGGCCGTACCCCCAAAAGTCACTGCTTGAGAGGCCCATACGAGGATTGTGCCCCAAAGAAAGCAACAGGCTCGGTGGCACTGGAGTGCAGTTCGAGGCCTGAAACCCCCAAAATACTAGTCATCACCCCTAAATTCGCGAGCAAGAACTGTTTTTTCGTAGATTGTGGGATAAAGACCTTTTTTGTTTATATTTTTAGGTCTTCCCCTTAGAATTCGTGGAAATTCGCGCATATTTCGCGATGAAGACCTTTGTTTTTTGGTCTACAATCTCAAATTCGAAGTAATTAAGTTTTTGTGCCCCTCCCCCCAGTCACACTGCTCTTGCTTTTTGTGCCCCTCCCCCCAGTCCCCCAGTCACACTCCCCCCAGTCACACTGCTCCTAAGCCTGAGCTAGGTGGGTGCTGAAAGTGATAATAAATGAATTAGTGGAGCAACAGTTTGAATTTAGAGAGGTTGGATGTCTTCTTAAAGCGCTTTGGCCTCCAAAGGCTCGCAAATCATTCGGAATCAAAATAAGGTTTTCGTGCTTTATGAAGTAGCCCAAAGATCAATGCTTCTCAACCGGGCATACCGTATACCCACGAGCATATCAAATCAAAATCAAAGTATACAACTGAGAAGAGTATAAGTGGGTATACCGCTTTGATTTGGGCTTTTTCTTTCGCCCAAATAAATATTGTTGCGAAAAAAAAAAAGATTCTACATATTTTTATCACATTTTCAATGGCAAATTGAATTAACATTATTGCGCAGTGCAAAACCAACGTGAAAACTTCGAAATTGTGAGCTTTTGCAAAGGTAACTGCTTATACAAATGCTATTAGTTGCGTATATAGCTCATCACAAAAGCGATTGGTCGTCATAAGTCTATGCATGACGTATTGGCAGGGCCTCAGAGAAAAAATTTTCCAGGGTGTACGAAGCTCGATACCGGGCCCCCAAAACTTACTAAGCCACCCAAGCCTTATCAGGGCCCATGCCGTTAAATCATTTTTTGTTCAATGAGTGTAGATCTTTATTTAAAAGTAAGGGGATAACGATATTCATATACAGTTAGGACCTATGAAAACCCAAACAGACATAATATTGGTTTAAATCCGGCTAGGGGTTCTGGGGGAGCGCTGTGAGCTCCCCAGCGAAATCCAGGGCAGGGCCAAGGAAGCTTTAGCACTTTTTATGTTTCTCAAGGGTAAAATACAGCATTTAATCAACATCCCAGCACTAAGTTTGCTTAAATTGACTAGCAGAAAACGTGATATGCATTAAAGAAAGTATGTGAAGTGGGGATGATGACATTGACACAATATTATACAATATAATGACTTTAATACTGCAAATCCAAATATTTTAGTGAGAAAAATTTTAAGAAGTCATCTGCAATCACAGACTTTACAAACCCAAAAACCTATTAAACTCATACAGATAGAGTGAGTTACTTAATGATGGTAGTATAGTATGTCAACTTTGACTTCGCTTATGGATGCTTATGGATCTCTGGAAAAGCTTATGGATCTCTGGAAATGTGGGCCCTGGTACATTGTTACAGGCCTGGCGCCACGGAGGGCATTCCAGGGCTGTGCCCCCCCCCAAATGAGAGCTTGTGCCCCCCCAAACGAAAATTGTGCCCCCCTAAGCGAGGACTGTGCCCGGAAGAAATTAACAGAATCGGGGCTACTGGAGTGCAAATCGAGGCCCAAATTGGTGTTTGCCACCGGTATTTTTGTAATTTTTGTGGACTGACACCAGATTTCATGACATTTTTGGGATGAAGACCTTTTTTTTTTGGAGATCACCTGTTTTCGGCCGGAAAAAACGTTTAAATTTCTGACTTCAGTAGAAAAATCCCTCTGAATTTTTGGTCTTAACCTTGTTCGTTTGATTCAGACTGGGATAAATTTCTCGTGCCCCCATGCCCCTTTCGAATTCACATAAATAAACTTCTGGTGCCCCACCAAAATTTATTTCTGCCTATTTTTTTTGGTTGGTAAGACTTTTTTTGGTTTTCACCTATATTTGGCTGGAAGATGTTGCGAAAATTTCCAAAGTGCCAGTGGCCTCGCGCTATGTAAATCCGGTCCGGACAATCACTTGGTCAGTACAGGCGCAACCATCTATTGTAGATCTACCACTTTCAATAACAATTTACCTCCACTTCAGCAGTTTTTATTCAACGAAATAGTTTTGAAGAAAAAATTGGCTGGGAAATGATCATTGAACAAATAATGAATTGAGTGGGCCTCCGGCCCCATGGCCGTACATGTATTTTTACAGCTTGTCATTTTCATGACAAAACAAAAGTCTCTTCGGAAAATCTTTGACTAGATTAATATTTACTGCTAAAATATTGCAGGAAGCAATGTACCGTACTCCCGCCTACCTGGGCCAAATCACTTAAAAAATTTAACCCCAAAAAGCTAGATTTTAAACGTGTTTTGGATGTAAAATGCAAGTAAATGGAGGATTGAACAACTTAATTTTTTCAATTGGCTATCAAATGCTTAGAATGTTTTTCTTTCAAATGGCTCTAAACACGTGCGAAATGTGATTGAATGGCATTAAAATAGCTTTTTTTCCAAAAATTTACAAAAAATCGTCCAGCGGCTGGGGGTTTTAACCTTAGATCCCACATAGCCATCGGCGGCTGGTAGCTCCGCCCCCAAACCCCGGCCGGAATATGTTTCAGTTAGACTAGTTTTGCTCACACTCTTTTGCCGATTTAGATATTTTCACTTTTAACTTTTATTGCTAGCCCACTTCTTTTAGCAGAATCCTGGGTAACTGTCAAACCAGGCCCCGACTTCTGATCTTCCATTCTACGATATCTTAGTCCCACAAAAATTCCTGTTTTCAAAATTTTTTGATGACGTCATTCCATGTAATTTGTGGTTTGGGCCCCTCCCAGTCAAAAATTCTGGCTACGCCTATGATTTGCATTAACCCATTTGTGCCCGGCGTCCTTTATGTAGCACGCCTGCTTAATTTAGGATTGCGCTTTGTGTATTATATTTTTTAATATAGCTGAAGTTGGACTGCGTTTATGAGTAAATTTGACACATATGACAGTAGTTTTTTTTAAAATAGCTTTATCAGGTGAGACGTGACGCCATTTTGAAATTCGCCTGATTTCGCTTTTTTGAAAATCTTGAGATTATAGGGTTGAGCCAATAACTACGCATTTTCACTGAAGTGCTGAAAAAATTGTCAAGTGTATTCATTTATTAGCAATTTTTCTGTTCTATGGTAAATGTTAAAATTTAATGAACTTAAAGTTTTCGAGAAATTTTATTTGAAATATTGGCTTCCTACATATAGGTCGCTAGCACACGTGATAGCAAAATGAGCGTCGTTGCGATACAGCGTATGTTCAAGTAGAGTTTGCAAGTCGCGATTTTCATGCGCTATAAACCATAATCTCCAGCAGCGACCCCACGTTATTGTATTTACTAAAACAATCAAATAGATAATTAAATCTTTAAATAGATCAATAAGACTTGCAAGTACGTGCTTGCAAGTCTTCTAATCAAACTCTTTTATCTGATTCTGCTATTGAACTCCTTTTTTTTTTTTAAATCCAACCTGCGCTCAGCATCAACAAGTTTATCAGCCTTACCAAAGATAGCACCGCTTTTCATCTTTCCGCCATAGAAGCCATCAATCTTACCCTGATCATTGATGCCTACTCGTCTAATCAGCTCTCCTATATAATATAAATCTCTTTATATCGCATCCGGTCATCTTGCTTTCATTTATAGTTTACGATTTTTCGCAGAGTGTTAGAAAATTTGAGACAAAAACGGTTGATTAGAAAAATTTTAGTCAGAAAAGCTGTAGACAAAGGCAGAATTTTGTTTAAAAAAATGAGTTATGGTGCGTGATTGTTTTTAATATTTCGAGTACGAATGTAGATGACCAAAATGTAATACTGTAAATTTTTTTTTTCTAGATGAAATCTTCACGTTTTTATGGTAATTGTAGAAATAAACCCCTACATCATTGAGTTGAATATTAGATCTGGCAGAGGAAAATGATTTGTCCTACCGCAGTGAAGATGACCAATTTTCGGTAACTGTACTTCCACCTACAAATGCACAGGTTATATTACAGACGAAGACTCAGGAGATAAGGATGGAGCAGGAACGATTAACAATTTACCACAGAGTATGCTTTTAGCCCCAGCTGTAATTGATGATAGCAGTTGTAAAAATGTCAAAAATATTGAAAAGCAAGAGGGACCACAAAAACAAACGAAAGAAGTAAACTGACAAGCCAAAACGAGGCTGGGTCAAAACAGATCTGAAAAGTGAGTTGCCGGAGTGGACGTCAGATGATGACAAAATTGAAGAATTACGAAACAAAAACTTGACCCCCAAAGGATATTTTGTACTATTTTGTGATGATAAACTTTTGAATTTAATTGTAAATGAAACCAATCAGTATGCTTCCCCAAAAAATCGAAACTTGACTGTTAATAAGCATGAAATAATATGTTTTATTGGCATATCATTTTTATCTGGGTACCTTACTTTACTTGGAAAATGCTAGGGACACGCATCATGACTTTGTAACTAATGCTATGAAAAGAGGCAAATTTGAGGCAAATTTTACCAACTCTCATTTAGCTGATAACAACTGCCAAAATGAAGAGAATAAATTTGAAAAATTCAGACCTCTAATAAAACCTTTGAATCAAAAGTTCCAACGTCACTCACCAAACGAAGAATTTTTTCGGTTTTGACCAATCAATGTGTGAATGTTACGGGCGCCATGAATGTAAGCAGTTTTTAAGAGGTAAACCGATACGTTTTGGTTTTAAAATTTGGTGCGGAACCACGCCGCTGCGATACTTGATTTGGTTTGATCCGTATCAAGGAAAATCAGCAACATCTCGACTGCGACATAACGGATTACGGCTTGGAGGAAATCTTGCCGGACATTTTGCAGATGTTCTATCCGGATGAAGAAAGCTTTTCCACCTATGCTATGATAACTTCTTCAATAGTGTGAAACTCGTTACTACGCTAAAAGACAAATTAGTAAAAGCAACTGGTGCAATTTGTGAAAACAGGACTGAAAAATGTCCACTGATCTCAAACGATGCTTTGAAAAAGCAAGGACGTGGAAAGTTCGATTTCAAAAGTGACACCAAAAACGTCGTCCTCGTTTGCAAATGGAATGTCAATGGTGTGGTAAATTTATGCCTAAATGCTACTAGGGTCCATCCCATATCTAAAGCCTCTCGATATTCTTTTTCTGAAAAGAAGCGGGTGCAAATTGACCGACCTTTTTTGATCAAGCTCTGCAATGAATATATAGGGGGTGTCGATAGAATGGATCAAAATGTTTCAAAATATCGAATTGCTATGAGAGGTAAAAAAATGGTACTGGTGTCGTCTGATTCATATATGCTCGATGTTTCCATCAACAACGCCTGGGAACTACTGAAAATTTGCAGTAATGAAGATCCAATGAATATGCTTCAATTTCGATGATATATTGTTAGAACGTATTTATCTCAATATGGCAAGCCGCCTGAAGAAGGAATGCGGGGAAAACCTCAAAATGTTTTATCGGACATTTGGTATGATGAATACAGGCATTTGATAATACTGCAAAATGGACAAATGAAATGCTGCCACTGTCACATAAAAACTACAACAAGATGTGAAAAATGCGATGTTGGCCTGCATGTAAAATGTTTCAAAGATTATCAGAGTTTGTAACGTCTTTTCTGTGATTTTCGTACATAGAGAACTGTTTTCAGAACTCTAAAATGCTCTTATCAATTTCATGTTTAGTAAAAACTTTGTTATGCTAATTTGGTTACTCATCGAAGTCAGATTTCAATAAAATACGCTGATGGTTGTAATATTATTGCTTCGAGTGAAACTGACAAAACAAACAATAAAACCTGATTACACAACACGTACGCATTACGCTCATACATCTTCAAACTTTGCTAACGGATTTGCCGAGCGTACTGCATGTAGGACGGCTTTTATCTCAAAAAGAACTCAATAAATTTATAAAAAATCAATCGGGAAAAATTTTATAGATGTTCACTAAGCAATCTTCAAGTTTTTATAAAAATATTTTAAGTATTTCAAGAAGAGGTGGAGTCCTCGAGGACGTCCTTGGCCTCGAGGACACATTTTGAAGTCCTTGGCCTTGGCCTCGAAGCCTCAAGTCCTTGGCCTTGGCCTTAGCCTCGAAGCCTTAGGTCCTCGAAAATTGCCCTGTCCTTGGCTCGAGGACAGCACTATTTTTAAACCGTTGAAATTTTGTCGGAAAACGCCAGAAACCTCGCGGAAAAACTGCAAATACCTTTTTTATTTTGCGCAATTGGAGCATTGGCTTAGCCAAGCGGGCCTCCCCCCCCCCAAATGAAATTTCACCAATGACAAAAATGTGACAAAAATGCCTATTGTTTTTTCAGTTTCAGTTTCTTTTTAGCATTTTTCGTTTACACCAGTAGCGAACAACAATATTGAAGACCAAAGGCCCCGGGACCCCCTTAAATCAATTTTTGCCACCCAATTTAAACGTAAACCTGGAAGAAATGGATAGTTTTCGCCCTAAAAGTTGCTATCTCAGAATCACATCTAGCCTTTTTATGAACGTAATGCATTAACCAAGGCCGGATTTACCACAATATGGCGCAGTACCAGCTAAGGGCCCTGCGCTCAAATTTTTAGACTTTTTATGGTCTTCACCAACATTTGGTGGAAAGATGTTGCGAAAATCTCCAAAGTGCCAGGAGCCCAGCGCGATGGAAATCCGGATCGGCAATAACATGGTCAGTAGCGTAGCCGGGGGCGGGGGGGCTATAGCCCCCTCATTGGCCTGTCAACCAAAATGCAGAATAAGAAAAACACCACGTTTTTAGCTCTTCTGATACTGTCTTTTGTGATGGAATTGACTAAAAAGTGATTTAAAGCATTTTTTGAAACATATATTCAGAGGGGGGCTAATTTGTCAAAAATTAAAGTCACCAATCAATGAAAACTTTAAAAAATGCCCAAAAATAAGCAATCAAATTTAATCGCTAGGGTAAAAACGCCAAACATAGGTTTTATCAACAAATATATTATAGACTCAGGAATAAGAGGGCGGGGCAGCTCAGTATTAGTTAATTGCCAATCACTTCTCTCAAATATCTTTCCATTAGCCCCCCCCCCGGAATTATTTTTCTTTATACAATACAGACAAAATAGATTACTCAGAGTGAATTTTATTGAATAATAGGATTTTATGATCTACCTGCATGTAAACAAGAGAACTGCAATGTTATCATTAGCCACTTCCCACATAGCCCGATAATGCAACCAGTTGAATCATGTTGCGCTGGCAATTTCTATGCCGCGTTTTAAAAGCATTATTTCTTATTAAAATAGCTCTAAAATGAAGTTATATTTGCAAAAAAATGCAAAATTTGCGAGCGCTGGGGGCTCCGCCCCCAAGCCCCCGTGCCTCCGGCGGCTGGGGGCTTTGCCCCCAGATCCTCAAAACAGCCTTCCCATTGCAAATTTCTGGCTACGCGCCTGACATATGGTTAGTAAGCGAAACTACCCATCTATTGTACTATTTTTCAATAGCAATTCATAAATTCACCTCCACCTCGCCAGTTTTTACGAACAAAATATTTTGAAAAAAAATTAGCCATGGAAAATGCTGATTGAGCAAATCGTTGAACTTCAATTGAAGGGGACTGGGCCCCTTGGCCAAACATGCATTTCTCTAACTGGTTATTTTCATGACAAAACAAAAATCTCTAAGGAAAATTTTCGAGTGGGTTTTCATTTACTGCTAAAATGTTGCACGAGTCAATGCATCTTACTTCCCCCTACCTGGAGCAAATCACGTACAATTAAACTTTAACGCCAAAATGCAGGATGCTAAACGTGTTTTGGATTTAAATTGCAACTAGAAACAGGATTAAACAAGTTAATTTTTTTAATTTGTTTTCAAATGTCAAAAATCTTGTGCTTTCAAATGGTTCTTAACATGTGCGAGGTGTGATTCAATGGTATTAAAATAGCTTTTTTTTTCCAAAAAATTACAAAAAATCGCTCAACGGCGGGGGGCTTCGCCCCCAGATCCCCGTCTGTGATACGTTTGAGTTACACTGGCTTTCTCAAAACGTCTCCAAAGTTACGTATTTGCACTTTTCAACTATATTAGTTGAGGCCCTCTCCCTTTGCAAAATCCTGGTTAAGTGAAAAACAGGCAAATTTTTGATGACGTCATTGCATGAGATTTGTGGTTTAGGCCTACCCAATCAAAAATTCTGGCTACGCCTATAAATTGGAAATTGCCTGAAAAACTTTTTTGAAGACCTTTTTTTTTGGAAAACACTTGCGGCTGTGTCCTTGGTCCTTGGCCTCGAGCATTCCTGTCCTTGGCCTCGAGAATATCTGTCCTCGGAAAGGCTGTCCTTGGCCTTGGCCTTGGCCTCGGATTTTCTTTGTGTCCTTGGCCTTGGCCTCGAGCCTTGTGTCCTCGACTCACCTCTGATTTCAATCTTCGGCACAAATGGGTTAAACAAAAGTACATGCGTGGATAGCGAAAGTCATGACGATTTTAAAAATCTTTTCAATAAAAATTAGAAGTAGAAAACAAACCAAAAATTTTTGATTGAAGTTTTTAAACTTTTCATACATAAAAAAGAAAATTAATGCTACTAAAGTATTATCGGAGATTGAGCTTTTTTCACAATTCACCAATAAAGTAAAAGCATGAATCTCACCAAATGTGCCAATTCTAGTGCCGTTGCAGAAGTTTCTATGAGTTCATATAGCTCCCAGCCATCTTGCTCGTCTTGTTTGGCTTCTAAATCGTCCGAGCTCTTTTTGTTATGTTGTTGTTGCTGTAAGAATAGAACTTCAAAATCATAGTGAATGTTACTGCTTAATAAGCTACAGAGCAACATTTATTACAAACAAAAAGTATTTTGAGGGAGTTGCTGTTCTGATGCTGTGTAGTATCGTGTGGTTTTTAAATCTCATTGAACTTTTAAAAAACATTTCTCCCAACAAGACACAGTAAGTTCACGTTTGATTTCTAGCTGAGATAAACCAAAGACCATAAAAAGGTATTTACAACTTCCTACCTGGCGTTCATTCACAAAAAGGGTCAGTGTAAAAATGCCGCTGCTGTAAGCATGCAATAAAAACCATAACCTGAGCAAACAATGACTTAAAGGCTGTTGAAGAAAAACCACAATTTCCATTGTCCAAAAATGTTTATTTTATAGGTTTTGATGCATAACCAGTTGGCCTGCGGAATCGTTGATGGATTAAGTGACCCTTGGTCGCTTGCCACGTAAATAGCGAAAGGTCTACCAAAATGCTAAAAATTTGCCGAAAAATAATTCGAATCCAACCTACGACAAACTTTTTCGTTACTACTACTTGGATTTCTTTCTTGCCAGAATTACCGCTTTTTGCCCTTCATTGTACCAGAATTACAAATCACATACGTTCTGTCCAGTAGCAAGACCTCAAGCCCATCTTTCTTTGCTCAAATAGCTACTTTAACTTCTTGGTACTACCGAGGCGTTCTTTTCCACTTTCCCCCACCACCCGTAGTCGTACCCAGCATTTTTGATTGGGGGAGGCAAATCACAAATCACATGCAATGACGTCATCAGAAATTTTCAAACGAGGAACTTTTTATGGGGCAAAAATGTCGTATAGAAGGGAAGATCAGAAGCCGTGGCTTGTTTTGGCACTTAAGCAGAATCTGGTAAAGGAAAATGGCTCAAGCCAATTGTTAAAAAGAGCAAATGTCTAACGTAGAAGACGTGTTGAGTAAACTAGTATAACTCAAAAGCATCACAGACGGGGGTCTGAGGGCGAAGCCCCCAGCCGCTAAGCGATTTTTGTAGTTTTTGGAAAAAAAAGTTATTTTAATGCCATTGGATCACATTTCGCACGTGTTCAGAGCCAGTTGAATAAACTAGATTTTTAACATTTCAATGCCAATTGGAAAAATTGGATAGTTCAATTCTTTTTTTACTGGCAATTTAACTTCAAAACACGTTTAAAATCTTGCTTTTTGTTGTCAAATTTTGTCAGTAATTTTGCCCAGGTATAGGGGGAAGTAAGGTGCACTGCCCCCTACAATATTTTAGCAGTAAATAATAATCTACTAGAAGATTTTTCTTAAAAATTTTTGTTTTGTCATGAAAATAACCGGTTGTAGGAGTACATGTTTGTCCAGATGGCCTAGGCCCCCTTAATCCAAATTCAATAATTTGTTTAACGAACGCTTTCTCCAGCTAAATTTTTTTTAAAGTTTTTTTGCGTGAAATCTGGAGAGGTGGAGCTGAATTGTTATTGAAAAATGGTCCACTACATGGTTTCCCTACTAACCGTCTTTTTTCGGACCGGATTTACATTGCGCGGGGCCCCTGGTATTTAAGGGACTATGGCAACATCTGCTTGCCAAATATACATGTGGTATCAGAGTTGTAAGTCGGGTCGGGCTTTTCGGGTTGGGTTCGGGTTCGGGCCGGGTTCGGGCCTAAAGTTGAAAAAAGTTTTGGGCTTATTTCGGGCCTGAGACGTACTTTTTGTCTTAGGTGTACAGAAAATAATCAAAATAACTTGGCAATATTGCTAAATTTTTTAGACCTAACGCAACTTTCGTTTTTTTTCGGGCATAATTTGGGCTCTAAATTAATTTTCGGGTTCGGGCCTGAACTTGTCGCCCCGTTTACAACTCTGTGTGGTATTATCATCTTAGCGTGGGGCCCTGGCACTCTGTCACATGAAAAATCCGGCCCTGGTTATTGCACTACGTTAATAACAAGGTTAGATGAGGGCCTGAGGTAGCAAGTTTTAGAACAAAATCCTTCAATTTCTCCCGAGTTATACATTTAAATTGGCTGGCAAAAATTGAATTAATGGGGCCCGGGCCCCCTAGTTATCAATATGGTCGTTAATTACTGTTGTACGCGTGTACTGTCGTCCACGAAGATGCGAAAAAAAAAGGGAAACTGAAGAAACAAGGGTTTTTTGTCACATTTTTATCATTGGTGGCATTTCGATTGTGGGGGCCGGGACTCCTTGCCCCCTCTCTGGCCACACCTTTGCCCCAACCTTTTTAAGCCGCTTTTGCCCTCACCATTCAGCACTTAATGAAATGATCGCTGATTGGAACAGTAACTACTCCTTTTCAATGTCCTCGGCAAGGCATAGTATGGAATAAAAAGGGGTTTTCCAAATTCCGTACCAGCAGATTTCTTCTATTCTATGTCCATTTAACATTGCAAAGACATGGAAATTTTCTTTAACTAAGTAATAGCAATAAACAGCAAGGCTAAATCCATGCTAATCGTTTATTTACGATCAAAAATATATAGCTTTTTGTCTTTCATCAGGCCTCTTCATGTATTTGTTAGATTCTAGTTATGCCAACTTTAGACTAACTGGAAGAAATAAAATACTAAAAAGAGCGATATCATGGTTACGAGTCACCAGCAGACTTAAGACAAAATGGGTCATCAATTGCATTTACCAGGTCAACAGTTCATTTAGTAATGGAAAGTAATGAAGTTTTGCATATAGCTACAAAACTTTAACGCGCAGCTATAAAAGATACTGCATGTTCTTGTACAAAAATAAATTATTTTAACAGATTGGCGGTGTCGCCATGGGATCGCCATTGGACACGACATTAGCTAATTTTTTCTCGGCAAAAATGGCGAAAAGAATAAACAGGGTTGCAGCTGGGAATCATCCTCTATTGCATCTACGTTATTTTGATGACATTTTCGTTGTTTGTAAAACCTGTGAGTCTTGTTTACCATTTCAGAATTAAATATCTTAAATTCTTAACACAAAAATGTAAAATTTTTGTCGATTATGGTTCAGAATTGACGTGCTTTGTGAACGTACAAATTAAAGTTAATGAGGATGGGCGCGACACATAAATGTAGCACAAAACCATTAATACTGGTCTTCTGCTAAATTTTGACGCTTTATGCCGCTTGAAATGGAAATCTAGCTTAATCTTGAGCTTATTAAATCGTGCAAAAGTCTTCCTTTCCATTTTGCATTTTCTATAGTTTCAACCAAAATTTTCATTTCATTTTCCATTTCATGCCATGCCCTATCCTCGGATGCATCAGGAAGTTCTATACACTTAGATAATAGTATACTCGTTGCAAATTGTTTCCTTTCATCTCTGTCTTCCAATGCCTTCCTTTCGATTTTGTATGTCACAGAATACCTGTTGGATTTCCGGTTCAATCAAGGTTTCGAGAATCGCAATCCAAATTTTCACCGTGTTTTTCACCGCATCTTGTACAGATAATTTTTGTCTTTTGTACTTTCGAGCGCAATTACCGGCACACGTTATCCTGATTTACAGTCAACAGTTTACTTACTGCGAAGTGCAGCTCAAATACGTATGGCAACTTTTCCAACAGAGCTTTGCTCTCATTAACTTTTCCTTCAACGCCTTGTAATTTCTAAAAACATTTTACGTCAGTTAGTGTGCACATAAACTTGCTAGGAAAACATAAATAACCTAACGCCAAGAAAAAATGGACTGACCTGGTCATATACAGTTGCTTTGCAAAGTGCTACTAAAAATTGCTCCGATTAAAACTCAAGTGCAATCACGCGTACATTTTGTACACAGTACCCACTTGCCTGCAGGTGGATTAATAAATGTTTAAAATTTACATTTTCTTGCTAATTGCTAGGATATACTTAAATCAGTCGTGCAGTTTTGCTAGCTACAATACGTTGATATTGTTTCATCAATATTGACACGGCATGTCACGTACTAAATCTTCAGTAAAAAATAAACAAAAAAAATAAATAAATTACGTTAACTTCAGTTCGCATGCTTTTCAACCAGCATTTATCTGAGTCTGTCTTGCAACACCAACACAGAACAAAACACAAAAAAATATTCAGTAACACAGCATGCTACGTTAACAAGCGCGTCGATTCCCAAGGGGGGGGGGGGGGTTCGGACCTTCCCCAAAGATATGCATTGAGGGGGTCCAAAAAGTAAAGGATCCTCCAATGAAAGTGGAACATGTTTGCTATCTATCGTGAATACTAGCAAGAAAAACATTGCGCTCTTGTCAGATTTTTCTTGCTCAAAATCTTGAAAGGCTGCATATTACAGCGCTAGGCCAAGATTTCATAACAATAATCACAGTACGAGTATGTATTATCACTTAGCCAATATCTTGCACAATTTTTACTTCGTACGTCACCAAAGGCGTAGCCAGGATTTTGGATTTCGGTGAGCCCAAACTAGAAATCACGTCGGTGAAGACCAAAAAAACAAGAAAGTCTTTACTACAGTATGATTTAGGATTTTTGATTGGGGGGGGGGGGGCGAAATTTAGTTTAAGACCACTTTTGGATTGGGGGGGGGCTAAATCTCAACTTACAGAGTAGAGACCACACTTGAAAACCAACAAAATAAATCTGAAAAGCTGAATTGCACCCGAAAATCAGGTGAAGACCAAAAAAACAAAAGGATCTTTACAGTGTGAGCTAGAGGTGAAATCAAACTTACAACGGGAACTGAATAACCAATAGCCCCCTGGCTACGCCTATGTACGTCACAAACTCGTCATTGTGCCTGTGTGTCTGTCTCTAAAGCAAACAAAGTCTAGATGACGAAAGTTGTGACTGTTTTCGACTCTGAGAGCGAGAGCAGACTGAGACTTGCAGCGTCAGAGGAAGATAGGCAAAAGATCGTTTTTCCTTTGCTGTTTTGGGCGTAGAAGAAAATTTATAGGCTAACCGTTGTATCAAAACCAAAAAGCTCTTCGATTGAAGAAAATAATTAATGCTCCGTTGGATAGACTACCGGTATTTGTTTGAAAAAAGAGTAGTATCAGTCAGCCAGGTTGATTATTTACTTCAGTAGACAAAGGCGCTACGCTAACAAGTACGGAAAAGCAGTGGCGTTGTTAGAAATGGTGCCATCTCGGCTAGGACTTCATGGATGGTGTCATCTCTCAAAGTACAGTAGTACAGACAGGATTGGCAGAACGATTTTCGAAGTGGAGAACCTGGCACAGAAGTGCATCCACAATTTTGACCAAGTCGCGGCTCCTTTCAGAAAATATCGTAAATACGGAGCAAAGCGGGCCGCTGAAAAATTTGTTAATTTTTGAAACAAAATAACATTAATTGCAATACTCTGGTGGCGATATATTTTTGTGCATAATTGTGTTTTTTTTACTGACGTATTTTGGAAAATTTTATTTTTCGTTAAACGACGTTTTCGTAAAGATTTAAAAGTTTACCTTTTCACAGAGTTGCAAAATAAATTCAGATGGTTTATATGAATTTACTATCATTTTAGCTTAAAAAATTTTTTCATAATCACTTTGTACTACCAATGAGTTTATTTATTGATTTGACGTTTCGCCTGCCAAACCGGGAAGCTTCTTAAGAACAATTTTTGGCAGTGTTGCAAATGGATTTGGAAATAAATTGCAAATGTACAAATGTATTTCCAACATATCATCGCAAACAACGTCCTGCTTGCTCTGAAAGCGAATCCGAACAAACGAAAATCATGATTGTAGTCCCTTAGGCACAAAATCACGTTGAGCCTACAGTATTAAGCGTGTTTTACAGTACAGCAAGTTGGTGAGGGGGTGGCTAGGAAGCCTGTTTGTGTCCCGTCTAATACTTTTTTGTAAGCCTAAAGACAAAGTTCTGGACAAACAAAAGCCGGGCCTTGTTTATCAAATATCTTGTCGTGACTGCGATGCGGTGTGCATGGGTGAAACAGACTGAAGCTTGGAAACTAGAAAACGTGAGCATATTAATGCAGTGAAGAATTTTGACCTGATAAAATCTGCACTGTGTCAGCATGTCGCAGAAAAAATCATTTTAAAATGGGATAATGCTGAAAAAATTAAGGAGAGAACCACACTGACACAAGCGTCGGATAGCAGAAGGTTATTTGATAAACCAAAAATCTTGGGAATTGAATGCTTTAAATCGCAATGATGGGTTAATTGTTTGGTCCGTATATAAATCTCTTAGGAGGTAAAAACCTTTTCTAGAGCATATAGTATTTTGCAATAGATCCTTTTCATAGAGTCTCCAACAGCTAGTCAAATAGTTATTTTTTAATACTGTATTCATACTGTGTATTATAGTTTTTTTTCATACTGCATTCTTTTTTCAAGCTGTTAGTGACATAATTTTCAAAATTGTATAATGTTATTGTTTCATCATTTTAATGTTTTTGGGTAAAATAGTAAAAGTATTGTGATGTTGATATGTCTTTACTGTTACCTATCTTCTGCTGTTTTTTTTCTCATTTACCTTTTCGTTACTGCGCAGGCAGCACTACCGACAACTGTTCTGAAAAAGCCTCCCCCAGCTTGGGAGGCTAAACGTCAAATCAATAAATAAACTCATCGGTAGTACAAAGTGGTTATGAATAACTATCCCGATGAACGCAACGCGTCCACTATTTTTGAAAAAACTTCGTTACTATTTCATGAATTTTTACATTAAAATTTTATTACAGTATATCATCATGAATAGGTGTTATCTTAAAATGGCTCCATCTAAAGCGGGCCGACCTCCTAGCTACGCCACTGCGGAACAGTAGAGCGCAAAAAAGTGAAAAATATTTTTGACCAAAAAGTTACTGCAATTTCAGAATAAGATGTTTGCTTGTACCACTTTTCGACGCAAGAAGTCACGTGACATTTTTAGGGCCCAAAATCGCCCCAAAAGTTTGTGTGAAAGAGGTTGCATTCAAAAAATACCACAAAAAATATTTTATGCGGTTATATATCTCAAGATATTCTTTTGTCCCCACCAATCCACTTTTGGCCGCGACGAGGATTTTTTCCAAAATATCGTTCGCTCATCTCCTAAATGGGGAACCATCGAAAAAAAACTGCACTGCATGGGCAATTGCTTCGTACAGACAAAATAAACAAAATCTACGATGTACAAACAATGCAAACAGAAGTCGCGAGGTTTTGCCAAAAAAGCTCAGCGTATTACACTTGACCCCCAAACATTTGGAGAAATCGACGCGCTTGTACGTTATTATTGATAATAGACAACTTCACTTAACCACATGAGTGCGGAAAGCTAAGCTGGCGATTGCGAATTTTGAGCAAAAACGACTGCACATTAGGTTACGAAAACTTGTTTTCTAGAATAACAGCCGGACGACAAGCATAGACATTTAACGGCAATGTGAATGTGATGTCTCAGACGTATGTACGCTTTGTAGCAAGCAAACCTCGTGGCAAGCGTCAAGACGTTTGCCACATGAGCATACTTTGTGGTCTCGGTTTCTCGGACTACGTTGGTCAGGAGCCAAAGCATAATAGATCAAAAATCTAAAATTTCTCAAAGCTCTTGAATCACTTAAAGACATTTTTTGACAAAATAATTTTTGGTTTTCTTGAATGACAAACTTGCTTCGCTTATTTGTCGAAGCCGCTATATCTAGACCAACGGTGGGCAAACTGCAGCTCGCGGACGTAAATTTTGTGGCTCTTGCATTGAATCGTAACATTACAAAAAAAATTAAGATTATACTTTACAAATATGTAATCTCGTCTTTGAAAATGTTTTCATTTATCGATGTATTTTAAAGTGATAAAACAAGTATTGGTTTTCTTAGCGCTGTCAATCAAGGTTATACCAACTGTGATGACGAATTGCTGCATAAACACTTCAAAGAATCAAGGTAGAATAATTTTCCCGTAGTCGTAAACCACTTTAAATAGAGCAGCCAAGTGTGAATGTTGTCTTATAGGGTTATATTAGTAGTTATGTATATGGCGTGTTCGGTGCACAGAGGTCACGTGACTGCACTGTAGTCGGCCCATTCTCAATAAAATTATTCAGTGCAAAGCAGGTCACCTGACTCTCAAAAATGCACTGGAAACAAAATGACTTAAAATGCACTGTAACCGTCCTTGTGTTTCAAATTTTTTTAAAAATAGTAGTTCTCAGTCCCCCCTCCCGATGTTAGTAGGAGGTATTAAACTCGCAATTGAGCGCTTGTCACGTGTAACCAACTTGTGCTCATAATTGCGCTTCAGTCGCGTTTAATTCTTTTCAATAATTAGTTTGATTTTGTCATTTTCTACAGGTTTCACTTTAATTGTAAAGCCATTGCTATTAAATATTTTCACTTTGGGTTTACCGTACGCCTTTTGTATTCTTTCAATGTCTTCTTTTGATAGAACATCACTTGATACTTTTGACCACTTGTGTTTATAAGTAGGATACATGATAGAATCTATACTTTGTGAATGGGTTAAACCTAAACAAGGACCTATTTCATGAACAGCTACCACAAATAAGTTGTGTTTGGGAGGTGTTTCTTGGTCTGTCCAATCTTCATCAGCATCGAAATGTAAATCACCCCCAATTCCTGAACCTGGATAAAATCCATGAGCTAAAACACCGCCTTTACCTTTAAAAGGGAATCCATCGCCATGTTCCTTGGCACAAAAACTAATTTTAATGTCACATGGCTCATTTGGCTGTACTGTTTTAAATTTAAGTGCTGTAGGTTTATCCCAAACTTTAAAAGCAGAATCAATTTGTTTGTGTATCGATTCTTCTGTAAGTTTTGGTGTTAAGTTCGTGATACAGTAAGTTAAAACACGTTTATTCCACTTTTGTTTTATATCTTCTATATTTTCTGGAACTGATAAATTTGAAAGTTGAAATCCACAAAACATCTTTTATTTATATGTAGATTTAAGTTGCTCTAATTCTTCAATCGGAATCCAGCTATTAAAATTATTGCTGTATCCAGACCACTTACCTAATGCCGATTTCTTTTTATTATCTTTGCGAACAACTTGTTCCATTCTGAATTTAGTTTGATTCGTTTTCAAAAGTTCTTGTTCATAGAAAGTTCCAGAAATTAAATCACCACGAAGATCAGTGATTTCGTAAGTGTGTGGATTGGTATTTAAAACTTTAGAAATTAAAAACAGTTCCTCTGTCCAGTTTGGAGTAAAACCCTTGTCAAAAAGTTTTCGCTTGTATTTTGAAAGTCTAACTGTGTCACCAACTTTAAATTTTGCTTTTGTTTTTATTGGTTTAATTTTAGCGTATGAATTATAGTAAACAATTCCTTAATTTTCTTTTTCGCTTGCTTGAACAGGCGTCATTTTCACGGATGAATGATAGCTGTTATTGTACTCATCAACTACCTCAGGTAGCATGTCTAAGTACTGAGTTGAACTTTGTTTTGTAAATTGCTTCCACATTTTATTTTTGATAGTGCGATTCCAGCGTTCAACAACAGAACTTTTTTCTTCATTTTCAGTTGAATATAATTTAATGTTGTGTTGGTCCAACAGGCTTTTCGTATTTTTGTTGTAAAATTCTTTTCCCTTATCAGTCCATAAGAATTTTGGGATTCTTTTTTCTTTGAAGATTTTCTTGAAAGCATTAGCAACAGTTTTACCCGTTTTGTCTTTCAAAGGGACTATCCATCCAAATTTAGAAAATACGTCAATCACCATAAGTAAATATCGGTAACCTTTATTCCATTTGCTAAACTTTTGCATTTCTACTAAATCAGCCGCCCATATTTCATCAATTGATTTGCTTATAACTCGGCGTCGCAGAAACTTTTTCTTTACTGGTTTGTGTAGTTCATCAGCTAGTTCTGTTTGCCATGACGCCTTTTCCCGTTTTTTGCACCTAACCCCAACTTATATTTAGTTCCAATTGCTGCTAGTACAAACTTTTTATCAAACGATTCCCGGATACCTTTCGTTTTTGTTTGCGATAAACTGTCTAACATATCTTTATCACATTTTAGTTTACCTTTTTTATTGTCATTATCACGGTAACAAATATCATGTTTCATTGCAATAGCATCTATTTGATCATAAGGTTCTTCCCCAGGTAAAGGTTGGTCGTTCGAATCAAGTTGTTTATCCAAAGGATTATATGGCCCAGTGTACTTGTGACTTGGAAGAGTGAACCCACCTTTTGGTTTTGGTAATTTTCCTATCGCAGCATGAAGGTCTAACAAGCCTCCTTTTTTGTTGGTTTTAATGAAACTATGCTTTGTAATACCACAACTAGCACAAATGCAACGTATCATCAGGCGACCATTTCCTTTTCCTTTTATAATTTCATCAGAACCTGGAACACATTTAGTTTTTTTCTTTTCTCTAACACAATAAGTTTCCATCTTTAATATATGATACATAAAACTTCATAAACATTTCATGAAAAGGTGTAGGTTTTTCATGAAAATCTAACAATAGTTCGTTTGCTGTTCTCCCCTTATTTCGCTCTGTTATGTAATACACACAGTAGTAACCACAAAGAATTGAATTAATATTTTGAATTTGTGCATCATTGTAAATAATGTTTTTGTTTGTAGTGCTTATATATTTAACAACTTTATTTGGGGGTACAAGTCCAAAGCTGTCAAAGTATTCTACTTTATCTGATTTTTCTTCGTTGTAAACACAAACCCAATGAGTTCCACTACCCGCAAAATAATCTTGCAAGTTTACGACAGCTGATTCATTTTTATTCATTGCTTTTGGTAACATATCTTTGCTAAATGTTCCTTGATAATTGTCACACTTAATCATGATTTTATCAATGTCTAAGTTTGTTAATGGTTTCATTTATTTACTGCTTTATTAGTTGCTCCTTGGATGGCCCCGGAAGCAGCTGCTAATCCTAAAGTTGGCAAAACCTTTTTAGCTAAAAACGGTAACACTAGTTTTCCTAAATTAAGTAAGCTACTTAAGAAACCATCTTGTTTTTGCAATTGCGTTTTACTAAAGTTTATTTGTATACCGTGTCCAGACGCTTTTGATTTGTTAATTCTATTTATCTGTCGACTCGTCAGTTGCAAACTAACGTTGCCTTTAGTCTGTAAACTTGCATTTGTTAGTCTAACACTTACACTAGTTTTGCGTTTATCTGCATTTGCAATTTTTTTCTTTTAATTTTGTGTCAAGTTCAATGAGTAATCGTGGTACATTTTATATTAGACTTTATAAAATCAAACCCAAGATCGGAACATTTTTGAAAGGAGAATTTTTTCCTAGTATAAAACCTTTTCCGAGAATCTGAGGTTCGTCGAAGCGATAAGACCTACCTTGTCTTTTTGTTCCAGGCAATATAAGCCCTTTACCCTTTGATCCAGGTAACACAAGTCCTTTTCCTCCTAACAAACTGGGCAGCAAGCTACCTGCTAAACCTGCTAAAAGAGTTCCAATAAAACCACCCTGTTTTGAAATTTGTAGTTTTGATAGCTTCAAAGTAACACCTGAACCTTTTGCTTTAGCATCATTTATTTTGTTAACTTGCGTCTTTGTTAAACCAAGAAAGTCTGATCCTTGTAACTGGTGGTTATTAAATGTGAGTGTAAGCCCAGTTTTGTTTTGAAAAGCTTGTTTTATTTTTTCTTTTTGAAATTGTGATAAATTTAATCCGATTTTAACATACATTTTTATTTATACTCAGATAATTATATTCATTTGACCTGAAAGTCCTTCTAACTGAAGGTATCTATCAGAAAGTACGACTGCATAAACATAGAAAGCTTGGTCAGCGTTATTTGCAATATTTCTAAAGTTACCACCAAGACTAAACCTTATTTCAATATCTGCCGAGCTGTTTTTAAGTCGTTCATTGTGTTTACTTACATCAAAATGATGAATTGGATACAAACTAGCCCAGTCTTCAGCTGATAATTGACAGCCCGTGTCGGCGTCTTGGTATTTGTTTACAGCCTCTAGAAAACTCATGTATAAACGCGAATAATTTCTATTTTGTGGAGTAAAATTACATTCAAATTCTCGTTCAGGATATTGAATGCTGTTTATTCTGCAACTAATACGTCTTAAGTTTGCATTGTCAAAAATCATGTTATTTAGCTGCTGGTTGTTATCTCGTTCACTCGATTGAAACGCAACAAACACATGCCTGGGAAGCTCTGTTCCTGGCTGGGTTGTTATTCTCCAAGTCATGCTTGTTTCTGTTGACTGAAACATTGTTCGATACACTCTCATTTGTTCAAAGTATAGCTGTTTTATATGTCCTTTTACTAACATAGCATCTATTTCCGATTCAACTCTTAAACTTGGTTTCACTTTAGGCATCCACAAAGAGATATGACTTATGTTAAACTTACCAGCAGCTACACCATTTGCACGTAAAATATAGTTATTAGATGTTTCTCTATCCACGACTATACTGTGTTTAACACCCCTAAAAACCTTATCGATATCACAACAAAATCCAAATATTTGGGAAAGAGGAAGCATTAAAGTAATTTGCTTATTTCCTGTAGTAATGTTCTGTCTTGCGGTAAAACCAATATTTGCTTGTAGATTGTTGTTGTATATTTCTACAATTGCTCTAATACCATCACGTACAGCATTTGCATTTGCATCATCAGCTACACCACCAAAATTTTGTTTAAGAGATGGGGAACCAGTTCCAGTGTCTTTAAACCACAGCATGTTAGAGGCGATTGATCTTGAATAATCATCACTAAAGCTAACTAAATTGAGTATCGTTGATGCTTGAGGTAGATAAAGCTACCTGGAGGAATTGATAATAATCGTGCAGCTACTCCATCTGGTGAATAAAAAAATTTATTATTGCTGCTTGTTATGTTATGCCAAGAGTACCATATTTGAGCATTGATTAAGGACATCTCGTAACTTTTTTTAATGTCTAGTTGCAACGGTGGATTAAAGCTAGTTATAAAATCTTCTGATTTTCCTTGTCCTTTCCTAGAGTCAAAGAAAAGTGGTATTGATGTCATTTTAATATATTGTCAAATAATTTTTGGTGGTCGCAGTGTGAAATGCATTTGTTTAATTTTAGTTTTTTCAAAATGTTTGCAATTTCTTGATCCAAACGTTTGTTATTATTGCCGGCTTGTTTGGCTGCTACTGGTAAATTAAGTCTTTCACAAAGTTTGTTGGGATCTTTAAGCCCTCTTCCAAAGGTAACTTCCATTCCTCCTAATAATTTATTTAATTTTTCTCTGTACTTTTTAAAAGTTTTTATTTGCTTATCAATCACTTCTGTATCAGCATCGCGTCTTCTTCGTAAACCACCTAATCTTTGATTGATTAATCTAGTTTTACAAGCTCCACAATATCAGTCTCAAAATTGTTTTGTGTAAGCAATTCTTTTTCTTCGTTATCGAAAGCACTGTCAAAGTGCACAGTATAAATTGATCTAGGTTTATCTTCAATGGCAAGCTGTTGCTGTATGTGTTGAATTAGTTGGTCTTGCCTTTTATCAGTTTTTTTCTGAGTTTCTTCAAATGTTTTAGTAATGGGACGAAATATTTCAGAGGCAGACTTTTGCAGTTGTTGTTTGGCTACAATTTCTTTTTGCAGCTTTTGTTTCAAAAGCTTTCGGTTATTAATATAATCTTTTACAAGTTTATTTTTGTTTTTCAACTCTTCTTCATTTACAAATGGCATGTTTACTATATAGCATATAAAGCTTAAGCCCAAAAATGGTCAAAGCATTTTCTGTAACGAAGAGGTAGGTGTTTGGCTGTTTTGTCCAGCACCATAAAATTGTAAGGATCTTTGGTTGCTTCACAGTAAATCGACTCCATTTCTTCTTTTGTTATACCTTTAGCATGATCGTCAGTAATGTGTCTGATATCTTTGTTGTCTAAGTTCCCGAAAAAAACAAAACAGTTAGTGTTTCTTCTTATGTACTTCGAAGCGTTGAAGTATGACTGGGTGAGGTAAACACAGTTGCAATTTCTGTTTCTAGATAAAGAAAAGTATTCCATCAGTTTTTTAATATTGTCTAGCTTAATGTCGTCAAAAACTATTACTTTCTGTTAAGGGTCAAGCTCTTCTACTGGAGGCAAGTCTTCAGGGCTTAGCACTTCAATACCTTGCTCTTTTAAAAATCGATACTTATCTTGCTCAGGATTAACAGTATAAACACAACAAAGGTCGTAATTCATCCACTTGAGAACCATGTTTAAAAGCAAATTTGTTTTTCCTGACCCTGTCGATCCTACTATCATGTAATGACAATCTGGTAGAAGATAATGATGTTTGATTGGCTTGTTGTCCCCACTTAAATATTTATCAAAGTTTATTATATTCATTTATAATAAAAAAGGACAAAATGAATATTTCAAAATTTGGAATAAGTGGAAGTCAATCTTCAAGTACTGTTAAGGTTGTAGGTATTGAACACAAAGTTTCCAAGTCAGGAGATATAATGTATGGTGATTTAAACTTAAACAACCACAAAATTACAAACTTAGCCAATCCTGTAATGGAATCAGATAGTGTAAATAAAGGATAATGCAATTAGCAACATTGTCCATTTTGCCAAAAGCTCTGAGTTTGGTTCGAGGTTGGCTACTTTAGGTATAAACAACGATAATCAATATGTTGTATCGCCCTCTCAAATTCAAATTCAGAGGTCTCAAATATATGGTGTGGAAGTACTTGGTCGTTTACCAAACAGGGTCTTTTGTATAGAAAATATTCCACCTAACAACGCATCAATTGAATTAGGTGAATCATTGATTCTAAGAGGACTTGTTGATCCCATTCTACCTTCTGATGCGGCAACTAAACAATTTGTTGAAAATTTAGTTACAAATGTGAGAGATAATATTAACTTACAAGGATTACACACCATCATAAATTTACGAGATCCCACAGCACCAGGTGAAGCAGCAAACAAAAATTATGTTGACCAAATAACGCAACACATTCAAACCGAAGACGATAATGTAACCATTTCACGAAACTTAGATATGAAAAATCATACCATTTTCAATGTAGGTAGACCTTCCGAACCTACCAGTGCAATAAATAAACGTTATTTTAAATGAAATATATATCGTCCAAAATTTCAAATATTTTTGGGTGTTAGTATTACTCCGTCTTCGACACCTGGTTCGAGGCCAATTCCATCAAGTGCTATTCATTCAGTTCGTACTAATACAGATCACAATTTGCATTTCGTGAGTGCACCTCTTGTCGCCGGGAACGATTTTCTGTTTTTGCAATCCGATAGTATTCATTTGAGAGATGAGGTAACCAGCAGTTACATCGAAATAAGTGTAAGCGGACTTGTGAAAGTTACCAGTTATGACGATGAAGACAAATTACATATTGATATAATTCGTGTTAGTCAAGGAGAAACAGATAAAATATGTAAAACAACGGTAACACCCCCATTCGATTGCTTTAATTTAAACTGCATTGTTTTTCCTAATCCTTCTCGAGATGTGTTTCGCATACAATACAACTATGTTTCTTCAAATTCTTCGGTATCAATGAATATGAGCAGCGTCGTAATTAAAGTTAAACAGCTTGAATTGGGTGATCAACCAGAAACGTAATTGTATATCGTAAAATAAACAATGGACTTTAACCACATTAGTAGAAAATTGACTCAAGAACAAGTGAATGAATTGACAAAACTGTATCACACTTATCACAAACAGTATTGGTGTTATAAGAAAATGTTTAAAAAATTTAAAAGAATGGACTTAGCTCTAAAGCTGTCATCTGTTGTTTTTACTACAACTGGGGCCGTGGTTGGTTCTGTTACATTAAATCCGATTTTCTTGGCGTGTGTTAGCGGTACAGGAGTTCTTTTACAGACAATAACGACGCAGAAAAATTTTTCCAAAAAAACTGAGTCTTGTAGATATGCTTATCAATCGTATCAGAAATTACTCAACAAGTTAAAATTGTTTTTAAGATCTGGTGATATTGACGAGTTTTTCGAAAGAGAACTTGCTATGGTTGATGACCAAGTTGCTGATATATGTCCACCAATTTCTGAAAGCTATGAAAAATTACATGCTAAACGATTTCCTCCCACATAATCTTATATTTCTTCAGTAATGCATCACTAATTTTGTATGAAGGTTGTTTGGAAATGTCTAAATATTCTAAGATTTTATTTATAAAAAAATCTATCTTAGGAAACCTTTTACCAGTGAAGCTTTGTAGTTGGTTTTCCACGGTTGTCCAAATGTTCATAAATGCTTGTATTTCATCAGCAGCCAATTCAAGACGTTGTAATTTATTTTTAACATAAGCAGTTTTGCAGTAAACTGATTTACGTAAAACAACATTACGTGGGTTATAATCAATCCAGTCGTTTACAAAATATGGGTGATGAACTACACCACAGTTAATACAAGTTCTATTTCTATTTATAATTTTTATGTCAGGATTTTCACAACAATTTTCATCCATCTTTTTTTTATAATAGCATATATTTTTTTAAATTAATAATGACCATAGGCAAAACTATCAATTCCATTAGAAAGAATATATCGTTTATCATCAAAACACGAAAGAGACTTCTTGTTGATTTCAACGGAATAAATTTTGTGGTTTTCACTTCTAATTGATTTCATTTTATGAAACATTTGACGATTATTGAGGAGCGTGTTTTTGTAATCTTCGTACTTTAACAGATTCTTCACAACATTTTTCTTAATACCTTTTGCAGTTTTGTAACCTTTTTCATCGTTTGTGACGTAGCTGTACATTTTAGATCTAAGTCCAACAAATTCTACTATTGGCACACCTGCGGTTTCATCTTTCATCTTTCCAATTACTTTCTTATTTTTTAGGTCATAAAAGTCTGAGGTTTCTTTGTAACTACTGAAGTCGAATTTGTCTTTGTCAGCCCAAAAATCTTTGTATACGTCTTCTGTTTTTATATCATATGTTACTGAATCTGTATCTGTAAATAAGAGTTTTGCATTCTTACCATATTTCTCTCTAATGTAGTTGTAATGAAAATCATACATCAACGTTTTTGAAATATCGAGAATACACATTCCTACATATGCGGGGCGGTTTAGGGTTAAAGATTCTTTGATTTTATGAACTGCAACAAGATTTTCATTAAATATTTTGCTGCTAACGTAGGTTGGTTTTGCACAATGCTTTAATAGTTTTTCTGGTTCGTTGATCAGAGTAACATTGACACGTTTATGAAGATTTTCAATTGTTTTTCCAAACACTGAGTTGTTCATAAGTTTAAAAAAATCTTTCTCAAAGTCAGACTTGGCGGTTTTTCGCTTTTCTGTATTGAAATCAATATACTTTTTTAACCAAGGTGATTCGTTAAATTCTAATACCCGATGTACTTTTGTAACTTTTAAGCCTAATTCAACATACTGCTTTAAGTTTTTGTAATAAAGAACATAACTCTTTTTTGGCTTTAAATTAGGTATTAATTTTTTAACTCCTTCAACTTTTATATTAAACTGAGTTTGTAATTGTTTACAGTAGTCTGAAAGGAGGTGATGTTTAATTTCCATTTTTTCTGGAGCTAGTGGATAGTCATTATGACTATCATGAAGGTGTTCAGGATAGTCCAGGTCAACTTCTAGTATTAGTCCTTTTCCTTTAGGTAAATTTGCTAAATCAATTTCTTTTTCTGATAGCCATTTAAAACCACCCGTTGATAAATTTTGGCTCATTGCCCATCCACATAAATTGTTTGCATCAAGATATGTAATATAATTTGATGGCTGCTTTGAATCGTAATTATTCATGTATTTGTTGTTAGCTTTAGCATATCTTTTAGAAATGTATGAAACTCCCCCTCTCACACCTTTTTCAATGAAAAGAAATTTGTCAATATCTGTCATTAATTCCAGTTTTATTTCAGTCATTTTAAGCATTGCATCCCATGATAAACTGGGAGAAGTAAAATAATGGCAAGGGTCTAATTCGTAATATTGAAGACAAGTCTTTCGAAATTTCTCAAATACATCTGCTAA
Organism: Trididemnum nubilum; assembly: GCA_963965965.1. NCBI lineage: Eukaryota > Metazoa > Chordata > Ascidiacea > Aplousobranchia > Didemnidae > Trididemnum > Trididemnum nubilum. Next base: position 32,896,192 of record OZ014473.1, on the reverse strand, counting down.
CAGCAAAACATCTGACTTAAGGTACAAGTCGTGGTATTTTCCCATGGATTCCAACTTGAAAGTAGTCCACACATTCTGCGCATGCTTGTAATCCTCATCGTTTATATCTTCATCGGCTAAAAGACTATAGAATTCCTTTTTTGGCGGGAGGTTTCTGTCGTCAAACTTATCAAAGCTGTTCATATAATCGTAGGGATAAACTCCTTTACTTTTCATTAGTTCTAGTTTTTCATCCTGAAATTCTTGTGATGTGTATTTTAAGTCAGAAAGTGGAACGTTCTTAACCAGAGTTTCTAATGAGCTACTCATGAATTGGAAGCTATCGATAAATTTTAAATGTTTGCCTAAGAAAAAAGCCATGTATTTTTCTAGATTGTTTGGAATTACTTTGATATCCTTCTCAAACTTTCCTATTTCTTGCATAATAAAATGTGAATCATAACCCCTTAAATTATGAAAGATTACTGGTATCTTATGAGAAAGTCTGAAGTTTCTATTACATTCATTATGTGCCGCCCCTCTGTATTTTCCTGTAACGTGACAATGATCTCTAGCCCTTTTGTTTCCTCAGAAAAGTCTTTTTTACAAATGTGACATTTTGTAGCTGCTTGAAAGTTTTCTTCATCTTTGTTCGTTAAATCCATAGGTTGATTGAAATGTTCATTTTTCGTTTTTTCACAATAATCAACTTCTTCCAACATAGCTTCCAAAAATTTATAAACAGTGTTTTTACCTCTATACAGTTGAATTGGTTTACTGAATTTATCGTCATAGCAACAAACTACCTTGTAGGAATAGCCGCAATCGATGTGTTTTTGGTATCTTTCTGTGTAGGACTTTTCATCATTTGGCTGACAGCTGTCAATCTTTTGAGTTATTGCTTCAAAATCAGCATATATAACAAAGGGAACTGGTAGTTGTTTATGAAAGTTATTAAACTTCACCGAGCTACCTTTTTTGGGCATTTGTATTGCTTACTTTCCATTTATAATTACGCAGTTTGGTGTGTGTTTGTGTAGAATTTCCTCGCTGCTAAAACATTGAAGACAATATCTGCAGAAATGTTTTCTGTGTTGGTGCTTGCTTTGATTATACATAAATCCATTAAAGTCTTTTATCCAAACATAATGTTGCTTTTCGTCTTCCATTATCAATAATAAATCGAGAGTTGTTTCAAACACCTTTTTAGACACAAATAAAGGAAAGCGTTGCTTGTTTTCATAACCAATAACATTAATGCTGATGTTATTTTGTTCTTCAATTTTTGGTATTTGCTTGATAGAAACTGGAAACTCTATACCGTCATAATTTAGTGTGTCTACATATTTTTTGTAATGACTTATTCTTTCACGATTGCTTTTTACTTTCTCACTGTATACTTTAGCTAAATGACACCACCTAAAGCATTCGTTGTCTTTGTTTTTGATGTTAATTAGTCCTTTCTTAGCATTTCGAAGTTCTTCCGGTAATGCAATGTAACTTGATCCGTGAAGAGGGGTATATTGAACTAAGTTAACATAGTGCCCATCAACAGAAAATATAGACCATCCAGAACCTTCACTAAGCCAATTTCCAATTTTATTTATTATTTGATTAGATGCATTTTGTAATGTTTCACTTACATCATCTTTACTTAAGACGACAATTGCTCTGCTGTTAAAAAAAGCCGTCTTGGTTACTGCTTTGTCTTCTGTTTGTTTTTCAAAGGTTATTTTAAGAGTGACTGTTGCTTTCAATCCTTTCATTTTAACCAGGTCTAACCGCAATTTATCTTGCACTACTTTCTCTGTTTCATTCAATTGTTTCAATGAGCTAAAATCAACAATATCTACATCATAAGATTTAGTATAGTTTTTCAGAGCAGTTTTGAGTAACTGCACTTTAATTACCCGTTTAGGAAAAAGATTTAAAATTTTTTGAAATGCTGCTGAAGCACTTGCTTTAATAGTTGGTGGTACGTAAGCCATCAGCCAATCGGCAAAATCAATTATACGCTTTTGAACTTTACCAGCTGCATTAAGAGCTATTTTCTTTAAGGTTGGGGGAAAGTTTCTAAAGGGTGACGGTTTTAAAGTAGAAACTCCAATATCTGGAACCGCCTGATCTAAAATATTTGATTGGTTCATTTTATTATATAAGAGAAATTATCTTTAAATACTTTTTATGCTTAAGAAAATTTTGTCTGTAGTTAAATAAAAATGAGTACTAAATTAGTCGTTGAAAATCGTGAGTTTTATTTTCATCCAACACATTAAGCATATGCTGGGAGCATTGAGGGTTGCGTTATTAATGTTGTTACTAGAGAACCAACATTTGGTAGAATAACTGAGAAAGGATATTTTGAAATGACTGTCCAAGATTACTGGGGTCGTATCTATGTTCATAATTTTATATGGGAGTGTTTTCATGGACTACTTAAAGATGGACAAAAGATTAAACATATTAATAAAAAATGTGAAGACAACAGATTAATGAATTTAACACTTCGAAGTTCAAATGTAAAAATTAGCTATGTTTAATTAGAATGGAGCGTATCAACAAGATTCGCTCTGATAACAGATTATATAATTTGAAGAAATCTACAGGAACGTTGGATCATTGGAAACTCCTTAAGCAGGTGCAGATTTCTCCAATCACGAAGTAGTAACTGCTATAAAAAAATGTGAGGATCGTCCAAAAAGTTAGCGTCTAATGCTGTCTGGTGACTGGAGGATAAATATGTGCCACAACAACAATATACTGTAGTGGGCTTTTGGCACCATAGGTTAGTAGGAATACTATGTCATAGGAGGCTTAGTATGGCATTGTAGGCAAAGTGTAACATGAAGTAGATTTGTTATGTCACCTTAGTAAGCATAGCATGTTACAGTAGGCACTGCAGCTTACTATGGCACAGTAGGCATAGTTGGCTTATTATTGCACAGTATCCCACAGTAGGCACTGCAGCGTAGTGTATTATAGTAGGGATAGCATTACACCTTAGTTGGCAGATTATGACATACGTGAGGCTTGTTATGGAAAATAGGCATAGTATTAGTAAGCATAGTGTGCCACAGTAGGTGCTGCAGCTTTAGTATGACATTGTAGGCATAACATGGCACCCTGGTAGGCATAGCATGGCATACAGTAGGCTTATTATGGCACAACAGGCATAGTAGGCCAAAGTGGGCACCGTAGCTTAGTAGGCATAGTATGACATATAATTGGCTTATTATGGCACAGTAGGCATAGAATAACATAGCTCGGCAATTAGACCTACAATGCATAGCTTTTCCATGAACTATCACCGTAACGAGGTGGAAAAGTCTATGTGCCTCAATGACCTGCAGAGCTGTACTGGCTGGAGATTCAATTCTCCTGAAAGGGTTACCCATGCTAGATAGGTCTAATGGTAGAAGCGAGATGAAGTATAGTTCAAATCAAAATAGTTGGAAAACTTAAAACCTGGGTTGGTTATGCCCATCAGCTGTGGTCAGCATATAACCTAGGAGAAGGACAACTCTGATATAAAACCTCTCCGCAGTTAGATTAAACTGCAAACAAATCATGATGAGCACAAATAATGAAAATTACGTGAACGACGTTAATGGGGCCACCTTCACAAGTGGAACCTCGTCCAGCAGGGGAGCGCCTAGGGACTCCCAGGTCGTCATTCAGCGAAACCCCTATGGCGTTCGAGTCTTAGGCAGAGGGGCTCGTTCGAAAACTAAGCGACAATCTCCACCAGCCAGCCCAAGTGGCAGCTCCACCAATGTGCCCGCTACACGTTTGGAGAGGCGAATGGAGGCAGCACAGAGTATTCGTACTCGAGATAATGTCGCACACTCACGGGTCAACCATCACCAACTGCTGTTGGGCAATTGGAATATCCTTACCCTCACAGGAAAAGAGCTAGAATTGGTTGAGGAAGCAAAGTGGTATCATCTCGATATTGTTGGAGTTTCTTCGACCAAACGACGTGGCTCTGGAACTGTGGATCTGGATGGCGGATGGAAACTCTTCTATTCTGGTGCTGATCCTAGTATGTCTGCACAAGCGGGTGTGGGGATTCTCACAAGCCCCCGTTTGTCAGACTGTGTGTCAGATTGGATTCCTTTGGGATCACGGGTCTGTATGTTGAAGCTCAAGGTATTGGATCGGTCATTGTGCCTATTGCAGGTATATGCCCCCAACACCACGAGTGAATATCAGGCTTTTGTGGATGAAGTAAATGATGCTCTTCTACGAGTATCAGCTACTGAATCTACGGTCCTTATGGGGGATTTTAACGCACATGTTGGAACAGACACAGATACGTGGAAGGGTGTGATCGGAAAACATGGAGTCACTGGACTGAATGAGAACGGAAGGTATTTATTGCAGCTCTGTTGTAGCAACGGACTCCGCATCATGAATACCTTTTTCCAGCACAGAGAGGTTCACAAGTATACATGGCATCGACCTAGTATGGATCAAAAATCTTTGATAGATTTTTGCATAGTTTCGTCAGATTTGTTTTCTGATGTGCTGGACGTTTGAGTGAAGCGAGGTGCTGAATTGTCAACTGATCACCATCTGGTAGTATGTTCCTTACGACTTTCGAAACCTTGGCCAAACAAGAGATCCAACAGGTCGTCTGTGACTTACCAAATCAAATGGGAGGCTTTGGAAGACAAAGAAGTAAGAAAACAGTTTGCATCCAGTATATCATCTAAGTTCAGACAACTTCCTGATGTATCCGAGGACATCGAGAGGGAATGGCTGCTGTTCAGATCAGCAATCATTTCATCAGCTGCTGAAAGTTGTGGGCGAAAACGGCTTAGAGTGGCGGGCGATAGCGAGAAAAGAACACCTTGGTGGAACCAAGAGGTTAAAGAAGCTATTCGAGCAAAGAAAGATGCGTTCAAGGCCTGGCTACAGGACAGATCGTCATCTGCTTTGCAATCCCGGTACTCTGAGGCGCGAAAAGCGGCAACTTCGGCAGTAAAGAAATCCAAGGAGAAGTCATGGGAAGAGTTTGGTCGTCGTTTGAATTCCAACTATTTTTTGGCAAACAAAGTATTTTGGCAGACCCTCCGCCGTTTACGTGGCAAAAGATCGAGTTTCACGTACTCCATCAAGGATTCTGACGGTAACATTCTAACGGATGAGAATGAAATCCTTTCACGATGGAGAGAATACTTTGAAGATCTTTTGAATCCTGTAAAGGCATCGACTCGAGACACACACGAGGTGACACATCTAGGGGAGGACGAAGTTTTCACTGCAGCAGAAGTGGCAACTGCAATTAAAGGGATAAAATCTGGAAAAGCTGCTGGTGAAGATGAAATCAGACCCGAGATGTTGAAAGCGCTGACTGGAGAAGGAATTCTCTGGTTAACGAGAGTGTGTCAAGTTGCGTGGAAGTTTGGCAAAACTCCCAGAGATTGGCAAACAGGTGTGATTATTTCGATATTCAAGAAAGGAGATCGCAAGCAATGTACAAACTACACAGGGATATCACTCCTTAGTTTGCCAGGGAAAGTATATGCCAAATGCCTTGAAAGGAAATGTCAAGAAATAGTGGAATCAAAACTGGAAGATGGTCAGTGCGGTTTTCGTCCGGGTCGCAGCACCACGGACCAAATCTTCACTCTGAAGCAAATCTTCGAGAAATCTTGGGAGTATGGCAAAGATCTCTTTGCATGCTTTGTCGATCTTAAAAAAGCATATGACCGAGTTCCTCGGAATAAACTTTGGAAGGTTTTGCAGGAGTATGGCGTTGATGGTCAATTGTTACGTGCTATTAAGTCCTTCTACTGCAGACCGGAGGTTTGTGTTCGGGTAAATGGCAAGCAATCAAAGCCGTTCCATGTGGGCGTTGGACTGCGGCAAGGGTGCGTTTTGTCACCTCTCCTTTTCATTGTTTACATGAATTGGATCGACAAATACAGCCAAGCTGATGAGTGTGCCACGATTGGAAATTGCAAAATCAGTCGTCTGCTATTCGCAGATGATTTGGTTCTGCTTTCTTCCACAGAATCTGGCCTCCAGCGCGCATTAAATAGCTTTGCAGATGCATGCAACACCGCCGGAATGAAAATAAGCACGGCCAAAACTGAGGTACTTCATCTTTCAAGAAACCCTGATCAGTGCGTATTACAAGTGAATGGAGCGACACTGAAGCAGGTAGAAAAGTTCAAGTATCTTGGGGTTGCATTTACGAGTGACGGAAGGCAAGACGAAGAACTGGATACCCGAATAGGCAAGGCTAGTGCTGTAATGCGAGCTTTGCACTACTCGGTTGTCATGAAACGAGAATTGTCGAAAAAGGCAAAACTCTCAATTTTCAAAGCAGTTTTTGTCCCCATTCTCACTTATGGTCATGAATCTTGGGTAATGACCGAAAGAATGCGATCACAAGTGCAAGCGTCCGAAATGAGGTTTTTACGAAGAATCGAAGGAGTTACACTGTTTAACAAGGTGCGTAGCTCTGAAATTCGAAAATCTCTTAACATCGACCCGTTACTTCTCCGAATTGAAAGATCTCAGCTTAGATGGTTTGGCCATGTAAGCAGAATGCCTCAGGAAAGACTCCCCAAACAAGCTTTACATGCCAAAGCAAATGGGAGAAGACCAGTCGGACGACCTAGAACTAGATGGACCGATTACATTGAGGATCTTAGATGGAATCGCTTGGGACTTCGCCCAAGCGAAATGATGGATGTGATGGAAGACCGTGAGGTGTGGCGGCTCAATCTTGAGCTACTGCCTCCGCAACCCTCACGGAAAAGCGGGCAATGAAGAAAGAAGAAGAAGATAATTTGAAACTACGCAGGAGAAGAAGTCATTCTCTTAAACAAAAAAGCTGATGATAATCGATTAAACAATTTAAAACTTCGAAATTCAAATGAAATTATCATAAAAGTGTCTCCAAATGGTAAATAATGTTATGTTTAATAAGCCTTTACTGAGGTTTGAACTTAAGACTATTGAGCTTATTTGATTGATTGTGACCTTAACTGAGGTTTGAACTTAAGACTGTTGATTATGCTTTAATCGACCATGCCTTTATTGAGGTTCGAACTTAAGACTATTGAGCTTATTTGATTGATTGTGACCTTAACTGAGGTTTGAATTTAAGACTATTGCGGTTTTCAGGAGTTATTTAATTTAATGTCATGCTTTCTTCTAGGCGGCCGGCTTCGACCGCGATATTCTAGAAGCTTCGTTTTGTGACGTATTCTTATGCTTTCTATTGAGCTTATTTAATTGATTGTGACGTATTCTTCTCGGCGGCCGACTTCGACCGCGATATTCTAGAAGCTTCGTTCGGCGGTCGGCTTCGACCGCGATATTCTAGAAGAGTCTATAATCAAGAGTCTTATGTTCAAACCTCAGTTGAGTCTCAAACGAAGCTTCTAGAATATCGCGGTCGAAGTCGGCCGCCGAGAAGAATACGTCACAATCAATCAAATAAGCTCAATAGTCTTAAAGAAGAAAGCATAAGAATACGTCACAAAACGAAGCTTCTAGAATATCGCGGTCGAAGCCGGCCGCCGAGAAGAATACGTCACAATCAATCAAATAAGCTCAATAGAAAGCATAAGAATACGTCACAAAAGAAGCTTCGTTTTGTGACGTATTCTTATGCTTTCTTCTTTAAGACTATTGAGCTTATTTGATTGATTGTGACGTATTCTTCTCGGCGGCCGGCTTCGACGGCGATATTCTAGAAGCTTCGTTTGAGACTCAACTGAGGTTTGAACATAAGACTCTTGATTATGAATGTCTAAAAAAAAGCAGCGTCTTTACCAATTGAGTTATTGAAACTCTTCACCACTCGCTCGAAAAATAACGCTTATAAACCTTACCATTTACTGTCACGTGATCCAAGCAATATTGTTAGTCATTAAAGATGGATTGTAAAGAAGGGCATTGAACCGAAACGCTCTAAAAAATTACGTAACTGCTGTGACGTAGCAGTCCATATGCGAACATACTGCAAGACAGCAAGATAACTCAGTCGCTCGTATTACGATATAAAAATAGTCGTTGAAAAAAAGCAAGCTAAATAGATTTGATTAAAGCACAAAGATTTGCACTGATCCCGGATATTTAAAAAAATATATATAAAACAATAAAAGTTTTTATATTTTTATGTCTCTAAATTTTTATTTCGGATACAAATTGTCGCGTGACTTTGGGAAATCTCCTATTTTGCTCACGGCACTAAGATGTGCACCGATACCGGTCTCCCTCCCCTATTTTTGCACACGGCACTAAGATGTGCACCGAACACGCCATATACATAACTACTTATAATCATGGTGTTTTTTAGTAGCGTAGCCAGGGTGAGGGCTACAGCCCCCCTTTCCTATTGGCCTGTGGACCAAAATGCAGAATAAGGAAAATACCACGTTTTTAGCAATTCCAAGACTGCTTTTTTGCCCTGAATGACAAATTTCTGGCTACGCGCCTCGTGTTTTTATAGCTGTTATGTTATTTTGTGTAAAACTAATATTGCGGCTTGCTGGTGTGTATGGTTTTCCGCAAGCAGCTCTTTCTTTGAACAAGTTTGCCCACCCCTGATCTAGACATTTTTTTTGCATTTAATTGTCTGTCCTGAAAAGATTTTTTTTAAAGTCAAGTTTTGTTAAAACAATTTTTTGTTGGTCGGCAAAAGGACGCAATATTGTTGTTTAATGGAGCGGAAACGTAATCTGAAACCATAAACTGTGTCTACCGAGTACTCGGTTTTGAGTTGTATCCAAAAATATTTGACGAATTCCGCTGATGTTTGTTTTGTTTCGGTTGATACACAAAATAAATTGCAGAATTTAAACTAAGTTTTAACAGAGATTAAGTTAATGTGTAGCGATTAATATTTCCCAAGCATTTTGCCTTTAACGCAAATTTTCATTAAAAATAATCAGTTGCGCAATGAAGCGTTTTGAAAAAGTGAAAAGCTGTAGTTATATTAAAAACCCCGTGCTAAATTTATTCTAAAGTGTTCAACTCAAACCATAATGCTGAATTTGGATAAAATCTCCTCTCATTCAATCATTTAAGCTCTTTGAGTTTGTTTAACCACGCCGACACTAACGCATCGTTTTTGGGTATTGCTCGCAAGTTTTTGTCAAGTAAATAGCCGCAACGGGAGGTTGCATTTTTGCTAATTAAGTGTCTTTTTCAAGAACGTAGCGCTGCCACATTACCAGTTCGATAATCGAACCGGTTAGCAGGGGCGGCTCGCAATGAAAGCTAAAAAAGCTGCAGCATACCCTGCATCATCTGCTTGTTTTTATTATTTTTATTATTAATATTTTTATTTTGCATAGTTTTAGAATTGCTGTGGTGACTAGTAATTAACTAGTCACCTTTACCCCCCCTCCCCCACTTTGACCGCAAAAATTAAAAAATTATTGCATTTTTATAACTAGTTTAATAAACAAAGAAATTGGAAACTCGTGAGAAAAGCAGCTGTTCACCTTGCAGCTTTTATAACGCATTGAAATTGTACGCGGTGACGTCACAGCTAGTCATTCTTCACTCACGTTGTGATAAATGGACAAAAATATGCTGCGGCTCGCGCAGCTTTTTTGGCTTGTTGAGAAATGTAAAAATGTGGTTACTGAATAGCAAATATTGAATCATTGAACATATCACATCCTATTCTGTTGTAGGATACTACGGTGAGTGTAGACTGTAGAGTCGTGAAAGGATGTATGCTAAACTAGAACGTAACATCGCAAGTGATATCCGGGAACTTCGGGGCAATATCCAAATTTGACTGAACTTTACTGCACTTTTAAATAGTGACCAAATTGCGTTAAATGAATTTGTAAATATCAAATCAAATCTTTCGTTGTGCTCGCTGTATTACGCTGAGGCGTGTCATGAGTTGACGGGGCCCATCTTAACGTCATTGCGCCTGGGCAACACAGCTTCTTTCATTGTTCACAGCCGTTGGCGACACTGCGTCCAATTTCACCGGTCGGAGATTTGAACGTCTGACCTTCCGCTACAGAGGCAGAGCGCGTAACTGCTCGATCAGCTGGCCGGTTTTTGTAAATATGTGGTCGTTAATAGTCAGATGAATAATTTAAATGCTCCTCGTTCAAATTTTTTCACTAACTTTTTACAGCTTCCGATTATATGCTTTCAATGTTTAAATGTCTCGAAAAGTTGAAAATAATAATGAAGTAACGTCAATTAAATAATTGTACAGCCAAAGCCATTTACACCATCCTTGGTCTAGTTAATATTGCAGATCAGTAATTCTTCGTGGTGAAAATACTTATCGTAAAAGATTAGACTACAAAAGTGTAGTTATTATGTTTCGGCAATTTTTGTTTAATTAGATCAGATCAAAGTTTTTACATCAACATTTTTGGTTTTTCAAAGAATTTTATTTACAAAGAATAGACTAAATCTACCACTCGCCAGGCTGTTACGAGCGATGTTATGTTAAACGCATGTTTAAATAAAGAATTAATGTTTAAGGGGAGATAACGTCTGTCCATAAGGTGTTGAACAGGGATGGCAATCGCATCGCATCGAAAATCGCATCGCATCCCACGTTTTTTTCGGAAAAATATCGCATCTAATTATCGCATCAAAACAACCAAAAAAATCGCATCCGTTATCACATTGCAGAATTTGGCAAAAAAAATCTACGATTTTTTCGATTATTTCGATTTTTTTGTCTTCAATTCCATTAGTTTCTTTTGTTTGGTCATAAGTGAACTGTTTCGTCATTGTGACCGATTTTGACTGACACTTGCTTTTTAAGTAGTGCTTAAAGTTGCTTTTCAGTTTTTGGTATTGACGCGTGTGAGTGTGGAGCACCGTGTGTGCATGCGGTGATCCTCGTTATGACGCAATAGCTTTTGCTTAGTTTTTTTGCTAAGGCGGCATCTCGGAATTAAAATCTCGCACTCGCTGAGCTTCCAGACTACGTTACTTGTTTCAGTTGCGAACAGAAGTGGAGTCGAGGACAGAAGGCCCAATGCCAAGGCCAAGGACACAAAAAATCCGAGGCCAAGGCCAAGGACAGCTCTTTCGAGGACAGACCCTCTCGAGGCCAAGGACAGGATTGCTCGAGGCCATGGACCAAGGACACAGCCGCAAGTGTTCTCCAAATAAAAAAAAAACAAAAAAGGTCTTCAAAAAAGTTTTTCAGGCAATCTCCAATTCATATGCGTAACTAGAATTTTTGATTGGGGGGGGGCTCAAATTACAAATCACATGCAATGACGTCATCAAAATTTTTCAAAAGAGAAACTTTTTGATCGGAGGATGGAAGATCTGAAACCGTTGCTTGTTGGCACTTAACCAGGATTTTGTAAAGAGAAATTGCTTAAACTAAAAGTTGAAAAGTGCAAATATCTATCTTTGAAGACGTGTTGAGAAAGCTAGGGTAACTCAAACGTATCACAGACGGGGGTCTGGGGATGGGGCCCCCAGCCACCAGAAACTTTAGCAGCCTCTGGGCGATTTTTTGTAATTTTTTTGAAAAAAACAGCTATTTTAATGCCACTGAATCACATTTCGCACGTGTTCAGAGCCATTTGAAAGCGTTAGATGATTGAAATTTGAAAGCCAGTCAAAAAAATTAAATTGTTTAATGCTCCTTTTACTTCCAATTTAAGTCCAAATACGTTTAACATCTCGCATTTTTGAGTTAAATTTTAGATGTAAGTGATTTGGTCTAGGTAGAGGAAAGTAAGGTCCATTGTCTCTGGCTACATTTTAGCAGTAAGTAATAATCCACCAGAAGATTTTCCTTAGAGGTTTTTATTTTGTCATGAAAATAACCGGTTATAGGAGGCATGTTCGGCCAGGGGGCCAGGCCCCTCAATTGAAGTCAATGATTCGTTCAATCAGCATTTCCATGGCTAATTTTTTTTTTAAGTATTTTGTTCGTAAAAACTGGGGAGTCGGAGGCAAATTACTGAATTGTTATTGAAAAATGGTACAATAGATGGTTACGCTTACTAACCATGCTATTGCCGGGCCGGATTTACATCGCGCCGGGCCCCTGGCAGTTTGGGGATTTTTGCAACATCTTTCTGCCAAATATAGGGGAAGACCAAAAAAGTCTTACGATTTGAGCGCAGGGCCCTTAGCTGGTACTGCGCCATATTATGGTCAATCCGGCCCTGGTTAATGCATTACGTTCATAAAAAGGCTATATGAGGGTTTGAGATAGTAGCTTTTAGGACATAAACTCTCCATTTCTTCCGGGTTATACGTTTAAATTGGCTGGCAAAAATTGAATTGAGGGGAACCCGGGCCTCTGGTCTTCCATATTGTTGTTAGTTACTGTAGCGAATGAAAAATGCTAAAAAGAAACTGAAACTGAAGAAACAGTAGGCTTTTTTGGCACATACTTGTTATTGGTGAATTTTCAATTCGGAGGGGGGCGGATTCCCTGGTCCCCCCCCCCTTTGGCTACGCCTATGCTCCACGTGAGGAAAACAAAAAAGCCGTTAGCAAATTTTCCGCGAGGTTTCTGGCGTTTTCCAACAAAATTTCAACGGTTCAAAAAATAGTGCTGTCCTCGAGCCGAGAACAGGGCAATTTTCGAGGACTTGACGCTTCGAGGCCAAGGCCAAGGACTTCAAAATGTGTCCTCGAGGACCCCACCTCTGGTTGCGAATACGTCTAGCTTTGCAGCAGGGAAATCATGCCAAAGTTGGATAGTGATTTCCGCGAGTATTTCGAAATGAAGGAAGAAGGAGAAAAAGTTCTTGCAAAGTGCAAGTCTTGTAAGTTTGCAGCAACGCCTGTACCTGACAAGACAGGCAAATCCTATTTTCACTCAGGCAACCTAATGCAGCATCTTAATAGTAAACACCCCCGAACAGCATGAAACGTTGATCAAATCAAAAGGCCGGTCTTCATCTGCAGCGTCTTCAAGTGCCACCTTAGATGCCTTCGTTACTGTAATGCGACCAGCCGAGAAAGGCCATGTCGATTATACCATCGGCGTTTCAGATTTCAAGAAAGCAGGTGTGGAAGCAGTAATACTTACCGGGCTTACACTGTCGGTATTTGAAGCATCAGGCATCAAGAAGATACTGCAGCAACTTTTCGTTTTATACTGATTTGCAAATGTGGTTAAATAAAAGCTTTGATAGCTTGTAAACGGTGTGCTAAATTTTAGGCAACAAACTTAAATTTCAAAATAGTTTAAAAAATCAATAATCGCACAAATAACCGCAAAGTAGCTGCGATATTATCGCATCGAAAAAATTTTAAATTATCGCAAAAAAAATCGTATATGGTATTCTACTTTGCATCGCATCGCAAAATCGCATTGCAGTTTTTCTCCGTAACAAATATCGAAGAAAATCATTGATGCGATTGCCATCCCTGGTGTTGAAACATGTGTCTTCGGTTGCGCGCCGGTAACGGCGGCCAAATCTTGAATCGAACTTTCGACGTCAGTGATACCAATCTAAACCATTTTGTCTTGTCCGTTCCCGGGCCTCGGCGTGCCGCTTTTGCATTTGAGACATTACAATAGATAAGGCATAAATTTTGAATAATTATAAAAATGACTGCAAAGTAGACTCCCTGCTGTTGACCTAAAAAGCTCATTTTGGTAATACGTATGCAGTTGCACTTTTTTATCGTAGTTGAATTTGCCTACGAAATTGACTTTTTAGAGCCCAAATGTTTTTATAAAATTTGCAGCTTACCCTTTCAAAATGGTCACGAACCGCCACTGCCGGTTAGCAACCTTTCGATTACCGACCAGACGCTTTGATGTTACGTCAGTTGTGCTACGCCGCCGGTACAAGTTTTTTAATAGGTTGTTACTTGTAAGTGTTGTTTTATTGACATGAGTAATACTGAATTAAAACTTACGCTTTGCAGATAGTCTAGTTCGTCCTTGTAGCTGTCATATAAAAGCAGTAAACCACTACACCTATACCAAAAAAAAAAAACAGTTATTCGGATTCTCCTAATTCGGCATCATAAAAGTAATTTACGAAATGGTTCACACACAGAGTAACTATATTTGAGATAGTTTTAAACACCATTTCACTGATGGCTACGGCACTTGTTAGCAGAGGTGGAGTCGAGGACACAAGGCTCGAGGCCAAGGACACAAAAAAAATCCGAGGCCAAGGCCAAGGACAGCCTTTCCGAGGACAGACACTCTCGAGGCCAAGGACAGGAATGCTCAAGGCCAAGGACCAAGGACACAAAGCGCAAGTGCTCTCCAAAAAAAAAAAAAGGTCTTCACAAAAATTTTTCAGGCGATCTCCAAAAAAAAAAAAAAAAAAAAAAAGATCTTCACAAAAATTTTTCAAGCGATCTCCACGAAAAAACGCTTTCCAAAAAATTTTTCAACCGCTCCACAAAATTTTAACTTTCCAAAAAATAGTGCTGTCCTCGAGCCGAGGACAGGCCAATTTTCGAGGACTTGAGGCCTCGAGGCCAAGGCCAAGGACTTCGAAATCTGTCCTCGAGGACGTCCTCGAGGCCAAGGACGTCCTCGAGGACTCCACCTCTGCTTGTTAGGCAAAAACATGTCGGCAAAATTATCATTTCCAAAAAAAATGCATTAAGATTTTGTAAAACGCAAACCTAATCACGCAGCTTTTTGATTTTAAACTAACTAAAATAATTAATCGTAAAGATTTAGCAAATTTAGAGGGAATGTAATGAGTTGCCTATACGCTCTAGAAAATAAACTGTGCGTTAGAGCAAGATGAGATTTGCAGCTAAAAATATGAGGAAATTTTGGGGATACACGAGTGTATTTACAATTGGCCAAAGAGTACCCATGAACAGAAAGAATTGCAAACCCTGATCTAGACAAACTGCACAAACCCAACTTACTGTCTTAGTGCTTCTCATGAAGTCAATAATAAGGGCAGAGGTAATGCAAAAACTTGGTAGAAGGGCATTTTGTTTGCCTGGAAGTGGAACCCCAAGTGCCCAAAATAACAAGATGGAAGAACAAAATGAAATAACAAGTCTTAGATAAAGCACTCAACGTAGTGGAGACCGCACATTACCGGTAAACGGTGATTACCATCGGGGACGAACTTAATATTGTAGTTTAATGAAATGAGAGTTGCATATTATGAAAATGAGTCGCAGTACTCAGTAGCGTAGCCAGAGGGGCTATACTCTCTCCCCCCCATTGACCTGTTGATCAAAACGCAGAATAAGAAAAATACTTCGTTTTTAGCACTTCATAGACTGTTTTTTTTGCACTGGAATGGAAAAAAAAAGAAAGTTATTTTATAGCATCTTTTAAAACATGTATTTAGGAGGGGGCTAATTTGTCAAAAATAAAACTCACAAATCAATGGAAATAGTGAAAAATGATTAAAAATAAGCAATCATATTTGATTACTAGTGTAAAATGCTGTACATAGGTTTCATCAACATATATATTACAAACTTCGGAATAGGAAGGGGGCTATTCAACGTTAGTTATTACCATAAATGGGCACAAGTCCGTTAATCGTTAATCCGTTAATAACGAAGCTAACTTTTTCATTAACTCGTTAACACGTTAAAAAGTTTTTTCATGTTAACGGACTAAATTAACTTCCGTTAAGTTCTGTTTACGGACTAAAGTAACTTCCGTTAAGTTGTGTTACTGTAACTTCCGTTAAGGTTTTTATCGTTAATATCTAGCATCATTCATTCATCGTACTGGTGCTAACGAGTTTGCACTAGTAGCACTTGTTGTGTATTAGCACGAGTTTTATAGAAGAAAGCGAAGAAAGGAGCTCTTTTTTGTGACAAATAATAAGCTGCAGCCTCATAGGTCTATATTAATTATCGCTGTTCGCAATTTCCAAGGATTTTCCGATCACAGTTTCGTTCGTGCGTTTGAACGTATTTTTATCTTGAAATTAGATTACATTGCAAAATGTAACTTTCAAAACACAAAAGACCACCATAGCAATAAATATTTCCTTACAGTCTGCTCAAAAGCATCAATACCTGTTCTAGAAGCGAGTGAATAACAAGAAATGTAAATTACTCGCAAAATGTTAATGAATTAATGGACTTTATTAACTTCCGTTAATTAAACCTGAAAATAACGGATAAACGTTCACGGAAGCGTGAAGTTTGTTAACGGACTAGTGGTTAACGAAGCTAACGTTTTGCATTAACTTGCCCACCTATGGTTATTACCAATTACTTCTGTCAAATATTTTTTCATTAGCCCCACTCCCTATTTATTTTTTCTATGAAATATGGACAAAACAGATTACTGCGTGTGAGTTAGGATTTACTAGTATGTAAACAAGAGAACAAAAGCTTTACCATTAGCCACCTCCCACATTGCTCATCGGAATCAGTTTAATCATGTTTGCATTGCCAATTTCTATCCCACGTTTTAAAAGCATAAGTTTTTATCAAAATAGCCGAAAAGTTAAGTTATTTTTGAAAAAAACGCATAATTTTCGAACGCTGGGGCTTCGCCCCCTGGCCCACAATGATCTCCGGTGGCTGGGGGCTCCACCCCAACCCCAAAATTAGTCCCCCCATTACGAATTTCTAGCTACGCGCCTGGCAGTACTACAAAATCACTTTATTAAATAGATATTTGTAATTAACCTCAACATATTGAATTTTTGTGAACTCTAAAGATGGCAGCACCTGGCTATTGGTTTAAATTCCGCCAAAAATAAAAAAAATATTTTTAGCGCTTTTAGTAAATCGTACCTTTGCAGGGATTTTTCCAAGTTACTGTTGGAATTTTTTATCGTAATCAACAAACCCGCACGTAGGTCCTCGTAGCATTCCGCTTTCGATGCCAGCTGCTGCATAAATAAAAACATAAGAAATTGAACTTTTTTTTAGCTTATCCTATGCTGGTTTGGTTGGTCGCTATCAATTACTATCGATGAAAGACAAAAAATTGCCTTTTGTTTCCAACAGTGCTTCGAATCTTGCATAGAAGTAGTCAGTAGCACAGCCTAGGCTATTTCCAATCTCAATGATGTTAATTTTAGAGTGACAATCATGACATCTGATTATGATAGGTATTTCGTGATAGGTATGATAGGTATTCCATTTTTGTTTTAAAATTGCAGTCCAGCCTTCAACAAAAAATGTATTACATTAACTTGCAACCTTGGCAAAGCTGTTGGTTACCGTGAACTTTTGGAGTATCTGCTATGTAACTTTTTTAAATATCGTTTAAAGTGTCAGATCCCAGTTGAAGTTCGCTTAAAGCTTTTTCTTCTTTTAAAGAATTGAAATTACAGCGGCATTTTCGCTGTTTATTTACTTGGATTCTTGGCTAGGCGGCAGCAGTAAAAGAACAATTTTCTCACTAAACTCAACTGTCAACCTGCCCACTGCTTAGGGTGGCTTGACAATGTTTTTTTCTACTTTTTTTGTTAAACATTCAGCATAAAATCTGTAAATATCAATTTTAAAGTAATCAGTTTGACACGACGAGATATCTGATCCGAGTTTACCATCTGCAATAGCAAACGCTCCATTACTGGGACATTAATTTGTAAATATTGTAATGACGAAAATGATTGTTTGCTGCTAAAATTTGTGCTTGCTAGTTACTGAATATACACGAAACAAAATTTACTGTACTTGACTTTTACCGCAAATTACAGTCTTTGTAAATATTACACCACCAGCGTCAGTGGTGGACGGAGAAATTAAACAACCCTGCGCCTGACTGTTATTTTTAAGGAAATGCTGCAAAGAATCCACAACTGCTGGTGGCTTCTTCCAAAACAAAAACAAAAGTCTGAATTTTGCGCTTGTTTGTTTTAAAATAGCTACCGGTACTAAAGAACAATCACCCACGCCACTCTCGCGTTAGTATCAACTAGCGATATGGCTCAGGCTAAAGTCCTGATTAGGAACAAAAGTCTGGAAACAGAACACTCCAAAAAGTATTTTATTTTTAATCAGTAATTCTAATAAAATTTTTACGTTAAATAAAATATAAGTTTTGTTTGCTGGAACATCTTGCTTAAAAGTTTCAAGCGAAGAATCAGTCAAACAACAATCACAAGTTCACAGCTAAGGCTGCAGTTTATTTACTTTATGTTTTGGCAGTTTCTTTATTTCAATTTTCATTTATTTTTCTGTGGATATTCTCTGCATAATATTGAAAACCTGACTTACTTCAAAATTTTGCTTATAAGCTTTATGTATGCTTTTGTTATCATCACTTCGTGAGTTCTTTAGGATTTCGTTTTCGCTTTTGAGGGATTGAAAAAATTTTTTCAAATCATCAATTATGTTTGCGTTGACAGCAAGTTTTGACTCTACAAGGTCTTTTGCGAGCTGCTGAGACAAAATTTTTCTGCAACATCAAAAGTGTAAAATCATGTTAGTTTGACATCATCAAAGCAAGTTGTTTCAAAAAGTTGTACCCCACGACTCACAAGCACTATGTATAAATCTAGCACAGTAGTGGATTGGAATGATGATGTTTCAAAGTGATTTAGAAAGAGTTATATAACCAAGCAGAGTAACCAGGGAGACTAAGAAGGCTAAAGCTTCAAACTCCCTTCAGCAGGAAACTGGGAAAATTTAACTCGAATATGCAAAATTTAAAACGATCTTAGGGCTTGGCCAGTAACTAAAGAGACTGAGCCAAAAGTAACCAACCGGCCCATGACCAAAAGCCACATTTTCTAATTGTGTCAGAGCAAGATTAATAAATCATACTCAAAGAGTCAAGGCTGACTTGAAAATATTATAAATGGAATATCTGCCCTGTCATGCGCTGTAAAAAGCGATATGTGTTAATTACATTGAACTTGGCTTTCTTTAGTATGTTAATGTAAAGCAATAGAAATAATTTTTTTGACCGTCTTATCCGTTAATATTGATTTTTTTTGTTATCTTTGAATTTGTACGTAACAATGATCAACGCAGCCTTTTTGTTGATCGAGCGATATAAGCGTTTGTTTCTGGAGCGAGAGATGCAAAGTTCAGACCTCGGGCCGGTCATATCGGACACAGAGTTGCCAACAGTTTGCCACCGATGTAACGTTTCTTCGAAAGAAGCTATGTCGCCTGCGGGCGCAATGACGTAATTGGCCTTCTAACTCGTTACGCGCTTTGGCGTAACAGAGCAAGATTTAGTAAAAGCTTTGATTTGCATTTTCAACCGCAAATATCTCAAAAACTACACCAGCTACAGAGCTAAAGTTTTTTTCAGAAAAAGACAGAGGACCAAAAAATCTTTAAAAACTTAAGTAACAAAAAAAATAAAATAAATTTGATAGTGCTTTCATGCAACAAAAGGTATTATCAGGATTAGCAAGTATAGTAACACTGTCAAAAAAGCCGCATGAAACTTGGGAAAGAGCTACCTTTCAAGTGGCTTTCAAATCTTTTCAATTTAATTGTCTTCAAGTAGCATTGAAAACGCACAAAATAACATTCAAATGGCGTGTTAAAGTAGTTAATATTTTCAAAACATTGCAAAACTGCTATGCTGCAGGGGCTTTGCCCACAGACCTCCATGGCCTCCAGCGGTTGGGTGCTCTGTCTTCAAACCATTAATCATGCTGTAGCAAAATCCTGGTTACGCAACCTGGTATAGCGGACATTATATTGTTTAAATGCACAATGAGTTGTTGGCGGATAATTCATTTCTACAAAAACTAAGGTTACCCAAAAAAGTATTCTTGTAATTGGCGGGCCGTAATTAATAAAACTCAACGTAATACGGCGGACAATAGCAAAAACATTGTACACCCCTGTTCTAGCAAGTTACAGATCTTCACAATGTATCATGCTCCAACACTTTGCTGCGCTCGAATGCGCTTTTTAGAGGGATTTAGTTTTATTTGAATAGAGTTTAGAGATACACTAAATCACAACAGCAATACTGTTTGTTTGCATATAACCTTACTTGTAATCGGGTTCGTTTAATAAATTTGTAGCCATGATTCCCATCGATTGTAGCAATTTTTTGTGTTGACTTTCAGTAATAGTAAACCAACTCTTTTATGCTAAAAAGTATTCCAAAAGTAGTTTTTAACACTAGCAGTTTTTATTAAGGGCTAAAAGCGATCATTTTACAGATTTACGGTATTGTTGAAAAGTTATTGCGGATTAAAAGGGAGCTTGTTTTTGCCTGGTACAAAGAGCTTTGGATCTTTCAAACATCTTTTTCACTCCAAAGTGAAAAACAAAAATTACAGCCTTCCCTCAATTAAAGTTTAAACGTCTGTTTATTGCATTGGCCCTGAAACTCGTTAATTCCAAGATAGCTTCGCTTATAACCAACGGGCCAGTAACAGTTGTTGAATCAGGCTGTTTTTGATTCTTTTTTAGAACACGTAGTACCCCACTTGGAACTTCAGTACTTAATCTGACCAGTCTACTGTGACTTACAGGATCGAATAAGAGCTTTGGGAGTACAGAAAAGTGAGAAGCACTTTACATCTAGTATGTTGTAAAAGTTTAGATTTAGAGGTGGAGTTTAGGACACTACCATCGAGGTCAAGAACCCGAAAATAATCCGAGGTTAAGGGTAGGGAATAAAGGAGGCAAAGACCCAAGGACATAAATTTTCTACATTATAGTCTGCAAATTTTCCATTAATTTTAAACGCGAAAATCTTTAAAGTTTTGCAGTTTGTTAAGTTTTTCATGATAATTCAAAAATAGTAGTTTGTAAACATAATGAATGTCATTTTGAAGTTTTAGACGTTAGCAGGAATGTTGATTACGTTCCGTAACGGTATCTTGGCAATAATAAAGGCCTAACTCGTAAACTGGAAATGGGAATAACTAAAAACTATAAATTCTTAACATGGCAGTTATAGTGGAAATAACGCACAAATTATAGTTTAACACAAAACCCCTATTGTTTGGTTAAACGTATTATTTTCACAGAAGATTTTAAATATTATCATAGTCTTTAAATATTGCATAGTAACCATAAAAATACTGTAAATTTATATTTTTGAAATAAAATGAGGTACCGTACTTGCAAGCTCAAGCCCTTGGAAAAAACTGGATTCTGTGGTAAAGGGCATAAGTTTCCATGCCTCCGTTGAACAATTTAAAAAATTTTTTTTTGTAGAAAAATAGCAATTTTTGTTACTTTTATAGGAGATTACACAGCTACACTTTCACAGTTGTTAGAAAAACTTTCTCTTCCCCATAGTTTACCAATCCTAATTTTAAGCTAATCTTTTTCTTTACGTTTCAGTGCATGTGATGTTTCTCCGTAGTCTTGCATCTAACACTAATCAACGAAGCTGAACCAAGTCAATTACAAAATTTATCCCAAAAATGCTTCGTTTAAAACGTGAATTGTAAGTAAAAGGAGGACTGAACAATTTAGTTTTTTCAATAGCTTTTTCAATCGACTCTAAAAACGTGCAGAACGTGATCCAAATGGCATTAAAATAGCTATTTTTTCCAAAACTCACAAAAATTTTCAAAAAACTGCCCATAGCCTCCGGAGGCTGGGGACTCCGCTCCCAGACCCCCGTCTGTGATAGGTTTGAGTTACAATGGTTTCTTCACGGCGCCTTCACAATAAAATTTAACACATATTTTGAAGACATTAACTTGTAGTTTAAGTTCTCCCCATTTTCAAACATCCTGTTTACGCACTAACCCAGGCCCCAAGCTTTTAGTCTTCCATTCTAAGATATTTTTGTCCCATAAGAAGTTCCTCCTTTTGAAAATTTTTGATGACTTCATATTACATGTGATTTAAGGATTGGGGCTCCCAATCAAAAATCGTGGTTACGCCTATGCCATAATCCAGGATATTTTTATGTTTGGTTATTTTCCTTTCAACCAATCAAAAAACAATGCTATCCTAAAGCCAAGGACAGAACATTTTCGAGGGCTTGTAAGGTTCGAGGCCAAGGACTTTAGCTTTGAAGCCAAGGCCAAGGACTTCAAAAAGTGCCCTCGAGGCCAAGGACGCCTCGAGGACTCCATCTCTGATTAATATGTCATTAAAGTTTGATGCACCTAAACAATTTTTATGTTTTTCTCGATAGGATCAGACCAAAATGCAGTTTTGTTGTTTTTTCTGGGTATGGTCTTTCTTGAAGCTTGTACTGTACTGGAAAGATGGTTTAGCGTATGATCGAAGTGTGGTTTGAAGTGTTGGGTCTTGATTTTTCAACCTAGATTTCATGTGTTAGTTTTAGCCGGCTAGGTGAGATTTGAACCGAAGTAATGGTCGACAACATCTGAAATCGATTACAAGTTTAATTTGGATGCAAACCAGCGGTTGTATTGTGCTGAAATTCTGGAAAAGTATTGTTCTTTGGAATGAATTGAAAAGCTTTTAAACAACACATGCAATTTTCGAAGGAAATCTTTTTTCCAGAGATTCGTGGAAATTAGATTTGCCTTCAAAGAAAAATGGCTACAAGAGGATTTTATTAAAACTCAAATAATTTAATTAGTTTATCGTTTTTTCTTAATGTAGCTAAAGGTTTCACTTAAAATTTGACTTTTAAAGTCTCCAGTTTCGTTACACGGCAGGGTATGTTATTTTTGACAACTGGATTCTTTGGTCAGACATCAAACTAGAAGTTTACATTATGTGGAGACTTGGTGCACTAATCAAAGTATTGAGATTTAGTTTAACTCGTCAGAGCAGAAACTTTGCTTTCATTACAAATAAATAATTAGGTTCATGAAAACTTGGGAAAGGGCATCAACCTTTCAAAATGCTGATCTGCCCTACTTGAAAGATCGAGCACAAGGCTACTCCCAACAGTAATATAATAAGTGAAAAGAGCTGCAGAAATTTAGTTTCTCAACAATAGGCAATAAAACACCACCACCAGCAGGATCCCAAACAATCGACCACGGGACAAGGAAAATTTGAACCAACAAGCAATCAGGGGCAATTTTTCCAAAGCACTTTCCTGGACTTGAGTTTAGCTTAATCAATTCCAAATCTAATCAGCGGAGTTGGCTTAAACTAAAATACAAGTAATCCATGATCAAATTTGAAGTAATCCTGCAAAAACTTGAAGCAAACCAACAATAAAATTAACATAGACACCAGAGGTGGAGTCCTCGAGGACGTCCTTGGCCTCGAGGACGTCCTCGAGGACAGATTTTGAAGTCCTTGGCCTTGGCCTTGGCCTCGAAGGTCAAGTCCTTGGCCTTGGCCTTGGCCTTGGCCTCGAGGCCTCAAGTCCTCGAAAATTGGCCTGTCCTCGGCTCGAGGACAGCACTATTTTTTGGAAAGCTAAAATTTTGTGGAGCGGTTGAAAAATTTTTTGGAAAGCGTTTTTTCGTGGAGATCGCTTGAAAAATTTTTGTGAAGACCTTTTTTTTTTTTTTTTTTTTGGAGAGCACTTGCGCTTTGTGTCCTTGGTCCTTGGCCTTGGCCTCGAGCATTCCTGTCCTTGGCCTCGAGAGTGTCTGTCCTCGGAAAGGCTGTCCTTGGCCTTGGCCTTGGCCTCGGATTTTTTTTGTGTCCTTGGCCTTGGCCTTGGCCTCGAGCCTTGTGTCCTCGACTCCACCTCTGATAGACACTCTTAACAAAGAAATCGAGTAGATCGACTAAAAACACAAATGGAAATGAAAAAAAGGACCCTTCCGGATGAAATATAGAGCAAATTACCAGCACATCACTGTTAAAGCTTTGTTCATAAACGGGTCCTGAGACCGAAAGCCTACAAAGCTTCAGTTCAGAGTAGGAAAGAGTTTCATTACCTCTCAAATCCATAAATTGATAAGAAGTATCAAACCCTCAAGTTTCAGGTTATTTACCAAATTTAAGAGATTGAGCACAAGGCTACTTTAAAGGTAATCCAACAAACAAAAATGAGCAGAAATTTAGTTTTTCAACAACATGCGAAACTCAATAGCTCCTAATAAAGTTTTGTGTATGACAAGCAATAGAAATCCTCTCCAATTCTTACTGCAGCTTTGTGGCTTTTTGGTCGCATTGCCAATTTATGGACATTGCTCTAATGGTTAGGTGTTGATGATGTACTTGGTAATTTTATCAGTTGGGTTTTTTCTTTCTCCATTTTCATTGGTGGCTTTGGTTGGTCTACTTAATCTCTTTTTCCAGTATGCAAGTTCTTTTTTTTAATTTTAGCTTAGTTTAAGCCAGCCTTGCTGATTAGCTTTAAAATTTTTTCAGCTAAACTCAAGTCCAAAGAAGTATCTTTGTAAAATTGCTCCTAATTTCCTTTTTAGAGTCAAATTTGCGTAGTTTTGTGGTCGATTCACTGGGAAGGACTGCTGATTGTGCTTTATTAAATTTTGTTGAGAAACTAGATTTCTGTCACCATTTTTTACTTAAATAGTGAAGTTATGAGGGACCCTTATAGAGCTGTTACTAACTCTGCTACTGTGCACTTTTTACCTCTTCTGGGTATATAGTTCATTCTAATCTTTAAAAAAATGAAATAATTTGACATTTCTCAACCCTTGTTTCAACGATTTTGTCAAACAATTTCTTGCCTCTCCCAATAGACATCAGCAATAGATAATATGTATTTAGCTGTGTGTTATAACATAAGCGAGATACACTGCCGTACAATTTTTTTGAAACTAAAATAACTTTCATATTGCTGCAAAATACTTTTATCTTTTCTTTGATATAGGCCTAGTCTGATAGTTATGCTAATATTTGCGTTGCCTGATTGGTTTTTTCCTGGTTATACGTATAGTGAAAGTTTTGTTTGTCTTATCAGCAATTATACAATAGACTTATAACTGACTACTAAACGTAGCAAATATACATTTTACTACCATTAAGCTACCAAAAAATTCATGGTCATCGCAATCCTTTAAAGATGTTAAATCAAGGCCACGTAATCTTAATATACCGATTGACACTTTCTAAATTGGAAGGAACTCCGCGTCATATTTAAATATCCATTTCAGTTTAAAAATATTTTCACCTCTTTAGGTATAACTTTTTTACCATTAGTTTAAAAGGTTTACAGTTTAACAAACTGCTTTTAAGTTTTCTACTGACTGATCTTTTAAATGACATTTCTAAGGGTTTCGTTCATTCAATGTTTTGTTGATAATAGAATTTAAATCAATATCATTGTTTAGAGTTTGGCATCTTATTACACCCATGTTTTCATTTTCACGGCAACGTTAGGCCAAATTCTACGAACCGTAACCACAGCTAAAGATCTTAGGCAGTTTTTTTTTAGAAAATCAGTCTTTCAAAAGAAAACAAACACTGCTTTGCACATGAAGTGATCGAGTTTATGTCCAGTCAAACATAAACGAAAAATTAGTGGTGTGCTTATTAAATCGTGCTTATCGTATTTGCAATTCCTCTAAGTAGGGGCGCAGATAGGACCGGTCCCCCCAATATTTGGAAAAGTTAATTGGTCGCCCCCAATATTTTTGACATACGTAACAGTTAGCTATTAGTGATCTCAAGAAGGTGACTGCAAGTTGACTGTCTTTAAACTATAGTTGCTCAAGAGCAGGATAGACCTAACTATCTTCGCACTGTTTCATTGTTTTAAATGTTTTTACACGCTAAACTTTTGTTAGGAACGTTTTCAATGCTCAGTTTAAATTTGTTCAGTTTTTTTTTTCACAATTCATTGCAAAACTTTGCCTGAATCAGCAGCATAGCCAGAGGGCTGTAGCCCACCTCCCATTGGTTTGCAGACCAAAGTGCAGACTAAGAAAAATACCACGTTTTTAGCATTTCCGAAATTGTCTTGGGCACTGGAGTAAACTCAAAAAATGATTTAACACATATTTTGAAACGTATATTTAGGAAGGTGGCTAATTTGTCAGAATTAACACTCATAAAACAGAAAAAAACTTTCAAAAATTTACAATCAAATTTGATCGCTCAATAACGACTGCTTAACATAGATTTAATCAAAAAATTATAAACATATATATATGCGCAGGAATGAGGGGGTTGGCATTAGGGAAATGAATAAAATTTTTTTGCAGATTTTTAAATTACCTGTTATGGCACGAGATGAGTTCTTTGTTATGTATAAAACATTTTAAAACAATGTTTGAAAATTTTACAAAAATGTCCCCACCAACCCATTTTTTTGACTTCACTATTTCAAAGGTTTGGGTTTTCTGTTTTGCGGTGCACGACAACGACAATTTGCAAGCTAAAAACCCTTTAGGTGGATGGGCCTTATGGCTACACACAGTTTGAAAAATTTAAAACGGAATCGAGCAATGGGGTTAAAAGCTATGAGCAATAAAGTGTCAAACTTGTGAAATGCTGCGTGTAGCGGCAGAAATGCAAAAGTACTACAATTAGCTTGTTATTGTGTGAAAATGATGTCAAATTTTATTTTTAATGGTTAGGAAACAACTAAAGCAAGCATCTCAGTAAAATTTTGTTATTTAAAAGCAATATACATGATTTTTTGTGCTTAAGTTGACATACTTTTAACTTGTTTAAGCTTATGCTAGTTTCAAATTCAAATTTTGAGAAGTAAAACTCTTAACATTGTCCTATTTTTTATTACGTCATTGCAATCGTCTTAACAAAAATTTACTGGAGAAAACTAAAACCATAATTTTTCAAATTTGCACACAAAGGTATTTCAAACACATTTAAACTATCAAAGATATTATGACAGATTGCTGTGAACTACCGTACTACATTGTTTTTCTTCCTCATAAAAGCACTATTATTAATTATACCCAAACTTCAATGTTAGTAGGTAATCTAATCAAAAGCATAAAGTTTCGTTTTTTGGAAAGTGCAACAATTTTTAACATTTGAAGTACGCAGATTAGCAATCCTAGTAGATCCATATCCAAGCAAAGCTGAGCAACATCACTCTAAATTTGTTATCCCCTCTCTTCAAAATTCTGTCATAATACGCTGCAGCATGCAACCAAAAGCAAAAATGAGACGTTTAAACTTCGTCACTAGCAGACTTTAAAAGCAGTTCTTTTTGCGTTTAGTTGAATTTTAGCACAAACATTAAAAAGTGACAACTGTTGCCATAAAGTTTCAAACCACCGCTTAGCAACTAAGAGATTTGTCACAAAAATATCGTTGCATAGAACCACACCTACTACTCTTCAAAAAAATTGAATTGTACAATGAGCTTTTTTTTTTAATGATGTAAAAAATCATGATAATTCTTTTAGCTTCGGATGACGAAGGGATCACTCTCAGGCTGCATTCACAAGGGCGACTTTTAGCTAGGCTCGTAGCCAGGACTTTGCAATCGGGAGGGGGCTGTCTCGGACGTGTGAAACTAAACTGAAACAGTTTACATTTGGAATTGGAACAGTTTTTTGCCCGAAATTAGGTCAAGACCAAAAAAAAGAAAAAAAAGTCCTTGCTCATGTTGAGATCGAGTTTTGCGACCAAATTCTCTTCAAGTACAGAGTCAAAGCAGTCACATTTGTATTGCCAATGACACTGGGTGGGCTATTTTTGCGTTTAGAGCAAACATTGGTCTTAAAAGTAATAAAAACAGGATATTTTGCATACTCTGCATGCCAATGGGGGGGCCAAACCCTCCTCCCCCTCCACCCTTGGCTATGCTACTTCTTTTAGCTGTGAGAATCGGCACTTTGCCTTTTAATTCTTTCTCACTTGCTCTTGGTTATTTCTTTATCGATTTGAGAAAAAAAAAGGCAAAATGCCGATTCTTGCAGCCAAAAGTTGCCCGTGTGAATGCAGATACTCTACTAAAGGCCGTAGCCAAAGGGAAGCCGGCTGGGCCAAGACCCTTCCTGGAAATGCTTTAGCCTCCTTGGCAATGGCGCAACTAGTGGTTTAAGTCAAAGGGGCAAGCTCCACCGTACATTTGCAACATTTTTCTATTAAGTTTGGTGGAGAAAACAAAAGGCTTTTACCCTAAATTTTATGTTGTTTTTTTTTTCTGCCAGATAATGGTGAAAACCAAACCAAAGAAGGTCTTCACCGAAAATTCAATGCTTTATTCGTGTCATTATATTTTTAGGAAAAGACTTTTCCCATTTTTGTCTTTTGATTTTTTACAGAAATTTGTTGTACATGGAGGCCCATATCTAAAGGGGCTTCTGTGGAACAAGAAAAATAACAAAAAATAAAGTTTTAACAAAAATTTGCAGAATTTTTATTCTTTTCCATATCTTTGCATGTAAGATAAAGGCACGAATATCTATCATATGTTGCAATCCCCCTTTAATAATGTATCCTGAGGTTTGTCGCCAGCCACGTGTCTGAACGCAAGCGGTCGTCTTTTTAAAGCAGTTCACCATCAACACCGCTCGCTACTGTTTAGCATGTACGATTACGTTCAATTTAAATTTTGAAAATATTTTGAGTTTACTTTTCAAAATCTCATTAATAGAATAATAATGTTTTCCTCTACAGTTGCAACAGTTTATGAAATTCTTGCTTTAAACAAATTCTACAACAAAAAAAAAAAGAAGTTGACATCAATTTCACACAATAACAAGCTAATTGTAGTACTTTTGCATTTCTGCCGCTACACGCAGCATTTCACAAGTTTGACACTTTATTGCTTATAGCTTTTGACGCTAATGCACAATTCCATTCAAAAATTTTTCGAACTGTTTGTAGTGATAAGGCCCATCCACCTAAAGGGTTTTTAGCTTGCAAATTGTCGATGTTGTGCACCACAAAACAGAAAACCCAAAATTTTGGACAAGTGGGGTCAGAAAAATGGGTTGGTGGGGGCATTTTTGTAAAATTTTCAAACATTGTTTTAAAATGTTTCATACATAACAAACAACTCATCCAATGCTATAGCAGGCTAATTTTGTTTTCTGTAGTCATTACCCTAGTGGGCATTCAGCATTAGTTTATTACTAATCACTTCTCTCAAACTCCCTTCCATTAGCCCCCTTGACTATATCTTTCTCTATAAAATATGAACAATATAGATTACTCCTTAAGAGTTTAATTGATTTATCAGTTTTGGATTTTATGATTTACCAACTTGTAAATAAGAAAATTGAAATTTTGGCTATAGATACCTCCCACGTAGCCATTTATGCAACTATTATACTGTAATTGTGTTTTTGCACTGCTAATTTCTATGCCACGTTTTAATAGCATTTTTGTTTTTATCAAAATAGGCCTAAAATTAAGTTATTGTTGCAAAAAATACTAAATTTTTGAGCGCTGAACGTTCCGCCCCCACAACTCCGTGCCTCTTGCGGCTAAGGGCTTTGACTTCAGACCCCCATCTTCTGGCGACTGGGTGCTTTGCCCCCAGACCCCCCAATTGCTTTCGGCGGCTAGAGGTTCCGCCCCCAAACCTCGTAAAGCCCTTCGTTGCAGATTTCTGGCCACGCGGTGGCCTGAACTGTAGTAGACTTGAATGCATACGACAAATACGACATACTGTTTATTTAGTGGTGCTGTATCGTAAGCAGTAATCACGATACATCAGCTGTACACAGCGTTTTTTTTGAGAGCCAGATTAACTAATGGGCGACATGGTCAATTGCCAGCCCCCTGCACGCTTTTGAAGTTCTCTAAATACGCGGAAATGAAGCCTTTTTCACAATCGACGACCTTTTTTTTAAAACCAGCACACTTTTTTGTACCGCTGAAATTTGGGTCCCCTTCAATGCTGAAATGCTAGCTGTGCCCCTCCCTCTAAAGGCATAGCATATCAAATTTGAAACAATTACGAACATAATACTTAGAAATGGCTATTCACTATCTTTCATTCAACATCAAATATGTCGTTTTTAAACGACAAGCATTCCGATCTCAACATATCAAAGATAATTGATAAACGAGCTGCTCGTTTAATCTGACAATTACCTTTCATTGGCAATACATCTCTTTATTTAGAAAAAGAAATAAAATCGTTTTTTTAACGCCAATTGTCAGGAAAATTAAGTATAATGTTGTGCATGATTGCTATAAAATTGGTGATATGTTTAAGCACAAAGAATTGCAACCTAAACTTTATCGTCAAAGCAAGCACACTACTGTAATTCTAAAATAATACACTAAGTCTAGGCTTAAGAAGATGCAAAGAAAAATTAATACAATGATGACTGTAATTGTCAATTTACAGTCACCAAAGTCGTGACTGCAGTAGCTCACACAATATTTAAGAGTTCTTTATTATCATTCGAAATGATTCGCTGAGGATTGTCAATACACAAGCTGTGGCCCCAATGATGATAAAAACTTTTGGAACTAAACGATTTGTTTTCAGGAAAGTTGACCAGGAAAGTTGGACGGACAGATGATCGGTCAGAAATGGCAGTGACCAACTTACCCACTCGGTAGCCATATTAAAAATAGCTTTATAGCAATATGAAGGTTAACGTTCAGAATACTAAAATAATTGGAATTCCTTGTTAAAGCACCTACCAACCTTTGACTGGAAACTTACTTTTCTAATGTTTTACAAACCCAACAAAAGATGATGTTGAACTGAATTTTTCAAAATCTAAAATATCATCAAAAAATCAGTTTTTTATAAATAACTTTTCTCTCTTCTTGGAAGAAATATTCTGACTAAGTATGGTAGTAGGTTGCAACAATGAGATTAATTGTGCATAAGCACGTGACGATTGGACTGCTAATTTTTGACAAAAAGGCGATGACCTACTTGCTCTCCTGGCCAACTTACCCCACCTTCCACTACATATTTAGGTAAAATGAGTAACAGATTTATTTCTCTTAGTAGAGCCTACAATGCAAAAATCCTTAAATTGTGCAGAAGTCTTTAGGTTCTAGTAATGTAGTAGACTCAATGGCGTACACAGGATTTTCGAAAGGGGGGGCAGGAAATTTTTGAATAATGCACACCAAAAGAAAAATTTCTCCACTCAAAATCAGTTCGTTTTTTTGCCCAAAATCAAGTGAATACCAAAAAAAAAGGTCTTCACTCAGATTTAGTCTGGTTTTTGGCCAAAAAGTAGGTGAGGACCAAAAAAACAAACAAATCAAAAACTCTTCATTCAGATCTTGTCCGTTTTTGTGCTCAAACTTTCTGCCCAAGTTACATAGGGGGGGCCGTGCCGCAATTTTACGTAATATTCTATGCTAATTTTACTGTACTGGCGACCCAAAGTGGGGGGCATGGTACCATGCCCTCCCCCCTTAAATACTCCCCTGCTCGCAACCTTAACTGACTTTGAAATCACTAACCTATAAATCAGCGATTTCAATTCACACATTTAGCTTCGGTTTCAGCTGTTTTTTTGCCTCTGCATACAAAAAGCTGGTGTAGTGTGCAAAAAGTCTTAAGTTTTTAATTCAAAGAGCGTACCAACGTACCGTACCCGTACCATTGCAAAAAAGGCGTACGGTACCAGCTTACCGTACTTCTTAGTAAAAGTTCAGGCGTACCGTACCGTAACGTACTGCCATCCTTGATGACAACAGTAATGCAGTTTTGCGGCAAAAGGAGTAGACTCTTTACTGCAGACCTGCACAACTCGCTGCAGTACGAAGGCCATGAAAAGACATACCTTCTTGTCGTAGGCCGCATGCTTTCGCTGTTGTAGCTATCACCATTACGGTGAAACGTCGTGCGATCGTGAATAGTAAAAAAAACCGTTACATGTTTATCAGTACTCGTGCATGCGAAACATCTAATTGTTGTTTTTTTGATACTTATTTGCAGGAAAAACTTATCTTTGCTGTTCCATTTATCTTTTTTATGCGAGTGTAATCGTTATCGACTATTTTTTAGAAATAGCTAACTTTTCAATGCAGGGACAAATCATAGCAAATTATCGAAATGTAAGGTGCAGTGCAAGCATTGACAATATGTCAACAATAAACACAAATCTCAAAAAAAAAAGTTTAATATGAAATGTTACGCCTTTTGTTGGAAGCGAGCTCAGCATCATTAGGCTCGATGCTGCAACAAAATATTTTTAATAATTATGTCTTCTAGATGCCCATCAGTACGCGAAGAAAGTTGTTTGTTTTAGTTAAAGTTCAGTAGTGGGAGCGTTTGTTCACATATTGTATATAAGTGCTCTCAAATAAGCTGAACATTTGTTTTGCGTAAGTAAATAAATATTTGAAGATTTATTTGTTCTGGCACTTGAAAAGGTCTTGCAAACTGCTTTCCCTATATCGAGGGTAAAAATTTCGAGAACAGCAATAAAGAGCTTCGTGGCCATTTCGAAGGCCGAATTTCGAGGGCCAAATAAAAGACTTCTCGGGTCGTAAATTGTGCAGGCCTGCTTTGCAGGGATATGGCTGGAAAAAGATAATCGCCTTACCCTAAGGTACATGAGGCACAAGCTGAGGATTTTGAAAGGCATAATACGGAAACACTTTACTTTAATATTCTGCTAATGATTCCATTCCACTAATTAATGTAAATTATAAAAGTTTTGCAAAGGTGACACAAATTGTCGTATTTTAAGCTTCCTTAGCAGTAGCCTATTTTGTTTATTTTTAGAGCCAGCGCAGTAACAAAATAACAATTAGTGTACAAACAAGACTATGATAGTGATAATTCCTGGCAATAAGGAGGAAGCGAAGTGATCAAAGTAGTCTTCGAGTCTATTTTCACCCTCATGAATAAAATAATACAAACTTTGGCTTGGCCAAATAACTTAGTCTTGGCCAAAAGAAAATCTAGGTCAAACAACTTAGTTGGTTTTAGCTAAATAAACGAATACCTACAGAAGGCATTCAAAAAACTTAGTTTCCTCATATTGCAAATTATTGCGGTGGATTTCATACTAGCTGGATTTAAGAACCGAAATTAAAAGAATCCAAGGTTTTAAAAAGCCGAAATTAATACGAATGCAAGGGCCAAAAAGCGTATTCCTCAACGAAGATCTACGTAATAAAAAATCTCGAATGTGATAAAGTTGTATACCCTGCTAATTACCTGATTTAAATGTTTTAACCCTATTTGTACCGAGGGGGATTTGCAGCCCTATCTAAAAACTGATTGGTAAGTGATAGAAGTATGATTTTTTGCATGTTGAAGCTACTTTTTGTTAAATTTAAAAAAATAAATATTTGGAGGTTTTGACGTCACGAAAACGATGATGACGTCACCAAAACCAGTAAATCCTTATTACAGCATGCAAATTTGTCTAAATGTTGCTAAACATTATTTTCAGTTTGGACTATTGTTTTTTCAAAGACATCTCTGATAAAGTCACCGCAGATGACGGCGCCGCATGCATGATGATGTCATCTTTAATTTATTGTGCTGATTATTATTTGTATTTTTTTGCAACCAAGATATACTATAATTTACAAAATTTTACAATACTGCAGTATTATTTTCATTATATCATTTAACAGCTTATGAAAATGATTATTTTTTTTATGCAAACGCAGTTTATTATGAGAAACAGCAAAGAAAGCAATATTTTTGAATTATGACGTCATCAATGACGTAGGGATGATGCAATACATTTATCAGTAAATCAAACATTAATTCCAGCTAAAGATTAGCATCGACAATGATTACGCAGTACAATGAATAGAATACGCGCACTGATAAGCTTTCGTTGTGCTCAAAACAGCATGAAACTTCTTAGGTGCCTTAAACAAAAGCAGGATGACGTTACCTCCGGTTGTCCAGCTGACCTCAAACTTTCTGAAAATGTGTGTTATTAAATTTGATTCAAAGTCAGGGTGCATCAAAGCAAAAGTTTTGTTTAGTTTAGAAGCTATATTAAAACAACTTAGAGGGGGGCAAATTTGCCCCCCGGTACAAATGAGGTTAAAGTTGGTCAGAATTCAGGGAGCAATTTAAGCCCTATTAAGCTTTAAATCTTTTGCCGAGGCGAGAAGAAGTATTGATTTCTTTTCGCAAAACGCCTTGGATTTTATTTTCACATAGTTAGAGTTCAGTCGATGATAACAGATAATACTCAGGTAATTCCATTTAACAAGTCTCACTGGAACTCTGACCAAATTTATTTGACAAGTTTTGCACCTTCTTATAAAGGCCTTTTCAGGAATTTCCGTTGTAACTTGAGCCACTTAATCGTGTTGTGGATATCCTGCTTAGTTATGAAGTTAGCGTGTTACTGTCGCTCAAATAATATTTCTCAAAAAAAAAAAAAAAAAGTGAAATGAAGAAGTACTCGTAATTGTGATTTTACGTCTGAACTCAAACTGCATTTTTCAAAATTTCCGTTTTAAGTCTTTATTTTATCTTTGCTGCAGCTGCAAATTGAGAAAGTCTGCTGTCGATTTTGCTAAAATTCTTTCCATCAACAAAAGTTAGTAATGCCATTAACGTTGCGCTTAATTACGGTTCAAAGGTTTAATTTCGTCCCTGCGTTTGCCGAATAGTTTATAAAAGGAAATATTGCAAACCTTTGTGGGCTGATGCTGTTGTGGTAGTAACAAAAAAAAACTGAGTGTAGCGGAAAACACACAGATCACAAAACAGCCCCGGGCTATGTCCGCACACGACGGATAAAAAATAGTAAACTTATATCTAATCATTAATCACAATAACAAACAACGCTTATATACATGAGATATAATGCGACCAAAAATTTTAATATACAGGACTTGTTTACCGCAATAAAATTATCATCTGATTCATTTGTGCGGTCCCCCTTGCTACCGGAATCACTACGCATGGTCTATGGGATGGGGTTGAGGGGGTACGTCGCACCCGGGAGAATCTCAGAACCTATAAGTTCACGCGCATCCAAGTAGTAGGATGGTCACATAATCATTAAAGATAGCCAACATCTAGTTCGGTGTCCAGGCCAAATATGGTGAAGACCTTTTTTTGTCTTTGCCTAATTGCGAGTAATTTTCAGTATTCGTATTCCCCAACAAAATTTCTCTCTGAGGCCTTGTCGCTGTGTTGATGCAGCTAAAATTACTTTTCTTAATAATGTACGGGTCAGAGATGGAACCGGTCAGAGTTTTCTTGACCCGATCAGTAAATTTCAAAATGTAGGCCGGTTGATCGACCGGCCGGTCGATCAGTTTCTGACCGGCCCGGTCCACCATTTGTTTTTACAGAAGGTTTTTGTTCACTGTTCATTGCATCTAATGAAAAATTTTCACAAGGGGGGGAAGGGGGGCATGGGTGAGGTGTTCAAATTTGTGACTCCGTACGGAGGTTTCAGAAAAAAAAATTTGCGTTTTTAGCAAAAATAACTCAATTTTAAGATCTTATTAGGTTAAATTTTTAATATGAAAAACCCTGTTTTGAACAGCACAAAACGAACACAAAATAGGATAAAAAATAAAAAGAACTGCAGCGTAAAAGCTAAATTATTAGACGTTCATTTTTTTGATATTATGCATAAGGCCACGATAAGAAGTTAAAATGTTTTTGCTATTGGTGACAGATTATTTGCAATTTGCCGAGCAGCAAACAGTTATGACATTGGCTAGAAAATATTCAAAATATAATGTGCCCTTGCAGTTTGTACAAATGCTACTTCAAAACAAGCCATGACTAGTTAGACATAAAAAATAAGCGTTGTTTTTTTCTTGTCCAGTGGAGAGTGTGGTAAATTTAAGTTGAAAAAAGCTTTTCAAAGCGGCAAGAATTTAAGCATGTACTAAAAAATCTGAAATATGCGTCAGTTCTACGCAGTAGAAGTAGAATAGAAGTAAAAGTAGAAGTAGAATCTAGCAGTAGAAGTGGCGCATATTTCAGATTTTTTAGTTCATGCTTAAAGTCTTTCCGCTTTGAAAAGCTTTTTTCAACTTAAATTTACCACACTCTCCACTGGGCAAGAAAGACACAGCAGTTGATGAAAATGTTGCTAAAATGCCAGGTAGCGTAAGCCTCTTCCACATGCATGCTTTATTATAACCTGATTACGCAAATTTAACGTATATATTGCACTTTTTTGCTTTGTGCCGTGGCCCAAACGAGGGGGGCATGGCACAATGCCCCCCTAACTTCGCCCCTGGATGTGCATGTCTTAATGGCCACAAAACATTTTTGTATTTGCTAAATGTCTTTTCAACCGTTAACCCCAAAATAAAAACAAAAATTTTGTTTTGATTTTATGTATTGCACACCAGAATTTGTTGGATGCTAGACCCTCCTTTAACGTTCTTTTTTTTTAAGATCGAAGTGCGGGGATTTGCCTCGTGATTGAATACTTTTATTCACTTTAAGAGTCAGCATGTGACTGTATTTTTAACCCACTTGACTCTTTTGTCTAGAATTTTTCATTCAATTAAAACTCGAAAATTTGCTATAAGTTTTTGATAAAATTGATAATAATTGCAGAAATATAGTAATTGCTAAAAATTCTTTTAATGCTCTAATTATAACATTTCGTTAAAAATCACGCAAACTGCAATATTACAAAGCACTAGTTTAAAGATTTGGTAAAAATTACATGGAAAAGCATACAATAACTAGCCATCGTATAAACAATATCACTTCAAAAACCAACAATGTTACATTAGCAACGTTTGGATTGAAAACAAAAGTTCAGCGATATTTTCTAATATATACTTGGCGTAATGTAGCAATTGTATCCAATGTATCTTTATTTAGACTTGAACGGTGATCAAAACATACAAATGAATTAATAGATTGCTGATTAGACCATTGGATACAGAATGAGTTAATCCGCGCGAATGAAAACTCAAATGTTCTACTATCTTTGTACTTATACTATCGATTGTATTATTGCTTCTTATGATTTTTTTATCTTTGAAAACCATTACAGCATCAACTTTATGACTAAGTCTTTTGAGAAGAAATGTAACAAGGTAATGCCTTGCTTGGAGGTAGGCCTATGCTATACACATACCAATTTAATGCACAGCTTAGGTTGATGTCGGAATCTTGTTATTCCACTCAACTACCAGCGATTCACCGTATTATGATCGTTCCACTGTCAAAAATTAAAGTCAACTTTTTTACAGGAGGTTTTGCAATAATGTTGATGAAAATTTTCAACACCATTTCGTCTTAATCATTGATTAATGCGTCACAGAAGCTTGTATCATGAGTAGTATCACCTTAAAAAAGTTTTCATCACAATCGTGATATCTTCTACGACGAAACGGAGTTCATTTTTTTCATGAACACCATTGCAAAGTCTCATGTGAAAAAGTTGAGGGTGAAATTATTTTCTAAATTTTTGCAAAAAAGATTTCAAATTCATACTAAAAGTTTGGAAATTGCAAGAGCGTAAGCATAATCCTATGCCCAGTTTGAGTGCAACTTGAAGAAATTCAAAGAAAAAGCATATTACTGTTTGTAAAATTAAGCTTAAGATCCTCATGTCTCACTCAATCTCTTTACATGCGGCTTTGGAATGGTGTTCATAAAAAATTCGACATCATTTCGTCATAAACAATATCGCGGTTGTTATGAAAACTTTCATCTGTTTATAATTTTCGTGGTATAAGCGTTTGTGCTGCAATAGCCATTCACTATGAGATAATAGAGTTGAAAATTTTTATCAACACCATTGCAAAACTTCATATAAAAAAGGTGACTTTAAAGCATTATTGAAGAACAATTAGCGTTACTAGTGTCACATTAAGCTTTCACCCAAGTTGGATTTAAGTCTCACTTAACAAACACATGTGATTTCGTTTCAAGACTTCATAGAGACTAAAGAAAATAAGAAACTAAAATAAAAAAAACACTTAACTTCAAAAAAGCAAAAAACGAATAAATAAGACGTAAATAAATAGTTCGCAAAGGCTATGAAAATGAACATCCTTTCTCTAACTACGAAAGTTCGTAACACTACTGCATTAAATTTTCGATTATAAACGGCACTTTAACGCCCAACGATCGCAGTATTATTATGTTTCATCTACAGTATTAGCTTCTCAACAAAACATTAATCGTTTTCATCTCATCTACAACCATTTCATCTTATCCTGAATTCAAATTACTGTAATGATAATAATGTAGGCCTACAATAGATTGGTTTCTACTATTTTCAGTTTTCACAATTAAACAAACAATCAAACAAAACAATTGCAAAACGCGAGAACTAAAACGAAAAGTTAATGCCACTTTATTTTACTAGTTAACAAATGGTCAGAGCTTTATTTTGCAACGTTTGGTGCCTGAGGTTTCTTGTTGGTTGGCAACCGAAATCTCTTGGCTCGGCGTTTGTAAGATCCATTTTTGAACATGTGCTGGGCGTCTTCATGCATCACCCAGAAACAGTTCTTCTTCCAGTTACCTTTAACACCGGGAATTTTGCAAAAACAGTCATTGTGGGAAAGACAGTGACGTAGGGAATTTTCCCATCTTGTGGTTTGGCTTCGGTAATAAGGGTAATTGTTTTTAAGCCAGTCTTTAATTTGTTGTAAAGTCATCTTTTGCTCATCAGTGGAAGTTATGGCTAACTGAACAAGTCTGATGAGGGACTCACGTGGCTTCGTATGAGTCAAAGCGCTGTTTGATATCACACTTTGACTCACTGTTTGGTCAACCTTCAAAAAAAACACAATCTAGTGAGAGATTATTTCTATCAATGCCTATTGTTGCTAAATTTTATTATGAACATTTTTCAATCAACTAAAGTTAGAAATAACACAAAGTTACATCAGTCAGAGCGTTTTAAACAAATAATAGATCTTATCCCGAATTATCTTGTGCAATTTACTCTTGTGAAAACTTCATGTACAAATAATCTTGCACGTTATACTCAAGCAGTGCCATTAGCAAAGTTATAAGTTACGGAGATTAACATTTGAACTGGCCCGAGCCTATAAATGCACAAATCTTCCGAGATTTGAGCAGAGAATATTGATTGCTCTAAGTTTAATCAGAAATACCAGTATTGGAGTCAGTATTAAATATATAAAGCAATTATGTTTCAGCCAGTATGAAATATTATCACAAATACATTTCATATTCAAATTGGATTTGAGATCAAATTCTTCAGATCAATTTCATTGTATCTTGGCACCTTTCCATTATTTCAATGTATTAAGCCCGCCTACACTGGGTGCAACATCGTAAGCGTACGATCGCATCTTTTGCGGTTTTAACCAACAGCCAGCTTGTACGTTAGTACGGCGGTACAAACTTGTAAAAAGGCCAACTAGTTCAGGCTCGAACTCGTCGCGAACCTGGAAATATAAGTCCGAAACCGGACCGATCCCGAAAAATGATTTGAACCCCAAACAAACGCCAGAAAAAATCCCGAAACTAAATTTGGATCCAAAAAACGTCTACGATTAATCACACCATTTTTTAATAACTTTAATCCGGTGCGAGTCGGTAACTAAATAAAAACCAGTTATTGATGAATTGTGATTCAGCAATAGCAATTGTGCTTTAATAATTCTAGATGCTCAAATAAAATCGTCATAATGGTTGCAAACTTACTTCGCGTACGTTTTTATAGCACTTAAAAAGCAAGACTCGCACTATACCTCAAACTTGGTCGATCTTAAGCTCGAACCCGATCCGAAAAGCCCGGCTCCGCTTGCCACTTTGAGACAGTACGTCGGGCGTTTTGTTCAAAATAGATTAAACATGCGGTCGTACGTTCACAATTTTACGTTCAGTATGAACTGGTAAATATCCTAGCCGAACAAATAACTTTCTTCGCAGCACAAAAACGCAGGTAAAAAAGACATCTTAAGTTGTAACTTACATCGTTATTGCTGGTCGATGGGTCAGCTTCTCCGTTTAATGGTCCGTAGCCGTTGAAAACTTGCTGGTTCATGCAATCATAGTAATGCTCGAAAAAACCATTACCGGTAGTGCTTGATGTTCCAGCCATTGATGGAGTTCCATTGTTTGGTGCAATTGTCGTGGTTTGAAATGATTGCGATTGTTGTAATTGACTGGGAGCTTGTGGCAAAAGAACCTGAGGAGCCGGGTAGGGGCAAAATGGTTGAAAATGAGAATAATCTGGTTGCGAGTGGGAAGGTTGCGGAGCGATTTGTCGCAGGGTAGATGTTTGGGGAAAGTCAGGGTAGTAAATATCAACGTTGGGGTAATCAGAGATGTAGAAGTTATCCAGTTGCGAAGTGCACGGTTGGTTTGGCGGTTCGACGGAAAAAGTGCAATTTTGTTCGACGCTCAAGTAACTGTTCTGATTTGAAGCGGGAGGACAACTTGACATATCAAGGAAAGCTTCAACGTGACTGGAAGGTGCGCTGGACGTTGATGGCCAAACCTGAAAGAATAACAATTATTGAAAAAGTTTTCTAAACTTCAACAGCAAACATATAGCACTATTCTAAGTTGTTTTAGATAAAAGTGATTTTTGAGTTTTGATTATTCGTTTTGTTTTGGTTTTTTGTCAATGGAAACTGTCTTTGCTTTACAGCCGCCTTTCAATAAAAACTGCTCAAACTGATACCAGAAAATAACAACAAAAGCCGACTTATTATTTTTTTGCAATATGCTCGAGAAGTCGGGGATCAAAACCGCTGCAAAAAAGTCAGTAAAAACTTTTAACAATAAGCAACGCTACTAGCAGAAAAACTTAATTTACACCAATTTTTAAAGTTTTTGGTTTGACCCGACGGGGAATAGAACTCCAGTTTACCGTTTTAGAAGCAAACGTTTTATACACTCGATCTCTTGACAATGTCATTTGTTTGATGTGTTTCAAATTGGTTTCTTTGTATATTACATGATATCGTTATTGTTAACAGTAATTCCAGCACATCCAACAACACAGTGACGTGTAAAACTTATTATGCCCTTAATAAAAAGCAACAAGCTTATTTACAGTTTTGATTGCTCTTATTTTGCACACGCCCCTCGTGATGAAAAATATAAGCTACCAAATTTGACTTTTGATGAATTTTTTTTTCTATGGTTAACTTAAAAAGATCTGTGCTTAACGTTCGTCAGCGCTCAAAATATTTTAAGATGAAAATTAGACAAAGCTGCGTTTAGAAACTGAATAAGAACGGCAACAAAAAATAGTTACTTAAGCTTTTATTTTCTCAGAAATTTATTTATGTTATTTTTGTAATTAACCAAAAGTGTGTCTTCAGTTTTTACAAAGTACCATAAAAAGTGAAATTCAAAGACGAAATTTGTTTTAAATAAATCAAAATAAAGTTATTGTGAAACAGCGCTTGGTAGAAATCAACGCTTGCTCAGAACGCCATTTTGTAAATCATTGAGCTACAAAAAACTACAAAAATACTTTTATCGGCACGACTTTCCCATTTTAGAATTAATAACGAGGTACCATAAGGAAATATTTAAAATTGACAGCTACTAACCGTTGAAAAATCATAAATAATAATCAAATTTAGAACTTACTCTGTCTCTTCCGCTTTGAAAAAGTTGACTGCCAAGATTGTTGTGCTGTTGGTAACTCATATTAATTTGAACGTTAAAAACGGCAAATTTTATTTTGTTCAATGCGTCAATAAATAATTGAAAATTAATATAGTTTGTGACACCTGTAAAATTGAAAAACTTTAAAACTTAAGAGAAGTCAAGTTGCTCTTCAATTTCTATCGTTTAAAGCTACTCTCCAAGTTTTTCTACATACTCTGCCCATCTAGCTGCGTTTGAGATTCTGCAAAACCATCCTTTATAACTTGCTCCAAAAACGACAACCTTATCCAAACTGAGTTTTCAACACTTGATTGGAAATTGAAGAAAGACCACGTTATCATCTTGAGAAAAAAACTTTCATTTATATTTTGCAACGCACCTGCTAAACGACACAAAAAGTTAAAGGATTGGTTTATTGATGCAACAGTTTCCTCAAAAACAACAACGTTTAATGAAATGAATTAGAGCAAAGTTTTTCACCAGTCTTGAAAATCCAATCGTAAAAGTTTTGAGCTTTTGT
The DNA here is from genome assembly GCA_963965965.1 of Trididemnum nubilum. Classification (NCBI taxonomy): domain Eukaryota; kingdom Metazoa; phylum Chordata; class Ascidiacea; order Aplousobranchia; family Didemnidae; genus Trididemnum; species Trididemnum nubilum. Next base: position 32,854,568 of record OZ014473.1, on the reverse strand, counting down.
CCTCGTTCTGCTTTCATCTTAGCCGGAGCAACCACTTTGTTCTTCTTGCATCAATGGACTTCAGAGAGGATGCAGATTGTTGGTCGTCATTTATTTTGATGAAAGTTCTCTTTGAATGTAGATGAAAAACAGCGGTATTATTTATTCAGTTTTTACCTGAAAAGCAATTAAATTGCTTGAATGTAACAAACACATTATTAACTGAAAATCACTTGAAAGTGATTTAGTGTACTTTAATGTAAGTTGCATTTTTGAAATTACGCAAACATCAAAAAACGCTACCGCGTAGTTGAAGGAAAATCCCAAACCAGAAACATATAAAAGGAATTTGTTAAAATTGATCAGAAAAATTACAGCAGACCAAAAGTACATAAAATATTTTGTATTTATGGCTTTAATTTTTTTGATAAAGCTATGTGCAAAACCATAATATTCTCTGCTCCGAAAAAATTCATGAAGATTCATTCTACGCCAAGCAAACGATTATCTTAAAATTAAGACTGGCTGAAACTTTTACTATATATTTTCTTTTTCCAAATCGCTTTGAAAATCTAAGTGTATAATCTGCTTTAAAAGTCACCAAAATTGCAAGTTTTCTAAAACAAAAAAATTACTATATTGTTCAATGAAAACATGGGGACATTGCCCACGCAATCAGAACCCAAGTTTTCCAAGGACTTGAACTCGCAAATACCAGATACTGTACCTCAATTTATTCTAAAAATATAAATTTACAGCATTTTGCAATGTTTTCATTTTGTGTAATATCATAGTCGCTATGTAATTTTTAAAACCTAGGAGAACGTTTTTAAAATTTTTCTGAAAAAATGTCGTCGTTTAATCAAACAATAAGGTTTGTACTCCAAAAACTACTAAAAAAGTAGAGATCCATAACCAGTGGACGTTTGCACCGGGGCCCTAACTGGTAAAGTTAAGGTCTTAAAATTAACCATTTGCGCGTTTAGATTTTAGTCACACCCATTCAAGAGCTACGGCATTAATTGTTTCATTACCATCAATTTACTAACATGACCGGCCAGTTGGTCGAGCGGTAACGCGTTCGTCTCTGGAGCGGGAGGTCAGAGGTTCAAATCTCGGGTCGGTCAAATCGGACACAGTGTTGTCAACGGTTCGACACCGCTGCGACATTTCTTCGAAAGGAGCTGTGTTGCCCGGGCGCAATGACGCGGAGATGGGCCCCGCCAACTCGTAACACGCTTCGGCGTATTACAGCGAGTATAATGATAGATTTGATTTGATTTACTTTGTTGGTGTCATTATCGGATTTGTGTGTTATAAACCAAGTCAATTGTTTGATGAAAATGTAATGTAATTCAGATTATACTTGAATAAACAAGCAAGATGGTAAAAAATTTTAACTCAATGGGCGTGCTGGGCACCAGGATTTGAATTGTGATTTGCTCAAAATTTGCAAGCATTTGAGCTTCAAGACAGCTTAACGTGCCTTTTTGTGTACGAATTCACTCAAATAAACTGCAGCAATGGATTCTCCATCACCATAAAAAAAATGGGGGTGTAAACACCAACTTTGGTTGAATTCAGAAGGAAATTAAAAAGTTAGTCTAAATTAAAGCTTTAAAAGTTTTATCACCGTAGGCAGCATTGAGTAAGAAAACAGATCAAAGCTCTTCATATTTCACATTATGCTGAATCAATTTTGAAATTCCTTTTTTTGGGTTTATCCGAAAACACATAGGCATACATAACTAAATGTCACATTTACCAAAATACGCCAACTAGTCTCAAAAAAGATGAAATTCTTGGTAAAGTGTCGAAATTAACAACCGTGAGAATGGTAAACGAAGTCCGATCAGAAAATATTTTGCACGTATCGTTTTTATGCTTAACCTCAAAACTGATAAAACGGTAGTTTTGATTGTAAAAAGTCGGGAGGAACAGAATAACCCTACTAATTACTGTACTAAGATTTGAAAGACCGTCCTTTTACATGATTCAATGATTTAATTAGTTCCTTTACCTTGCAGCTTACGTATAATACGTCAAGATCGAAACTCGTTTAAACGCACACATATTTGGGTAAAATCTTTCAATCGATTTGGTAAAAAAGAGCGGCTTGTAAAGAAGCGATGCGAGTGCGAAAGTCAACTCAATGAATTGTCTTCACAAAGTATTCTTATTCTTTCTGAAATGTTTTTCACGCTTAGATTTAAGCATTTTAATACTCTGCTATTTGTTAATTAAGCAAACTTTTTAACAGCAAACGAATAATAGTATTAAATAAAATTAAGACTGGTCTTTAACTAAAAAAAAAATGAAAGATTCTTCGTCATTTTAATTAAACGGAGTTACAGTTAATCGTTGTTTATAGAGACTCGCTCGGCTTAGTTTAGCAGGTGCTAGAGCGGACAAGAAATTACAAAAAAGAAATCAGTTTTTAAAAATCGAAGCAAAAGTTGAAAACCATTATCTTGCCTTCAACAAAAATTTAACTCCAAGTCAAAGATCTTGAATGATTGCATCTTATTATAAATGCTATTTTACATTAATTTGATATGTTTTTTGAATTTTTAAAAATAAAGGTTTAAATTTCTGCTTTTCAAAACTAGTTTTGACAAGTCTTTTTTGATCTTGTGTTTTTTATTGTGCTTTTACAATACTGTATTTACCAACACTGACACACATGTGTTATTTAATTACAGCAGCCCTTTAACTCAGCACAAGTCATTATTGTACATTTGAGAATCAAGCTGTCACCTGTCCGATTGTATTTACCACGTACGGTGGAAGTTAAGCAATGTTCCTGCTACTAATGAACGTCAAGCATCGAAGCAGCTGCCATCCAAAATCATTGTTCTTAGTAATTGATTCAACGCAATTAGGAATCGAATTCGAGTTTACCGCTTTAATAGCAATTGCTTTATCTTCTGAGCGGTTATGCAATATTGTCATCAACTTCATTTTAACTTCAATTAGAATGTACATCAACAACCTTACATACTCATTGGAACACAAAGTGGCGGTGCTCTTCTCGCTCTGACTAGTCAAGTTTGCTGTTTTTTAACAATGGAAACAACTCGCTTTTTGTTAAAACATCTCATTTGCGATCCGCTAATGAGTGATAGTAGCAGAAGTGTAATGTTTCGTTTCTGGCAATTATACGAACATAAAATATAAAAGTTTTAAATAACCATTGGCCAGAAATAGTTTTCGACATAAATTTAATAAACCGAAACCTAGTTGCTAATAATTTTGAGATTTTTTTCAGGATTACATTTGCAAAAACGCCGACAAAATCAATGCTGCGGTAATGTTTCCTCAGCCTAGCTCCCTAGCCAAAAAAATTTAAAATCCACCGGGAATGGCAAGTTTGATCTCCGTTCGTATACCTCAAATTTTCCCTATTTTTTAATGACAACACCAGTGAATTCCAAATCAAACCTTTCATTAAACTCGCTGTAATACGTTGAAGTGTGTAACAAGTTTGCGGGGCCCATCTCTGCGTCATTGCGCCAGGGCAACAAAGCTTGCGATTCAATTTTTCCATCAAAGGCATAATCAGTTTTTACGATGATGGAATAAGTTAAAAACAAATATGATTGTGGACAGGGGTGCCGAAACCCTGGGGGATGGGGGGATATATCCCCCCAATAATTTGACTGTATCCCGCCAAAATTTTCAGTATGGTTTTTATCTGCATCCCCTCTAATAATTTGACTCTGGTGTGCAATTAAGCGCAGGTCTTCACTTGAATTTGGGGAAAAAAGTGTTCCATTTTTGGCGAAGACCTTTTTTTGGTCTTCACTTAATTTGCTCACCTGAAAAAAACCGTGGTCAAGGTTCATCCCCCCAATGTTGAAAATGGGGCAGAATGGGATAAAATTTGCAAATTATCCTTCCCAATGCTCAACAAAGATTTGCACCCTTGATTTTGGAAGTATATTACTGATAATGTCCGTCGGGTAGCAAAATGTAGTTACCAGCAATACTGCAAACGGGTCGACAACTTCAGGACCGAATTCGGCCCAAACCCGAAAAATGATTCAAATCCTAAACAAGGCCCAAAACGCCAGAGAATATATTAAGTTAGATATAAAAATGCTTATATATATAATATAATTGCTTCTTTTCTTTAAATGATTTTAGTCATTCTGCTAAGTAAGTATTAACACCTATTGATAAATTGTGATGCGTAATTGCGCATCTGGAATCGTATTTTGATGCTTAAATGATGAAGTTTTCGACTTTACAAAGTTATTATAATTTTAAAGCACCTAAACCAAAAACACGAATCAGGCCCAAAGTTTGTCTGACTCGGCTTACAACTCCGGTGGTGACTGCTAAAGATCCAAAATGCATTGTATCATATAAACCAGATTTCTCTTTAGCTGAAGCGACCGAAGTGAGGCTTTGTATTTGGAAGATTATTCAAAGATTTAAAAGTTTAAGTACCGGTGTTTATTATCTTTGACACCTGAATAGTTCTTTAAAGTGTTGGTGATAAATAACCTTACAGTGTTAGGTATTCAATTAAACGTCTCACGCACATTATATAGACCGAGCATTTTGTCACTATCATCACTTCTCATTACAGTAGCGAAGCCTACACATTGCGGTAGTCATACTGATAATAAACTTGCATTGAGAAAAAAAGGGAGATCTGTTTGTGCGGATAAACAATACATACGATTCGTATATGCATAAATGAATAAATAATTGATTATTGTAAAATCAAAATTTTCACGAGCTCTACGGTGTTACGACTCGAAACAAAATTTTTGAAATTTTTTGCCCTTATTTTGAGGCAATGGTTGCAAAGATATTTAAGAAATACAAAAGATATCATTTTTAAAAAATTTAAAAAAACCCCGAACCTGTTCTTTCAGCCTAAACTTGGCGAAGAAAAAAGACTTGAGTAATATTAACCTTTCTAGTCATAGTACGTGACCAATCCAATTTCGGTAATCCCTTTTTTGTTGAAATTCAGGCAGGGGGAACAAATCCAGAATTTCCAAAAATATTTTTACTGGGATATCTATTTGCATTATTTTAAAATATCCTTTTAACCCCAAAATCAGAGCAAAAACTTTCAAAAGCTATATTTTGATTTTAGCTAGTGCACACCGGATTTTGCTGGATGCTTGACCCTCTTTTAACGTTCTCTCCGTTTGAGAAAAAAGCAAAGTGCGGGTTTTTTCTTGTGATTGAATCTTTTCAGCCATTTCAAAATCCAACATGTGACTATATTTTTACCCCACGTGACTTCTTCATCCTGAATCTTTCATTCCATTAAAACCCGAAAATTTGCCTAGAGTTTTTCATAAAATTGCCAAAAATTACAAAAGCGTATTTGCTAAAAATTCTTTTAATGTAATATCTTGTTAAAATCACGCAAACTGCAATATTATAATGCACAGAGGTGGGCATTGCGCAAAATTGTTTGCAAGTTTCGCAATTTGCGTTGCGCACTATGCCTTTTTTTCCACTCTTGCGCAATTTGCGTTGTGCTCTACGCCTGTTTTTTTAGCGCTTGCGCAATTTGCGTAGCGCTCTATGCCTTTTTTTCAGCGCTTGCGCAATTTGCGTTTGCGAATCGGTAAATCTAATGTCAAAAAATAAATAAATTTTGATTTTACAGATTTAAAGTATGATCACAAAATAGTTGATACAAGCTGATTGCTGATAGAAAGATTTTTTTTTCTTGTTTTATTTTCTTCTGCGTTATTTACTTTTTTTTCTTGTTTTGTTTTCTTCTGCGCTATCAGCTTTTAAACCGCTAAACGTGCTGTTTTTGAAGTTTGAGCGATTGAAAATATCAAGGAGGACTTGTGTGTGACAGAAATCAAGGGTGCCAATTAAGACAGAGTTGTAAGTCGAGCCGGGCTTTTTGGGTCGGGTTCGGGCCTAAAGTTGACAAAATTTTCGGGCTTATTTCGGGCCTGAATTGTCTTAAGTGCACAAAAATATAATTAAAATAACCTTGCAAAATTTCTAGATTTTTCAGACCTAACCTAACTTTCGGGCTTTTTCGGGCATGATTTGGGCTTCAAAATAGCTTTCGGGTTCGGGCTTATATTTTCGGCTTCGGGCCAGGTTCGGGCCTGAACTAATCGGCCCGTTTACAACTCTGAGTTGGGAGATCCCCCTCAACCGGGTTCTCCAAAATTTTGAACTTTTAAACTGTTAGAGCTAGATGAATTAGATTTTTTAAATGGGTAAAAATCAACAATAAACCAAACGTAACAAAAATTTGGGGTGCCACAATTAGCCTGTTTACATGTGCACTTTTGGGAACCAGTTCTTAGTTCTAGTGCCTGAATTTTGCTGATTCACACTCAAACCTTTTTTGTGTGTGACTCAGCAAAATTCAGGCACTAGAACTAAGAACTGGTTCCCAAAAGTGCACATGTAAACAGGCTAAATGGGGATTTGCCCCAAACGAGCCTTCCAAAATTCAAACTTTTTAACCACTTACGCTGGATTCATGAAATTTTCAGGATGGGCAAATATAAAAAAACGTTTTCCCAAACGGGGCTCTCCAAAACTCAAACTTTTTAACCTTTTAAAATGGATACATGAAATGGTGGTCCACAAATTTTCAACTTTCCTATTTGAAGCAACTTTTGCATTTCTGCACCATCAGCTTCTTTTGAAAGGTGCTTCTCCACTGCAGACTTGACTGTGAGCGAATTCAGAATGCAACTAAGTGGTGAACATTTAAAAGCACTCAATGTCATGCACTGCAATAAAGCGCTGCTTTAATTAACCAGTCGTTTAACAAATTTTTTCTGAATATCGGTGGTGGTTGACTGGTTGTTCACTTTTTCAGCAAATTAAGTTAATTTAAGCCAGATTAGGGTTCGTTTTTAGCTATTCGGAATAATTCTGTAATAGCCAAGTATTCTGAAATGCCCATCCCTAGTGGTAGTACATGTGCTTTAGATAAGCTATATTTCAAGGTTGCCCAACCCGTAGCCCGCGGGCCACATTTGGCCCGCGACGCTATTTTTGTGTGGCCCTCGAGGTCTTTTTGCGCGCTTGATTTCATCATGGAAAGGCTTACCATTTTCTGGCAAATAAAAAGGTCTAACGTTGGTCTTAGCCATCAAAGCGGCTAAAAAAAGGTTTGAATTTCTTGGTAAAAACTCTTGGTAAAAATGCTTGAGGCTTGCAATAACTTTTCTCCCGCAATTGTGGCCCGTTCCAGTAAAAAGGTTGGGCAGGCCTGCTATATGCTGTATACGGCTGAAAGACAAAAAGTAATGTATTAAAATTATATCAGGAATCGAAGTTAACTTTTTTGACAACTTGGCCGTCGGGCAAATGTTATCAAATGTCTAGTTGCCCAAGAAAATTTCAACTTGCCCGAAAAAAAAAGTACTCTAAGCTTTGAGGTTAGCTTGGAAAAAAGCACTGAATTCGCAAAATACGCATAGTTTCGAGAATCAAGTTTTTGTGTGCGATCGTTAAGATAATGTGATGCAAACAGTAACTTTTCCAATCATGCTTCAGCAAAAATTGATTTTTTGATTGTAAATATTTCATTTAATATTTAACGATCATAATTATTAATTACCGTTGTGGTTTGTTGCAAACGTATTTTTATTAGCGAATATTTTGGAAACTACACCAGCTAGAAAGCTAAAAGATCTTCAAAATAATCATAACAAAAAAATTGCAAAATTCTTGACGTTATCTTCATGCAGCGCAGGGTAATACTTGTGGTATCTGAAACAGCTGTTAGCGTGGCAAGCGCCGGAAAACTTTTCTAGAAAAAAAAAACGGAACATTTTGTGCCAAACAGTTGTTAAACGCGTCCAAGAATCGAAAATTCTGCGTGCGATTAAGACGTGTTAATTGCGATAACTAATGTGCGTACTATTAGTCAATGCATTAATTGTGATAGTTACAAAGTGATTACTAAAGTAAAGCAAGGAACAGCTTTTTCTCCGTACAAATTTTACTTTATTGCAACAAAACCGAGTAAATTACGTCTTTAACTAATCTTGTTTGAAGTTGTCTAATACGCTGTATTTTGTTAACTTGCCACTGGGGAAGTTAAGCTGAAAACTAACTTGCCCGCAGCAATTTCAGCTTGCCTCGGGCAAGCGGGCAGGCGTTAATTTTGAACCCTGTATTTGGTTTAAGTTGCCTCACCTAATAAGTACGAAATACTTTTTGTTTTTTGTACTGTAATTAGTAGCCGAAAACTTGGCCTCTACAATAGGAAAAAGATTAGATGAAAGGGTCGGAGGAGCAAACGACAAAATCACCAAAGATTTTTTTCCTGCCTACAAGAAAAATGCGTGGTTGCAAAAATTCAAAAGATTCAACACTGCTATTCCTAGTTCGGCCGCCGTCGAGAAATTATTTGCTATTGGTTCTGATATTTTGCGATCGAAACGATCGTTTATGACAAAAGAAAATTTTGAAAAGTTTGTTTTGCTGCATGAGAATGAAAAGTATTTAAAAAAGTCAACGCATTATTTCTGAATGTGAGTGAGTGGAGCTTTTTTTGTTTTGATGTTTATTTATTTTTATTGCTGTTTATTTTTATTATTTTTTTTGTTTTAGAGTTTAAGTGTTTATTTTTCAACAATAAAAATAATTCTTTCTTCGGTCTTAGATATGTGCTTTTAGTTATAAAAGCTAAACGCAATGCAGATGGTTTATTCCAGGGCAGCTTAGCTGAAGATGGTACAATGTTTGTACTTTCATATTTTTATACTTAACACCATCGTCTGCAGCGCGCTTTTGAAACTTCGATTATGCAAAAATTTGCACTCAAAAACTTTTTTAAATACCGAAATTTGTGTTCGCTTCTCAAGCAATCAAATCGTAGTTGCGCTGTCCTATTTTCAATTTTGGGTGCCGAATTTCTGTTTGCGCTTTAAAACGTTTAGAATTTTCGTTACGGAATTTGCAATTGCGCTTTAAGCTTTTGGTTGCGAAATTCGCATTTGCGCTTTAAGCTTAAAAATTTTGGTTGCGGAATTTGCGCTTGCGCTTTAAGCTAAAAAAATTTTGGTTGCGGAATTTGCGCTTGCGCTTTAACCTTAAAAAATTTTGGTTGCGGAATTTGCGCTTGCACTTCGAGCTTAAAAATTTTTGGTTGCGGAATTTGCGCTTGCGCTTTAAACTAGAAAAATTTTGGTTGCGGAATTTGCGCTTGCGCTTTACGGTGTGTTTTTTAAACGCCCAGCTATGATAATGCAATAGTTTAAAGATTTGATAAAAATCACAATAAAAAGCATACAGTAACTAGCCATCGTATAAACAACATCACTTCAAAAATCAACAATGTCACTTTGGCAACGTTTAAATTAAACATAAAACTTCTGCGATATGTTTTTTCCGACTTGGTCTACACTTGGCGTAATGTAGCAATCGTATCCAACGTATCTTTGTTTCAACTTGCACAGTGGCTAACACATACAATGAATTATTAGGTAGGTGGTAAGACCACTGGATACACCATGTATTAGTGCATGCGAATGCAAACTGATAAATAATTGTGCCATCTTCGCACTCATACTATTGATTATATTTATTGCTGCTTATGAGTGCTGAAAATGTTTTGAAAATTAGTGCAGCATCAACTTTAAATCGGAGCGTTTTGAGAGGAAACTCAACTACCAGCGATTTAGCTTATTTTTGTGAAAGTTCGACTTTAAAAAATGAGAGTGTTGAATTACTTTTGTATTTTGTTAAAAAAGATTTCAAATTTACACAAAAATGTCGGAAAATTGCGAAAGCGTAAATAAGTTCCAAGTCCAGTTTGAATTGAAACTTGATTAACTTTATAAATAAGCAAATGACTGTTTCTAAAACCGGTAAAACCAAACATGAAAATCCTCATGTTCACTTTAAAGCTTTATTGAAGAACAATTAGCCATTTAACCAATTCTCTTATGAATCTTGGGTAATGACCGAAAGAGTGCGATCACAAGTGCAAGTATCCGAAATAAGGTTTTTACGAAGAATCGAAGGAATTACACTGTTTAACAAAGCACGTAGCTCTGAGATTTGAAAATCTCTTAACATCGAGCCGTTACTTCTCCGAATTGAATTATTTCGGCTTAGATGGTTTGGCCATGTAAGCCGAATGCCTTAGGAAAGACTCCCCAAACAAGCTTTACATGCCAAAGCAAATGAGAGAAGACCAGTTGGACGACTTAGAACTAGATGAACCAATTGCGTTGCGGATCTTGGATAGAATCACTTGGGACTTTACCCAAGCGAAATGATTGATGTGATGGAAGACCGAGAAGTGTGGCGGCTTAACATCGAGCTGCTGCCCCCGAAGCCTTCACGGAAAAGCGGGCAATGAAGAAAAAAGAAGAAGCTACTATTGTCAGATGAAGTTTTCACCCAAGTTGGATGTAAGTCTCACATAACAAACATATGTGGTTAAGTTGAAGAAAACGAAACCTAAATTAAGAAATTAAAAAATACAAATAAAGTTGAAGAAAATAAGAAACTAATAAACAAGACGTAAACAAATAGTTCGCAAAGGCTATGAAAATGAACATTTTTTCTCCAACTACGAAAGTTCGTAACACTACTGCATTAAATTTTCGATTATAAACGGCACTTTAACGCCCAACGATCGCAGTATTATTATGTTTCATCTACAGTATTAGCTTCTCAACAAAACATTAATCGTTTTCATCTCATCTACAACCATTTCATCTTATCCTGAATTCAAATTGCTGTAATGATAATAATGTAGGCCTACAATAGATTGGTTTCTACTATTTTCAGTTTTAATAAATAAACAAACAATCAAACAAAACACTAGCAAAACGCGAGAACTAAACCGAAAATTCAATGCCATTTTATTTTGCAACTTTCGGTGCCTGAGGTTTCTTGTTGGTTTGCAACTGAAATCTTTTGGCTCGGCGTTTGTAAGATCCATTTTTGAACATGTGCTGGGCGTCTTCATGCATCACCCAGAAACAGTTCTTCTTCCCGTTGCCTTTAACTCCGGGAATTTTGCAAAAACAGTCATTGTGGGAAAGACAACGGCGTAAAGAATTTTCCCATCTTGAGGTTTGGCTTCGGTAATAGGGGTAATTGTTCTTCAACCAATCTTTGATTTGTTGCAAGGTCATCTTTTGCTCATCAGTGGAAGTTATTGCCAACTGAACAAGTCTGATGAGGGACTCACATGGCTTCGTATGAGTCAAAACGATGTTTGAAATCACACTTTGACTCACTGTTTGGTTAATCTTCAAAAAAAAAAAAATCTAGTGTGAGATTATTTCTATCAATGCCTATTGTTGCTAAATTTTATTATGAACATTTTTCAATCAACTAAAGTTAGAAATAACACAAATAAACTTATCCCGAATTATCTTTTGCATTATTTTACTTCTAGTGAAAACTTCAGGTACAAAATATCTTGTGCTTCATACGGAAGCAGTGCCATTAGCGAGATTATAAATTACGGCAATTAGCATTTGGACAAGCCCGAGTCTATGAATGCACAAATCTTCCGAGATTTGAGCAGAGAATATGGACAGCACTAAGTTTAATCAGATACACCAGAATTGGAGTCAGTATTAAATATATAAAGCAATTATGTTTCAGCCAAAATCAAATATTGTCACAAATACGTTTTTCATTCAAATTGGATTTGTGATCATATTATTCAGATCAATTTCATTGCAAATTGAAAACTTTCTACTGTTTCAATGTTTAGGCCCGCCTAGGTTGGGTGCAAAATCGTAAGCGTACGTGCGTATCTTTTGCGGTTTTAACCAACAGCCAGCTTGTACGTTAGTACGGCGGTACAAACTTGTAAAAGGGCCAACTAGTTCAGGCTCGAACTCGTCACGAACCAGGAAATATAAGCTCAAAACCGAACCGATTCCGAAAAACGATTTGAACCCCAAACAAACGCCAGAAAAATCCCGAAAGTTAATTTGTATCCAAAAAACATCTTCGATTAATCACTCCATTTTTTAATAACTTTAATCCGGTGCGAGTCGGTAACTAAATAAAAACCAGTTATTGATAAATTGTGATGCAGCTACAGCAATTACGCTTTAATAATTCTAGATGCTCAAATAAAATCGTCATAATGGTTGCAAACTTACTTCGCGTACGTTTTTATAGCACTTAAAAAGCAAGACTCGTATTATACCTCAAACTTGGTCGATCTTAAACTCGAACCCGATTCCGAAAGCCTGGCTTGACTTACAACTCTGAGACGGTACGTCGGGCGTTTTGTTTACAATAGATAAAAAATACGGTCGAAAGCTCACAATTTTACGTTCAGTATGGACCGGTTCTAAATGTTGGAGCTGAGATATAACTTTCTTCGCTGCACAAAAACGCAGGTAAAAAATACATCTCCAGTTGTAACTTACATCGTTATTGCTGGTCGATGGGTCAGCTTCTCCGTTTAATGGTCCGTAGCCGTTGAAAACTTGCTGGTTCTTATAATCATAGTAATGCTCGAAAGAACCATTACCGTTACTGAGTGATGTTCCAGCCATTGATGGAGTTCCATTGTTTGGTGCAATTGTGGTGGTTTGAAATGATTGCGATTGTTGCAACTGACTGAGAGCTTGTGGCCAAAGAACCTGGGGAGCCGGGTAGGGGCAAAATGGTTGAAAATGAGAATAATCTGGTTGCAAACGGAAAGATTGCGGAGGGGTTTGTCGCGGGGGAGATGTTTGGGGAAAGTCAGGGAAGCATATATCAACGTTGGAGGAGCCAGAGATGTAGAAGTTATCCAGTTGCGAAGTGCATGGTTGGTTTGGCGGTTCGACGGAAAAAGCGTAAGTTTCTTCGACGCTTAAGTGACTGCTCTGATTTGAAGCGGGAGGATAACTTGACATATCAAGGAAAGCTTTAACGTAACTGGAAGGTGCGCCGGACGTTGATGGCCAAACCTGAAAGAATAACAATTATTGAAAAAGTTTTCCAAACTTCAACAGCAAACGTATAGCAATTTTCTAAGTTGTTATAGAGAAATGTGATTTTTGAGTCTGCATTGCTTGTTTTTTTGCAGTGGAAACTGTCTTTGCCTTACAGCTGCCCATGAACAAAAACTGTTGAAACTGATACCAGAAAATAGCAACAAAAGCTATCTTATTGTTTTTTTGAGATATGCTTGGGAAGTCAGGAATCAAAACCGCAACAGAAAAGTCAGTGAAATCTTTAAACAAAAAGCAATGCTACTAGCAGATAAACCTGATTTACAGCAATTTTTAAAGTTTTTGGTTTGACCATACAGGGAATCAAACTCCAGTTTACCGTTTCAGTAGCAGACGTTTCATCCACTCGATTTCTTGATATTATTTGTTTGATGGGTTTAAAATTGGTTTCTTTGTATATGTATATGATATAATGTCGTTATTGTTTACAGTCTAATTTCCAGCACGTCCAACAACACAATGACGTGCAAAACTAGTTATGCCCTTAATAAAAAGCAACGAACTTGTTCATAGTTTTGATTGCTCCTATTTCAGTACACGTCTGTCGTGATCCAATGTATATAAGCTTGCCAAATTTGACTTTTGATGAATGATTTTTTTTTTATTAACTTAAAGAGATTTTTGCTTAACGTTGGTCAGCGCTTAAAATGTTTCACGATAAAAATTAGACAAAGCTGCGCTTAAGAATTTTTACAAGAAGGCAACAAAAACTAATTACTTAAGCTTTTATTTTCTCAGAAATTTATTTATTTTATTTTTGTAACTTACCAAAAGTGTGTCTTCAGTTTTTACAAAGTACCATAAAAAGTGAAATTCAAAGACGAAATTTATTTTAAATAAATCAAAATAAAGTTATTGTGAAACAGCGCTTGGTAGAAATCAATGCTAGCTCAGAACGCCATTTTGTAAATCATTGAGCTAGAAAAAACTACAAAAATACTTTTATCGGCACAACTTTCCCATTTCAGAACTGTTAACGCGGTACCACAAGCAAATATTTAAAATTGACAGCTTCTAACCGTTGAAAAATAATAATCAAATTCAGAACTTACTCTGTCTCTTCCGCTTTGAAAAAGTTGACTGCCAAGATTGTTGTGCTGTTGGTAACTCATATTGTTTTGCTCATTAAAAACGGCAAATTTTATTTTGTTCAATGCGTCAATGATTAATTGAAAATTAATATAATTTATGACACCTGTAAAATTGAAAAACTTTAAAACTTAAGAGAAGTCAAGTTGCTCTTCAATTTCTATCGTTTAAAGCTACTCTCCAAGTTTTTCTACATACTCTGCCCATCTAGCTGCGTTTGAGATTCTGCAAAACCATCCTTTATAACTTGCTCCAAAAACGACAACCTTATCCAAACTGAGTTTTCAACACTTGATTGGAAATTGAGGAAAGACCACGTTATCATCTTGAGAAAAAAACTTTGATTTATATTTTGCAACGCACCTGCTAAACGACACAAAAAGTTAAAGGATTGGTTTATTGATGCAACAGTTTCCTCAAAAACAACAACGTTTAATGAAATGAATTAGAGCAAAGTTTTTCACCAGTCTTGAAAATCCAATCGCAAAAGTTTTGAGCTTTCGTACTCGTTCTGCTTTCATCTTAGCCGGAACAACGGCTTTGTTCTTCGTGTGTCAATGGACTTCAAAGAGGATGCAGAATGTTTGTCGTCATTTATTTTGATGAAAGTTTTCTTTGAATGTAATTGAAACACAACGGTGTTATTTAATCAGTTTTTACCTGAAAAACAATTAAATTGCTTGAATATAACAAACATATAATAAACTGAAAATCACTTGAAAGCTTTTTGGTGTAATTTACTGTAAGTTGCATTTTTGAAATTACGCAAACATCAAAAAACGCTACCGCGTAGTTACAGTAGTTGAAGGAGAATCCCAAACCAGAAATATATACAAGGAATTTGTTAAAATTGATCAAGAAAAGTTACAGCAGAGCCAAAAATACATAAAATATTTTGTATTTATGGCTTTATGTGATTTTTTATGTAAAACTATGTGCAAAACCCACATTCTCTGCTCCGAAGAAATTTTTAGAGATTCATTCCATCCTACGGACTGAAACGCCAAGAAAGAGGTTGGCTTAAAAATAGGATTGGCTTAAAGTTTTACGGTATTTTTCTTTTTCAAGTCGCTTTGAAAATCTAACTGTATAATCTTGATTGTTTTCTGATACAAAAAAATTACTATATTGTTCAACGAAGGCATGGGGACATGGCTCTTGCACGCAGAACCAGAGGTGAAGTCTGTGAGGGCATTCTTGGCATTGGCCTCATAAATCAAGTCCTTGGCCTCGAAACCTCAAGTTCTCGAAAATTGCCCTGTCCTCGGCTGGAGGACAGCACTATTTTTTGAATCGTAAAAATTTTGTAGATCGCCTGCTGAAAAAAAATTTTAAAGACTTTTTTTTTGAGAACACTTGCGCCTTTGCCTCCTGCATTCCTGTCCATGGCCTGGAAAGGGTCTGTCCTTGGAAGGGCTGTCTTTGGCATAGGCCTCGGATTTTTTTTTCCGTGGCCTTGGCCTCAAGCATTGTGTCCTCGACTACACCTCTGCAAAGAACCCCGCTTTTTCCAAGAACTTGATCTTGCAATACCGAATAATCCACCTCAATTCATTTCGAAAACATAAATTTACGGTTTTTTGCAATATCGTGAAAATTTTTCTGCATTTAATCTAACAAAAAGGTTTGTGGTTGAGGAACTACTAACCGAGTTGATATCCATAACTACTAAACGAATAACGACGTTTGCACCGGGCAGTTTGACGTTTGCATCGGACAGGAGATCAATAACGACGTTTACACCGGGCAGCTTCCTGTTGAAATTAAGACCTTAAAATTGACCATTTCCACGATAAGAATTTAAGCATTCCCATTTACAAGTTAAGGCCTTAATTGTTTCATTACCACGATTGCGCTTATGGAACGTAGTCAACATTGCTGCTGACGCGTAAAACTTCAAAATTTAATTTCTTAATTTTTGAAACTACTATTTCCAATTTTTATCATCACAAAGTTAACAAAATGCAATATCGTAAATACTTTCCCGCTTAAAAATAGTGGGAAATTTGCCGACTACAATTTAAAAAATATTGCGTGCTTGGCCTCGACCACTCCTGCATTTGACTTAGAGAGTGTCTGTCATCTCAAAAAGTCGGTCTTTAAAATTCTTAGGCGTAACCAGGGGACCCTATAAGAAGCCCAAGTGGCATAATTACCAAGTGTAACGATTTTTTTGCACTTCGATTTGCTACCTCTCAAGAATATCGTTATTCGGGAGCGTGGCCGAATGGGCCAAGGCGTCATTTTTAAGACGACCCTGATCGAATGGTTTGGGTTTAATCCGCACCCTGGTCACGTTGTTGCGTCCTTGGATAAGACGGTTTACGATGATTATCGCTGTTTGGTGGCTTCGAACTAACAGCAAATTCAGTGAACAAGAATTCGAAAAAATCCACAGGAACATTGGAAACTCCTAAGCAGGTGCGGATTCCTCCAATGACGAAGTGGTCGTTGTAATAAAAAGTGTGCGGATCTTCCAACAAGCTAGCGTCTGACGCTGTCCGGTGACAGGAGGATAAATATGCGCTACCGTTACAATAAGGCAATTGCTGCCCGAACCCACACTCGAATGCTAGGTTCTGAAGAAAGAGAATAAAAATACACAGCGCGAATTGAACTTAACAGACGCGCGCTCTAATCACTACACCACATAATCCACCAACTGGAGTCGTCAAAGAGCCGTGTTTCACTCGAATTAATGAGAAAAAAGCAACAGATTGTAAATATAAAGAATAAAGATACACTTTGTTAAAATGCATTCGGTTTCACGTAAATTTAAATGAAACCATTGATAGAAAATAATGACAACATAGCTTATTGCTTCTTCAGTTTCAGATTCTTTCAGCAGTTTTTCGTACAACAGTAATTAACAATAACATTATTAAGTATTAACTACCATGGGGGTTGGGCCCCTCTATTCAAATTTTTGCCAATCAATTTAAATGCATAACACGGGAAAAATTCGAGTTTTTTTCCCAAAACTTACAATCTCATGCCCTCACCTAACCGTTTTATGAACGTAACGCAATAACATGATTTTTGAATGGTAACCATCTTTTGTACCAACTTTAAAAAACCATCCACTTGACCAGCTTTAAACATGTAAAATACTTTGAAAATTCAGCCAGGGGAAATGCTTACAGAACAAAATATTGAAATTTACTTAAAGAGACCAAAGGCCGTTGGTCGTACATATAATCCTAAAACTGGGTACTTTCATTGCAAAGCAAAAATTTCCAAGGGAAATGTTTGAGTAAATATTATTATTTACTGCTAAAAATATTGCAGAAGGCCATACACCGTGCTTCCCCCCGGCAGCTGGGCCAAGTCACTTGCAAAATTCAACCCAAAATGGTAAGTTTTATACGAGAATATTAAGTATAATAAGGAGGGATGGCAGCCTCCTATGTCCAAAGAGGACACAAGAGAATCACCCCTAAAAACTCGTTAAGACCCACCAACGGTGGTCGCCGTCGAGTGGTGGGAGTGCCCTGCTTTGTGCAGGGATCGAAATGGCCACCAACCTCCGGGATTATCCTATGCCAGTAGTACTTCTGTGCTAAGGGTGATTCTCTTGTGTCCTCTTTGGACAGAGGAGGCTGCCATCCCTCGGAAGCAGCCCGGTAAAACAACAACAAGAATAGTAAGTAAAGGGAGGACAAACAATATAATGTCTCAATTGGCTTTCAAACCTAAAAGATCTAGTTTTTTCAAATAACTTTAAAAACGTGTAAAATGTGATCCAAATAGAATTAAAATAAGGTTTTTAAAAAAAAATTACGAAAAATCGCCAAGCAGCAGGAGGCTTTGCCCCCAGACTTAGTCTGTGATACATATGAGTTACATTAGTTTGCTAACCACGCCTCCACAATTCAAAATGTTTTTGAAAATCTTTTAACTTTTGGTTCAAGTCCTCCCTTCGGCAAAACCAAAAAATTACGTACAAAACCAGGCACCGTCTTCTGATCTTCAATTCAAAGGCATTTTTGTCCCATAACAAGTCCCTTGATTTTAAACTATCTGATGACGTCATAGCATGTGAATTGTGGTTTACCCCCCAGCCACAAGCAAAAATTGGGGAAGGGGGCCAAGGCCAAACTAGGCTTTGAAACCAACATCGGCTACGCCTATGTTAGCCTTGGCCTTAAGCGTTGAATCATCGACTCCACTTCTAATAATTTCACAATTACAGTAAGTAGGTTTACAATATCAAAGTTATTTGAAAATAAAAATGCCATAATTAAGTTAGAAAATGCTTCTGTAGATTTTGTTTTAAGGGGGGGGGGGGGGAGGGAAATAGGAGGTTTCGAGTCAAGCAACCTATTCATTCCGTACGGGGTCATGTAATTACAGCCTCGTAACTGCAAGCAAGCGATTGCAGGATTTTATTAAAAAAACAGGATTTTATTAAGGAACTTTAATGAAATTTTATTAAGGAATGACAGGATTTTGTTAAGGAAATGAGGCAACTTACACAAAAGTTGTTCAAAAAATGATGCAATTGCGTGGCGTGTTGAGCAAACTGGTACAATTCAAGCGTAATGCACGGCTTAGGGTCTAATGGCATGCCCCCAGCCACTGTAGGCTATAATGGGGATCTGGATGCAAAGCTGTCAGCTGCTGGGCAATTTTGGAAATCAAAAATTAACGCCATTTGAACCACAATTCGAACGTTTTTAAAGCCATTTGAGAACACAAAGTCGCCAAGATTTGGAATCCAGTTGAAAAATTAAATTATCCACCCTTTTAGTCTCTCTTGATTTGTAAATTACGTACAAAATACGTTTGAACGCTCGCGTATTTGGGTTATGATTTTCAGGTGTCTTGGCTAAAGGGAAGAAATGGGGGGTTGGTTTCCCTTTAGCTCTACCTGGTTGCGCCACTGACTGCAAACTATTTTTATGTTGCAATTCGGGATCAATATTTTGCTTTAGCGATCGTCTGGTTAGTTTACTTCAATGTAAAGTTTGTTTTATCAAATCTGTCATTTATTAGCCGTAGTTAGACTATATGCCGTAGTTAGACTATATGCCGTAGTTAGACTAAACAGAAAAAGGTCTTCCTCAAGACAAGAAGTCCAGCAAAGAAACGGAGAAGGGAGAAATTGAAGCAAGGTATTTTGATGGAATTTCTGTGGTATAATGGATTGATGTAAAACCTGTTATGACGATGTCCACAATTGATTCAAGAAAAAAAAAGAAAAAAAAACAACATTGCTATCATAAACAGACGTCAAAAGTCTAAAGCTGAAAAAGTAGAAGTTACAGTACCAGTTATGGTTGACAGGTACAACAAACACATGAGAGAAACAGATCTTTTTGATTAAAAGACAACGGTGTATGCTACTAACCAAAAAAGTCCAGGAAAGTACTATTGCAGACCTTTTTGGGATTATATTGACATGTCCCTTGTCAATGTACACATCATTTACAAGAAGTTAATCAATAAACTCCCTTCCAGTAATACTGACGGAGCGAAAGTGGCAAAAACTCAAAAAGGATTTTTGCAGATTCGTAGCACTAAAACTGATTGGAAGTTTCAGTTCCAGAAAGAAAAATCCTGGTTCAACCAGGCGCTATCGAGACCCTTTCATTCCAAGACATCATATTGAGTATACGGAAAAGCTTAGTAGATACAAACGATGTTATCAGGATGACAGACAAGACAAAAAAGTTTTCATCAGATGTGTTGATTGTCAAGTGTTTCTTTGCCTAAACAAAAATCGCAATTGTTGAAAAGACTATCATAATAGCCTCTAAGCATATATAAAATTTTGAGATGAACACATTTGAGGATTTGTAAACAGATTTATTGCACAAAACAATGAGTGATACACTGGCACTCAACAGACACTTTCTTTTGCATTTTCCAACTGTATACTATATGATAATGTCATCGCAATTGCTGCCATTTTGCTATATTGCAGGTATTTTCTGTATCGTTCCAGTGCTATTTACTAAAATGTGTTGAATAGTTAAAAAAATTTTTTTTTTTTTTTATTCAATGATTGTCAACCTAAAACTATAGGTTTTCGTGTTTCGACCTGTAACTTAGGCAATCTTCACGGCTAGCATTTAGAAGCATAAGTTATTCATCTATACAATTCACTATTTTAATATACAGTGCAAATAAGCTATCGCGACGCGTTTCGACCTTGCTCAAGGGTCTCATCAAGCGAAAAGAATAACACATTTAAACATGCAATGATACAAAACTGCAACCAAAAATTTGGAAGCAAACATTAGCAATCGATAAACACATCTGCTTTGTCTATGCAAATTTTATAATGACGTCAAACAACTTATGACATGTTCATATAAAAATCATAGTTTTAGGTTGACAATCATTGAATAGAAAAAAAAACTTTTTAATGATTCTAAATTGTACCTAATTTTTAGTTAAGTGTTTATTCACTAAGCAATGTGTCGCACATGCATTTAGCCCGTGCTCTCCCTGTGATTTTTATATGAACATGTCATAAGTTGTTGGACGTCATTATAAAATTTGCACAGACAAAGCAGATGTGTTTATCGATGCATGTTGATTTCCAAATTTGGTAATTGCAGTCTTGTATCATTGCATGTTTAAAAGTTTATTGAGTCTAAATTGATGCTAGCTTATGTTTGCTTCCAAATTTTTGGTTGCAGTTTTGTATCATTGCATGTTTAAATGTGTTATTCTTTTCGCTTGATGAGACCCTTGAGCAAGGTCGAAACGCGTCGCGATAGCTCATTCGCACTGTATATTACAATAGTAAATTGTATAGATGAATAACTTAAGCTTCTAAATGCTAGCCGTGAAGATGGCCTAAGTTACTGGTCGAAACACGAAAACCTATAGTTTTAGGTTGACAATCATCGAATAGAAAAAAAAAATTTTTTTTAATGATTCTAAATTGCTGCTAATTTTTATTGTTGAATAGTGTTTGAATGTTTTAGAGTAGTCAATTATTTCAGTACAACCTTGAAGTTGAGGCAAATTAAAAGTTTTTGCCTTCCGCAATAGTGTCTCGAAGACTAATTCAACAAAATTAGTAAGGCAGGAAACAAGAATAAATTAATGCAAGTACTATTTTGGATGTGATTATAAAATGTAAACTTGAAGCAATGTTTCAAGATCGCTTGAAACTTGCATAAATTAGAGATGACTATTATACTGCTACTTTTGAACAAAATTTTTCCTTTGCCTCCTGATGGATATGATTCCACCCCAAATTTTCTGGGGATACCATGGTCAAACAAAAAACTTGAAGATAGTTTTTTCTGTAAATATTTTCGTAATGACATAAAATCTACCATATTTTCTTAAAAAAACCAAAAAACTCACTTGTAAAAGTTTTCGGGAGGCAAGGTGTTAAGAATAGCTTGGGCTACTGGATGGTTTGTGAATTTCGCGTTCGGTATAATTTTTTTTTTTTTTTGCGGAACTGGCCAATTTACATTGCAAAATGTCAACATAATAAAGTCCATAAAGTGTTGTGTCATTTTGTTTAGTATTGCGCTTTTGGAAATCGAACCTGAGTTTTGCGTGTTTTACTTCGTGCTATTGTGACCTTGTGAGCTTTGTGTTAACTTTTAACTGTATTTCCTGTACTATTGCTTTTTTACTTTAACTGCTTTCCGTTTTGCCTGCGGTATTTTTTGCCATGTATTTTACTATAGAAGCAAGTGCCATTTTCATGTCAGCAGTTCACCTACGTTACTAGATAACTTGCTAAATCTTCATGTTTCTTTCCAAAAACAAAACAAATTTATTGGCGGCGAAAATGGGATGCTGCATGTTGGAGGTGTAGCTTGACGTTTAATGAAGTTCTGCTGCGTGTACGAGCGACGGTTTTTTACAAGCAACGACTGATAGACCAGCATACGAGCGATGGACGGTTCGAGCATGGAGAAACTTATCGAGCTTATGCAAAAACAGATTACGAGTCAAAAGGAGCAGATGAAGAATCAAAAAGATCAGATGGAGAATCAAGAACGACGTTTTCTAAAACAACTTGAATGCCAAGAATCCCTTCACAAGGTTTAAATGTAAGCTCTCTTGAAAGCGGTAAATAAAACTAACACTGTTGCTTTTACTTCTTTGCAGGGCGCTACTCCGAGTTTTGTGAAATTCGACCCTTCATCGAAACTCTGGACAGATTAGTGGTTAGGATTTTATACGTTTGTCAGCGCTCACTCTGTTTACGACGACTGACAGGCTCAAATTTTTCTCACAAAGCGGGCTTCAACTACGTATAAACTGTAGTCAAGTTTAGCTTCTGAGGAGACAGCCCTAAAAAGCATCAACGAATTTACTATGACCAAAATTGCGACCTACATGAAGCACCAGTTCGATCCCAAGCGGTTTGTTGTACGAAACGTTTCAAGTTTTGGAACCGGGCGAGTCGATTTTAGAATTAGCAGCACGTATTCTACAAGCTGCCGCTACTTGTGGTTTTACAGCTGTTAAGAACCCTTGGACAAAGCCTTGCGTACTCGGCTCATTTGCTCGATCAACAACGAAGCAGTCTTCAAAGTGCTGTGTAAGGTGAAAGATGACAAATTACGACACGGAGGATGCAGCAAAGATCGCCAAAGAGTAGTAGTAGTGGTAGTAGTTTATTTCAAAACAAAGTTTTAACACACTAGTCAAAAGTAACATTTAAAACACAAAGAGCACCAAATACCCTGAGGTTTTCTTGTCGAGATGCTCAATGTTAGTTTGCGCAAAACGTTATCACACAAAGTTGTGATAAAATGATAAAATACAGCAAAGAGTACAGACAATGTTGTTTGTAGCGAAGCTCCCAAATGTTCAAATGCGTGCGGGTACAGTAAATACAATGCTTGATCAATTCCTAGGAGTGTATAGTCAGTAATTTTTCAGTGTTTCCTTTAAACTGCTTTTTGAAAGAATTGAAGGGTTAGTTTTTAAATTTTCACTAATTTCTTTCCATAGTTTAGCACCTCTAAATTCGGTTTTATTCTGTCCAGCAGATTTCGAGACTCGAGGTAAAAAATAATTAGATCTGCTTGGTTTTTTAGTAGCATAATCATGAATTTTGTCAATTGTTGTGAAGTTATTAGTACATAATTTAGTTAGCTTATTCTTAAATAGCTCATGCATAAATTTGGTAAGCTCCAATTTGTAAACATCGTATTGCTTCAAAAATCCCAGTTTCTTATACAGTTGGACATTGAGTTGACTTACATGAGAAAATATTTTGTTCCAAGTCATGATGCGTATGATATTGTTTAATTTGACTTCAATCTCACGAAGTTGGTTTTGGGCGGCTGTGCCCCAAGCAGTGATGTATAAGTTAAGCGGTTATAAACAAAACTAGAATACAGCATAACTAGTGCATGGGCATTCACAAAGTCACGTATATGATACAACATATTGCAGCTCCTTGCTAATTGAAGCGAAAATTTTTGAATATGAGACGACAAATGCAATTTATCATCTAACCACACTCCGAAATATTTCACTGATTCGCTTCTATCGATTTCTTTTTCATTTATGTGCAACGAAAACTCTGAGCTTATCGGTCCGTGCGGTTGGTTGTTGAAAAAAAGTAGATTGTTTTAGAATAGTTTACTGTCAGTTTGTTTTGATTTAGCCATTGCTAAATGTACAGCAATAATTGCGTATTGACTATGTTTTTCAGTCTTGACAAATTTGCATCAGACAGCGACAGTAGCGTATCATCCGCAAATAAGGAGGCCGAAAGTTGTGACTTCTGGGGTAAGTTATTTATGTAAAGTAAAAACAAAAGTGAACCCAATAATGACCCGCAATGAATTAATTGTTTTTTCGATTTAGTATCACCATTTTTTGTATATTGATAGCAATTGGTCAAATAGCTTTCCATAAGACTTAAAGCTCTTCCACGAAATCCGAACATTTTTTTGAGTTTTTGCGATAAAACTGAATATTATACCTTATCAAAGGCTTTGCATAAATCTAGAAAGACACAGCAAATTTATAAGCTTTGATTAATATTGCTAAGAATTTCATTGTATGTCTTATTAAATGCAAAGTTTGTGAAGGACTTTTTTCAGAAACCAAGTCACTTAATATTTCATATCCAACTAAATAAGAATAAATTTTGGGAATACAATAGCTTTTCAAAAATTTTGTTAAATTGGGAGAGAATTGAAATAGGACGATAGTAGTATTATTTGAGCCAAAAGAGGTCAATTGAGGTTGGAAAATTGAGGTTGCAAAATTGAGTACTGAGGTTGCAGAAAATGAGGTTGCTGGGGTTGCTGGTTTGAGGTTGCAAAAATGAGGTTGCCGGTTTGAGGTTGTTGATTTTTGCAAAATCGTAAGTTCTAACTGTATGTCTGTAACCCTAAGAATCGAACTAGGTAGAGTCTAACCCTAAGAATCGAACTAGGTAGAGTCTAACCCTAAGAATCGAACTTGGTTGAGTCTAACCCTAGGTCGATAACTATAAGAATCGAACTAGGTAGAATCTAACCCTAAGAATCGAACTAGGTAGAATCTAACCCTAAGAATCGAACTAGGTAGAGTCTAACCCTAGGTTGGTAACTCTAAGAATCGAACTTGGTAGAGTCTAACCCTAGGTCGGTAACCCTAAGAATCGAACTAGGTAAAGTCTAACCCTAGGTCGGTAACCCTAAGAATCAAACTTGGTAGAGTCTAACCCTAGGTCGGTAACCCTAAGAATCAAACTTGGTAGAATCTAACCCTAGGTCGGTAACCCTAAGAATCGAACTTGGTAGAGTCTAACTCTAGGCCTGTAACTCTAAGAATCGAACTTGGTACAGTCTAACCCTAGGTCTGTAACCCTAAGAATCGAACTTGGTAGAGTCTAACCCTAGGTCGATAACCCAAAGAATCGAACCTAGAACTTGGTCAAGAGTAGAAGAGTGTTTTACCTAAGGTTCGAACCAACAAGAGCTAACCAATGCTTTTGTTTAAAACTCGTAAGATTTCTTAAAGTTGTGAGATCTACCTGGGAACCGAACCATGTTGTTGAATGTTAAGACTCTAATACATTCAACTAAGGTAAATCAAAGACCAAGGCTTTTTTGTTTATGTGTAACGTCTCTTGACCGAAGTAAAACTGGAAGATTTATACGCAAGCGGCGGTGATTCACCAGGGAAAGTCTCTACGAGAACATATCCGTTTTAGAATGTTCAACGCGATCGAATTATTTGCTTGTTACGGGTATACAGCGCAATATTACGACGATGCTGTCATAAACGTGAGCGCGATAATAATAGCAATGACGTAATCGTAGTGTGATATATTAGAACTGTTCTATGGAGGTAGTGGCGCAACGGTATGACGTCATTGTATTTTAATCGCACAACCTTGACACGACTGGACTTGGCAAAATACACGTGTGTTTGACAGCCACTTTTGCTAGCATGGCACAATTAGTAATAAGGCTTTTGTTTTGTATTCGATCAACGCAATGGCGCAAGGGTTATGAAAAGATCAGCTCTTTGTTTCAGCACTGCAGGTGATTAGTTAAAGTTTGTAAGGCTAGCCTGAGAATCGAATCACCGCAGGTGATTAGGTAAAGTTTAAAGTTTGTAAGGCTTGCTTGAGAATCAAATCACCTTCTTCCAATCTAAAAAAAAAGTAAAATTTATGAAAACAAAGCAAAATATAAAATATTAAGTCGATAATGTAAAAAATATGTGGTTTCACATTAATTCTGGAGTTCGTATAACTGCGGAGTTATGGTTCAGTAAGATAAGGGCGAAATTATTCTTTAACTTTTGCATTAAAATATTGCAACAGTGACGGCTAGAATATTAGCGAGTCGAAAGAAAGGCGATATCTTTTGCCTTAAAATATTACAATTTACAACTCTGCTAACTGTTGCGACTTTGTTTGGGAAAAAAATTCGTGACATAGCTCGAGGCTACAGCATTAAACGTTACGTCATCAAACCTTGGACCGGTGGCCACTGGCTTGCTGTCACAAATTTGCTTTTAAAAAACCTTTTCAATCAGTTTCAACCGAATTAAAATTTGCAAACATTGTTTTATTTAGCACCTCGAATCATAAGAACTAGCTAGTTTGTTAGCCACTGTTGATACTGCAGAGTTTTGAGGCTCTAGTCATACTATCAAAATGAACGTATGTACCTATTGTCAGAAAACGTTTACGCGAAATGGCTATTTACTACGTCTCAAAAAAGAAGTACATAAATAGGTTTTGAAATTCGAGTGCGAAAAAATGTAACAGAAAGTTTAAAAGAAAACCAGACCCTGAACCGCCGGTGTCATGTTCTATTTCATTCTCCTCAGGAGAAAAATCATCATTTACGCAAAACCATCAAAAAAATTGCGAATAACAAACTCAAACAAGCACGCAGTACCGGTTCAATGCCCATGGCAAGCGGTTCAATCCCCAGCAGAACAACAACCTTCAAACCCTCAACCGACCAAGATTAAAAGTCTGAAACACCTTTCTTAAAATCAATAACATCGACTTCAAATATTTTTCCAGGCAGTAATTTGGAAACGTATGAAAGGTGTATACTCAGCTCAAACCTTTGAAATTTTATAGCATATTAGTAAGACTTATCGTAAGTTCTAATTTAATAAATTAATCCTAGGTATGTTGTTTAGGTGAATCCAAAGACACGGTTTATTGTAGTGTGACATCTGTTTTCAAAACTTGTACAATCACTAAACTGACCTCAGTACGTTTAATCTTCTACACGTCCGAACTTGTTTCAAGATGCTTGGGGGAAAATCTCCATTTAAGGTTATTTTTAGTTTATTGCAAGTTGTGACATATATCTGTTTTACTTAAAAGGGTACTCAGGTCGGAAGTGTTTTTTTCTCGGTTTTCTCTAAAAAAAAAAATCTAACAAATCTGAAGAAGAACTTCACCAAATTTGAGCTTTGTGCAACCTTCCGTTCCCAAGGTATGACAGTTTAGATTTTCCCTTAGAAAGGTCTTTTCTCTTTAGAAATTTTACCAGGGTTGCCAGCTTCAAACCAAATTTCATGAAGTTACAGCATGCTTGGAGCTGTTATTTTACGGTTTCGGCACTATTGTTGTCAAAACGAAATAAAGGGTCAGAATTGTAAATTACCTACTTTCCAAGTAAATTCAAGTCAACTGTTCAAAAGTCAATCTTCTGTCATGATACTGACAAGATGGCAATACTGAAGTAAGAAAAAAAATTGTTAACTTGAACTACAATATCTTGAAAACGGCAAGACGTAGAAAGTCCAAGTTGGGTGAGAATGCATTTCAGACTTATCCCGGTGCTTTGCTTAGCAGGGAAAAGCTCGGCTTGAATGCACTTTTACGGTTTTTGGTACATTCGAAGTAGAAGTTTTGAGGAATCTCCAGCTGCTGTTAGTTTTGTTTATTATAGTTTGTGTCTATTTTATTTAAAACTTTTCTAATCAATAAAGCACCCTTTGAACTATTAATCCTTGACAAACCCGAACTTGTGTACGAAGTTTAAGGGAATTCTCAAATTAGCGACATATATGTACGTTCGTTAAGCGTTGCGTAATTACGGTAGATGGTCTCGTACGCTAGCTTCTGACATCTCTGGAGCGCTTTTAAACGTGTTTCTTCCACAATCTTTGTAAACAAAACACCTGAAGCGCCTCAGACGTCTTCGATTTCAGATTGAAGGAGCAAAAGTTATTTGTCCGAGGTTAGAAACTCGCATCATTAAAGGCGTCTCAATTAAATCTAAAAATTTCTTAATTAAATCTAAAATCTTTATTGATTTCGTGGAGCTGTTCGACTCGAAGATCCTTCAAAGGTTGCTTCACAGCTCCTTTGTTCCCGCAGAAAAAGAAAACCTAAGGCTGTTTTTACAGAAATTTGATCGTTCTTTCCACCACCCCAAAAAGAAGTCCTCGTTCTGACATGTAGACGAAGTTTATAAAAGGTTCAAGTTTCAGATAAGTTTTTTTGGACTATTTTTCGTTGTAAGTTTCACTCAAGACAAAGAAATCGTCAAGTTTCGTTATATTTTATTGAATTTATCCCTAAAAAAACGAAATATACTGTAAAACCTCTATTTGAGCGCCATGGCGCTCTATTTGTCAGCCCTTTTCCTAAAGTGGCATTCTGTTGGAGGTGGTGTTGAATTAGAGAAAGCGCTCTATTTTTCGGCTATCTGGTCAGAATTTCAGAAAATAACTTTAATTACTGAAGCAAACGAAAACAAAAACGGCTAACTCAGTTAATATCTAACATCTAAGAAAGAAGAAAAAACATTGACGTAACACATTTACTGGTAAGTAATCAAAAATTCTCTGTTGAAAATCAAGTGATACGCCGCTGTTGTAGCCGTCCTTGACATTTTTGTGCTGGAGTTGCTCCGGTAAACTATTATTGGGCAATTATTATAATGTGATATAGAAAACCATTTGATTATTAATTTGCACAACGAATTTCAGAGTGGCGATCTATTAGAGGTGGTGTTCAATTAGAAAGTGGCGCTCTATTTTTTCAAACCTGCCCCCTGCAGCGGTGTTCTATTGAAAGCGAAAAATAAAACTATTTAACTTTCAGGCAAGAGTTTCGATTATTGACGTAACAATTTTCACTCAAGGCAAAGAAATTACAAGGATTGAAGAGATTTTGGTGAACTTATTCATTCCTATGAAAACAATATTACATAATAAAAAAATAAAAAAAAAAAACAACAACAAGATTTTAGAGAAATTTTTATTAAAAGTTATCGAATGATATTCATTTTAAGGTAAAATTATTGTTTTAAACCAGGAAATCGTAAGACTTGAACTATTTTTTCACAAAACTATCTCTATATGAACAAGGTCATTTGAAAACATACGGTTTTAAGTAAGTTTTCGATTTTTAGATGAAATTTTGATTCAAAGCAAAGAAATTGTAAGGTTTTTAATACTTTTGACCAACTTTTTAAGGTCAGAGTAATCTTCAAGATAAAGAAACGTAACATTGTAATCATTTTTATAAAAATAGCTTTATGTAAACAAAAAATACTCTAAACAAAGTTAAAATTTTAAGCAAGTTGTTGATGTGTAAGATAAATTTACTTTTCAAGTCAAAGAAATTGTAAGACTTAGAATGTTTTAATGAAACTATTTTTATGTTAACAAAGAACTTAAAATATTTAAGATTTTAGACAAACTCTATTGGTTTTTCCGTTACGGTTTTCGCTCAAGACAAAGAAATTTTAAACTTTTAAGATAGTTTCTTGAATTTATCCTTATAAAACAATATAAAGTGTCCAAAATCTAAGATTTTACAGAAATATTAATTTAAAAGTTGTCAAACGATTTTCATTTTTAGGGTAGAATTATTGTTTTTAACAAAGAAATCGTAAAACTTCAATTATTTTTTCACAAAAACTATCTCTATGTAAACAAGATTACTCAAAAAACTTTGTAAGATCTTATTCAGTACAAAAAAGTTGTTGAGTTTGAGATATCTTTAAACAAATTATCTCTATGCAAAAAAGAAAACTAGTGAAATATCTTAAGTGATTAGGAAAATTTTGATTTAAAGTACAAAGAAAAAATTATTTTCTAGAAAATTTATAACCGAGATCACGAAAAGAGGCATAATTTTGAACGATTCTGCTGAAATAATTATGAAAAGTATTGTTTTCAAATAAGAATTCAAGGTAAATTATTAAGGTATTTTACAATATCACCCACAAGTTAACACGAATATTTCAATAAAATTTTAGCTAAAGTTTCGGTTATTTAGATAAACCTCAAGAAAATGCGAGTTTATGAATGTCTTTTTTCTTCTTTGCATAGAGATAATTTGTTCAAAGCTATTTCAAACTCAACAACTTCTTTGCACTAGATAAGATCTCACAAAGTTTTTGAGTAATCTTGTTTACATAGAGATAGTTTTTGTGAAAAAATAATTGAAGTTTTACGATTTCTTTGTTTAAAACAATAATTCTACCCTAAAAATGAAAATCGTTTGACAACTTTTAGATTAATATTTCTGCAAAATCTTTGCAAAGGTTGTCGTTTTACAGTAAAAGTTGAACACAGCACAGAGAAGTTGAATAAAATTTTAAGGAATTTTAGTAAAAAGATCAGTGTAAAACTAAAGCATTGATAAAAAATTTAAATTTTCGGGTAAGTTCTTTTTTTTGTTTCAGAGTAGACATAAGTTTATTTTTACCTAAAAACCTCATCGTAAAATGAAGAAATGTAAGATTTTTAATACTTTTTAGAAAATCTTTGCTACGTAAACAAAGAAGTATAGACTTTTTGATTAAAAGTAATAAACATTTGTTTAACTCATTGACTTCCTTAAAGACAAAGAAATTTTAACATTTTACGAGTAGAATATTTTCTTCCAAATCTTGATAAAATTTAAGGTTTAAGTAGATCGTTTGGTTAAATTTGTTAAAAATTACCTTTTTTCAAGGAATGTATTCACTTCAAAACAAACCAGGCGAAAGAATTTAAGATATTTTAACAAAAAAGACACGCATCAAAACACAGAAATTTATAAAAAAAAATTATAATGTTAAACAAGTGTAACGATATTTAAGGTAAAAAATTTATTCAAGACAAAGGAATCATACGATTTTAAAATACTTTTGACAGAATTATTCTTAACGTTTGCAACAAAGTCGGTTAAAAGTAACGATTTGCTAGAATGCTTTGTTTGAAGTCGAAAAAAAATAGCTACTTTTTACGTATAATTGTTAATCAAGTCTTAGAAACTTAAATTGGAAAAATAACGACAAAAATTAACTCTTTAGATTTTGCGTATTTGCGTGTCTAACGACCAAAATACCGGTACTTTGAAATTTACAAAAGAATCTAAATGTTTGGTTTTTTAATATCTTTAAAACTCGATTTGTTGTAACTCGTTATCAAGTAAAAATCAAATTGGAACAACCCGTTTTGTTTTTTTTCAAGTTTGTTCGTTCGCAAGAACTAGGCACTCTGCGTCTGTCTAACCACACCAACGCAAAGCACCACTTTTTTTTTTTAAGTCTTTTGTCAGGCTGGACCACCACAACGAGTAGGTTGCTTTGACATGACTGAGAAATACGCGTAAAATGTCTTTCCCAAGAACACAATGACGCATTGCCAGTTCGAGAATCGAACTATAGACCAACAACCTTTCGATCACTATAGCTTGATGCACTGCCTCCGAGCTACCGCTCCGCTTTTTTTTTTTTCTGGTCAAAATATACGGCTCGCTTTGTTGTGACCGCATGTTTTTAAGTTTTAAATGTTTGATACCAAAGATTTCGAATCGTATAGTTCGCAAGAAAAACCCATTCTCTAATTTGTTTGCAGTTTGAGTCAGGTTTAGGCTAGGCAATACCGCTGTCGGACGTTTGATTTTCTGTGTCGCAATCATAGTCGCATAATTTTCAACTTTCCTAAGGCGAAACTACGACTGAGCAATTCGACGTTTTTTATGAAACTCAAAGCCTTTTGTCCCTTTGATTCGAATAGCTTTCAAAACGCTCAAAATTTGCTTTTTCAGCTTGAAAAAGCAAATTTTGAGCGTTTTGAAAGCTACCTGACTCAAACTGCAAACAAATTTCAGCTTGAAAAAGCAAATTTTGAGCGTTTTGAAAGCTATTCGAATCAAAGGGACAAAAGGCTTTGAGTTTCATAAAAAATTAGTTCGATTCTTAGGGTTACCGACCTAGGGTTAGACTCTACCAAGTTCGATTCTTAGAGTTACCAACCTAGGGTTAGACTCTACCTAGTTCGATTCTTAGGGTTAGATTCTACCTAGTTCGATTCTTAGGGTTAGATTCTACCTAGTTCGATTCTTATAGTTACCAACCTAGGGTTAGACTCTACCTAGTTCGATTCTTAGGGTTACCGACCTAGGGTTAGACTCTACCAAGTTCGATTCTTAGAGTTACCAACCTAGGGTTAGACTCTACCTAGTTCGATTCTTAGGGTTAGATTCTACCTAGTTCGATTCTTAGGGTTAGATTCTACCTAGTTCGATTCTTATAGTTATCGACCTAGGGTTAGACTCAACCAAGTTCGATTCTTAGGGTTAGACTCTACCTAGTTCGATTCTTAGGGTTAGACTCTACCTAGTTCGATTCTTAGGGTTACAGACATACAGTTAGAACTTACGATTTTGCAAAAATCAACAACCTCAAACCGGCAACCTCATTTTTGCAACCTCAAACCAGCAACCCCAGCAACCTCATTTTCTGCAACCTCAGTACTCAATTTTGCAACCTCAATTTTCCAACCTCAATTGACCTCTTTTGGCTCAAATAATACTACTGACGATAATTTGTGATTTAGTCATGATCACCTTTTTTGAAAACTTGGATCTTTTCTGCTGATTTTAACGAGTCAGGATACACCCCTTTTTTCAAGCAGGAGTTAAAAAGATCACTCACAAATTTGGATATCATGGGATTTGCATATTTGATAATTTTAGTTACGATGTCGGATGTTGTTGTAGATTTTTTTATTTTCAATTTTTGCAATTTCATTGCACACTTCTTGTGGACAGCATGGAAATAGAAATATTGAGTTGCTCGCTTTGTTTGGTGACCAAACGCAGCTGTTTGAATAAGATTTATTCGAACTTCCTGGTGCTATTAAATCAGCCATTGATTTCCCTACATTTAACAAACTATTTATTGAATTCGTCTGCAATAGTCTGATGATCAGTCATTACAATGCCATCCTTATTGATTAATTTAGAAAGTACCGTCCGGCTACGTTTTTTGTTGTAGGAAATTCATTTGCCATTTCCCACATCTTTTTAGAGTTCCCTTTGTGCTCTTTTAAAACGCTATGATAGTGATTACTTTTTGTCAGTTTTAAAGTGCGGTTCAAAGTATTTCTGTAAGTTTTGTATTTATTTTTTAGAACAGAATCTTCTCTTTGTTTTCGCAGTTGCTTGAATAGCCTGTTTTTTGTTTGAATTGACTTAAGTAAACCTTGTGATATCCAAGGTTTAAGCCAAAGTCTTTTTTCTTTTCGAGTTGCTTTTCTTTTGGGAGCAGACTGATCTACTATTTTGAGCAAACGTAACCAAAAAGAGTTCGAAAAGTTTTACTGGAATCAGTGGGGATTCAAATAGAGAGTTGAATTTGTAGTCTAGACACTCTAAAAATATGTCCAAGTCGAATTGGGTCATAACTCTTATTTTATAATCTACACCCTGTCTATTTTTGTGACTTGTCTTTTTAAATATGATGACAAATATGTTGTGGTCTATGGTGAAAGACGATTTATGGTTCGAAACCAACATAGTCCGTTCATAAAATAAGTGCTAATGAATTTAGCAAAAAGACGCTTCAAACAGCAAAGGTTCTGGCCGACCTAGGGTCAAATGTTTTTGCTGCGGTAAGACTAATCACGTAGTTCCTGATTGTTGTTTTAAAGACGCTGTTTTTAATTTTTGCAAAATTACAGGTTACTTAGAAAAGGTCTGTCGCAAGAAGGCGCAATAATCTACCACAAGCCCGGTGAAGGCGATTGACGTAGGGAAGTTAACTTTATAATATCGTGGTTGAAATTGGTTGATACTGGTGGATGCTTACCGAGTCAGTTTTCACTAAGAGTACCATTGACTTACAGGAGAAGGACTTTTCACATTTCGGCTTCCCACATACAACCGTTACTGA
Organism: Trididemnum nubilum; assembly: GCA_963965965.1. Lineage (NCBI taxonomy): Eukaryota > Metazoa > Chordata > Ascidiacea > Aplousobranchia > Didemnidae > Trididemnum > Trididemnum nubilum. Next base: position 32,820,964 of record OZ014473.1, on the reverse strand, counting down.
TAATACTTCCTGCTTTACATCCGAAGATATCAAGGAGTTCTGCAAAGAGAGAGGGATCATCTATCTGGCAGGAGCTCCATACTACCCGTTAATCAATTGAGCAGCAAACTTTCAAGCAAGCTTTACGGAAATCTGCGCAACTTTCAAAGAAAATTTTGCTGGACTTTTTGCGTCTGTACAGGCGCACACCGACAGATAGTGGATTCTCTCCTAGCCAGATACTTAATGGCAGACAAATACGCTCGAAATTGGATGCAATATTACCGTCATCTTTTTACATCAAGCAAGGCAAGAGCAATTTCTTCAAGTGATGATTCGCGTCATTCAATCCACAACTTTAAAGTAGGTGATCCGTACTACGCCCTCTACTTTGGTCCAAAACGGATCAAAAATCCGAGGTGGGTTCCAGCCGTGGTCGTTAAACAAACTGGCACTCGTACTATTTAAGTTCGTACAGCTTCCATAGGTAAACATCTGGCGACGTCACATTGATCAACTTCGACCACGATACCCTTCAATCGAAGATGATGAGCCATACAAGGACTACACCTTTGACATTGACAACACCCCGAATTCTGAGCTAAACAATAATGCACCAGAATCTTCCACTCAAGATAAACCAGAATTTTCACTCCTAGAATCTACGAACACTTTACCACACTCGCCCGTTTATGGACCTTCTAATCCACAACGATCGAGGAGAGCCCATTTCCCTTCGTGTTTGTCTTTCTTGTAGGTGTTGTGTTATTTCATTTTATATTGCGCGTAAAAGATTCGTACCAGCGAGTTTTTTGTGCGTTTCATTTCTTGCTATTGTGACCTCGTGAACTTTTGCGTTAAGTTTTAACCTATTTCCTGTACTTGTGCATTGCTTGCTAAAGCAATTATTGGTTTTTTACGTTAATTGCTTTCCGTTTTGCCTGCAGTATTTTTCGCCATGTATTTTACTATATAAGCGAGTGTCATTTTCACGTCTGCAATTCACCTAAGTTACAAGCTAACTTGTTAGTAACATAAAGTAAAATCGCTTGATCGACATTAACACAAAGTGAAACCTAACAAAAGTAAAACCAGATTTGCATAGGACCATTTTAAAATGGAACGGAGCATTGAGGCACTCGTCAAGGCCAAACCAATGTAAAAGTCACATTAATCTGTATGCGTCTAGAGGAGCATTTTTTGTATGTTTTTATGTATCAAATAAATGAAATAAAACATAACAAATCCTGTCATAAAATGTATTTTCTTCCATGTAATACCTGTCAGTAAAAAACATAAAAAGCAAGCAAAAAATATGGTCGCCAAATGCCACACAAAAGCAAAGCGTATATGTACGTGCTAAACGATAAACATGCTTCATCGGTTAAAATCACACTTTTTGAAGACCGATGCTGTGGTGTGAAATGGGAAACAGGAGAAAAAAAGGTTAAGAACCCCTAGGCTAGACCTAAACGCTTCTAACAAAAATACGAAAATAAAAAAACTAAAATAATTATTGAAGAAAATAAAAAACTAATAAAAATCGTAATAAATAAATAGTTCGCGAAGGGCAAGAACATATATACATAAATAAATAAACAAACAATTAAGTAACGAAACCGCACAATGCAAAAAGTAAAACAAAAATTCAATGCAAGTTTATTATTTTGGTAGTTAACATAAAACTTTATTCCGCAACGTTCTGTGCCTGCGTTTTCTTTTTGGAACCAAAATCTTTTGGCTCGGCGGTTATACAATCCCTTTTCGAACATGTGTATGGCGTCTTTATGCAGCATCCAGAAACGGTTCTTTTTCCGCTGCCGTTAACTCCGGGAATTTTACAAAAACGAAACAGTCATTATGAGAAAGACATGATGGCGTTAGGAATTTCCCCATCATGTGGTTTCGCTTCGATAATAACGGTAATTGTTTTTTAACCATTCTCTGACTTGTTGCAAGATCATCTTTTGCTCATCACTGGAGGTTATAGCTATTTGAACTAATCTAATGGGAGACTCATACGGCTTAGTATGGATCAAAGCGCCGTTCGATATCACTCTTTGGTTAACCTTCAAAAAAACATAATCTAATGTGAATATGGCTTTTAATAAAGTCGATTTCATTTTGCTTTCATAATAAGCTTTTCGGACAGAACTCTTCAGTTGTGATCTGAAAAATGAAATCGACTTTATTGAAAGTCATATTCAAATTCTGCACCATCTCAAAATTGTTCAATAATATCTAATTTAAGATTATTTCTATCAATGGCTATATCAATTCAAGTTCGAATTAACACAAAATTATAATCAGCTTGCTCATTCAAAACAAAAATTTGTCTCGAATTATCTTGTACAATTTACTTCTTGTGAAAACTTCACGTACAAATTATCAACCAGTGCAGGGCAATTAGCAAAGTAATAAATTACGGAAATTAACGTCTCGACTGGCCCAAGCCTATAAATGCACAAATCTTTAAGAATTTGGAGCAGAAAATATGGATATAGCTCTAAGTTTTATCAGAAATACGAGTATTTTGGCCAGTATTAAATATTAATTAAAGCAATTATGTTTCAAACATAATCAAATATTATTACAAATTGTTTCATTTAAATTGGATTTTTTTATCAAATTCTTGAGATTTAATTTCATTGCATCTTGGCAACTTTCTTTCTTTTTCAATACTTTGTCCCGGCCGTCGCTAGGAGCAAAATGGTAAGGGCACGAGCGTATTTTCGGTATGTTTTACCACACTGGCATCTTGCATATCCTGTATAACAATTGTTCGAAAAATCCCGAAGTTAATTTAGATCAACAAAACTAATTTACGATAAATTACTCCTTTTCTTTATATAATTGTAACCTGCGAGCCTGTGACTAAATAAAAACCACCTATTGATGAATTTTGATGCAACAATAGCAATTATAGTGTACTAATAATTCTAGAAGCTCAAATAAAATCGTCATTATAGTGGTTGCAAAGTTACGTTAATTACGTTTTAACAGCACCTAAAAAAACAAGACTTGCTTTAAATCTCAATTAAGCCCCCAATTTGGTCAATTTCAAACTCGAATCCGATCCGGAAAGCCAAGCTCCACTTACAACTCTAAGACGGTACGTCGGCGTTTTGTTTAAAATAGATTAAAAATACCGCTGAAAGCTCACAATTTTGCGCTCAATATAGACCGATTCTAAATGTTGGAGCCGAAGATGCAACTTTCTTCGCAGCATAATAACGCAGCTGAAAAAGGCATTGCATGCTGTAACTTACATCGTTATTGCTGGTCGATGGGTCGCAGCGTCTTCGTTTAACGGTGCTTAGCCATTGAAAACTTGCTGGTTCATGCAATCAAAGTGATGCTCGAAAAAACCATTATCGCTTTGTGCTTAATGTACCAGCCATTAATAGAGTTCCATTGTTAGGTACTTTGCTGTGGTGTGAAATGATTGCAACTGATGTAACTGACTGGAAGCTTGTCAAAGAACCTGGGGAGCTGGATAGAATCAAAATGGTTGAAAATGAAAAGAATCTGGTAGCGAATGAAAAGGTTGCGGAGGGGATTGCCGCAGTGTAGATGCTTGGGGGAAATCAGAGTAGCAAACATTAACGCTGGGGGAGTCAGAGATGTAGAATGTATCGAAAATTGAAGGGCACGTTTGATTTGGCGGTTTGACCAACCAGACGCAATTTTGCTCGCCGACACCTAGTAATTGTTCTGATTTGAGCGCGAGAACAACTTGATCAGTGGTCGAGTGGATAGAGCGCCTGCTATTGAAATGGTAGACTCGGGTTCGATTCCCGGTCGGGTCAAACCAAAGACTACAAAAATTGGTATTCACAGCTTTCCTGCTTGACGTTCAGCAATTAAAGGGACAGTGTGAAGCCTCCACCGTGTGTGATAGACAGGTAGGCAGGTGGCAGCTTGACTTGAACACCGAAAGGTCCCTTCTCTGTCTCCCGGCCAAGGCAACTTGGTGAATAAAACGTAATTACAATTACAATTGACATCTCAGAGACAGATCCAACGTTACTGGAAAATGCGAAGGTTGTAGGTAACCAAACCCGAAAAAAAAATTTGTTGATAATACTTATTGCAAAAGTTTTTAGGGATTCACCAACAAGCAAATTGCCTTATCCCAAGTTAAAAAGTGATTTTTAAGTTTGCATTGTTTGTCTTTTTTTTTTTTAGTAGAAATAGCTTTTGTTTCACAGCTGCCTTTTAATAAAAACTGCTCAAACTGATACCAAAAAATAGAACCAAAAGCCAACTTTATTGTTTTTTGCGATATGCTCGGGAAGTCGGAAATCAAGTAATCCCTAAAAACTTTAAACAATAAGCAATGCTACTAACGATTCAAGTTGATTAACACCGCATAGCAGAAGTAAAATTGCTGTAATTTCATTGCAAAGACATGTCATTTGGTTGGCGCGTTTAAAATTTTTTTGCTTGTTGTATTTAGCATTGTTGTTTTAATTCCGAGCACATTCAAAGATACAATGACAGGCAAAACTAATTATGCTCTTATTAAAAAGCAACGAACTTATTTATACAGTTTTAATTACTCTCATTCCAATAAATGCCTCTCATAATTAAAAGTAAAAGCGTGCCCTATTTGACCTTTGATAATTTTTTTTTTTATCGTTTACTTAATGAGATTTTTGCTTAAAGTTTGTCAGTGCCCAAAATCTCTCAAGATAAAAATTAGATAAAGGTGCGCATAGAAACTGTACAAAATCGGGAATGAAAAATAGTTGTATAAGCTCTTATTTTAAGTTTTCACAAAGTAACGTAAAAAGTGAAATTCAAAAACAAAATTTATGATAAATTATTTAAAATAGAGTCATTTGTGAAACAGCGCTTAGTAAAAATGAACCCTAGCGCCGCCATTTTGTAAACCATTGTGCTCCGAAAAACAACAAAATACTTTTGCCGGCACGACTTTCTTATTTCAGGATCATTGATAATGCGTGACCCACGTGTAAATACTTCAAATTAACAGCTACTACCAGTTGAGAAAGAATAACTCGTAATCAAATTCAAAACTTACTCTGTCTCTTCCGTTTTGGAAAAGTTGACTGTCCAGATTGTTGTGCTGGTAACTGGTACTGTTTTTGCTCATTAAAAACGGCAAATTTTAGTTTGCTCAAAATGCGAAACAAGGATTAAAAATTAACATAATTTATGACACCGTCCCGCAAAACTGAAAAACTTTAAAACTTAAGAAAAGTCAAGTTTATCGTCAGTCTCTATTGTTTCGAGTTACTCTTTATGTTACTCTACATACTCTGCCCAGGTAGCTGCGTAAGAGATTCTACAAAATCCATGTAACTAGCTCCAGAAACAACAACCTTTTTCAAACTGAGTTCTCAACAAATAACTGGAAATTCAAGAAAAATCGCGTTGTCAACTTGAAAAAAACTTTGATTTTATTTCGCAACGCCCCTGCCAAAGGACACGAAAAGTTTGAAAAAGTTAACTTCCAAGATTGTTGTGCTGGTAACTTGTATGGCTTTTGCGCATTGAAAACGACAAATTTTGGTTTGCTTAAAACGAGAAAAAGTCAGGCGCGTAACCAGAAATTTGCAATGGGAAGGTTGTTTAGGGGTCTGAGGGCGGAGCCCCCAGCCGCCGGAGGCGATACTGGGAGGGGGGCGGAGCTCTTACTTGCACAAGTGGTCTATGTGGGAGGTAGCTAGTGGTAGAATTTGAGTTCATTTGGTATTTACAAGTTGGTAAATCATAAAATCCTATACTGGTAGTTCAATAAAACTTTCTAAAATTATTCTATTTCGTCTATATAGAATAGAAACAGATATATTTTGGGGTTAATGGAAGAAAGTTTGAGAAAAGTGATTGACCTATCTTAAGCATTTCTGAATAACTACATAAAACCACCAAGGAAATCATAGGGGCACCAGATATATCGCACCTCCGGGCAGGGAACCACAGCGATTCAAACGGAAAAACAAACCTTTTCCATTTCTCAATAAGCGATCAAATTTTACATACCAATTCTGGGCCATTTTTTAATTTTTTTTATTTGTGAGGTTTATTTTTGAAAAATTAGCCCCCTACCCTAATCAAACGTTTCAAAATATGCTTTAAATTAAGCCTTATTACGCAAGGTTAATTGCGTTATTTCGTGGTGCCCATCGAGGGACTTCCAGAAAAGCGTTCTATATATACATTTTTAATGCCTGATTACTGATTGAAATGTCTTCGGTTGCAATCCGGTGCGGTTTTTCGATATATACCGCTTTTAATCGAGCACGGATGAATATTTTAAGATCATACGCTTGAATAATTTTTTTACTATTAGTGTTGCCATTAAACAATGCACAAATTGCAACAAAGATATTTTTTATCTTTATTAGAATGTAAAAGATTAAAAATGCTATTAATTTAAACTAAATGATCAATAAGGGTAAGTTTTTTGATAAACAGTTTGCGTATTTAGTGTTCTAGCTTGAATTTTCTTGTTTTGAATTTTAAAACAAGGAAACATGCTTTAACCAGAGGTGGAGTCCTCGAGGAAACATTTTGATGTCCTTGGCCTCGAAGCCTCAAGTCCTCGACAATTGGCCTGTCCTCGGCTCGAGGACATCACTATTTTTAAACTGTTGAAATTTTGTTGGAAAACGCCAGAAACCTTGCGGAAAATCGGCAAAGACCTTTTTTTTTGGTTTCCTCAAGTAGAAATCGCGTAAAAATATTTTTTGAAGACCTTTCTTTAGAGATCGCCTGAAAAACCTTTTTTTTTCGGAGAACACCTGCGTCTGTGTCCTTGGATTTTGGCCTTGGCCTTGAGAGGATCTGTCCTTGGCCTCGACATTTTTTTGTGTCCTTGGCCTCGAGCCTTGTGTCCTCGGCTCCACCTCTGGCTTTAACGTTACGTGACCGTCGTCGCGTCGCAGCCAGTAGCGTAGCTAGGGGGGTGCGGGGGGGCTCGAGTTCCCCCATTGGCTTGTGAAGTATGCAAAATCGCACCTTTTTGGTGGTTTTGAGGTCGATTTTTAGTGCAAAATTGAAAACAGCCCCCCTCAAACGTTTGGATTTCCGAGATGGGCCGAACAATCAGTCTCAAAATCGGTGAAGACCTTTTTTTTTTTTTTTTTTTTGGAGAACACCTGATTTTGGGCGAAAAAAAGCTTGGAATTTGAGATTTCGGCCGAAAATTTAGTCTCAAAATCGGTGAAGACCTTTTTTATTTTTTGGAAACCACCTGATTTTGGGCGGAAAAAACCTTTGAATTTGAGATTTCGGCCGAAAAAATTCAGTCTCAAAATCGGTGAAGACCTTTTTTTTTTTTTGGAGACCACCTGGTTTTGGGCGAAAAAAAGCTTTGAATTTGAGATTTCGGCCGAAAATTCAGTCTCAAAATCGGTGAAGACCTTTTCTTTTTTTTTTTTTTGAGACCACCTGATTTTGGGCAGAAAAAACCTTTGAATTTCCGAGGTTTCCGAGAAATTTCGTCTCAATTTTCGTGCAAACCGTGTGAAACTGATTCAAGAGCAATGAAAATTCGGGTCAAGGTCGTTTGCACACTTCTCACTCTGTCAAAATAGCCCCCTCCCCCTTTTCCAAATCCTGGCTACGCGCCTGGTCGCAGCTGATCGTTATGAATGCAAAACTTCAACACAATTTTCAAATCAGAATACCGATAAACCTGCCAATAAATAACGATATCATTTCAAGAAAAAAAAATCAAAAAACAAATGAAGTAGCCTACCTCAGGAATTACATCTCGTGTCTGTTATGATGATAGTCTACCCACTCACAAAAATACAGCTTAAATACAATAACTGCTTCGGAAATACCGATAAGCTTCGAAGAATATCGATAGCCTACAGTAGTCCGTAGCTAGGAGTATTCCGGTAATCAGTCCGTCAAGTTTTTTCCGATTGAACCAAAGCACAGCTTCAATTCTAATATATTATTTGGCTACAGTTATTTAAGACTAGGCTACTGTATACTTTACTATTAAGTTTCAACATAAAGCAATATACTTAGGCAAATATTGCCAAATAAGGCATGAAAAAACTGTGCTACATTTTAGCAGTTTCAAGAAAGCCATCTCTTATTTTGGTTTGTTATTTGGTTTAACTCCAGTGATTGTTTCAAGTGCTTAAGTATGGCACAACAGACATTCGAGAGTTGACAAGCCAGCTAGCTAGGGCTAGGCTAGTTAGATTCAAAGAGTGAAAGCCTATGGGTATTACTCGAAGTAGTCATAGACTTCATAAAACTGAAACACAGCAAGAACCAAAACACGCTACTAAACAGACTGTTGAGCTCTTAGCATTCAGGTCTAACTAATATCAATCGGCCTACCATGACTAAGGCTGGTTGAGAAGGTGAGATTCCAACCAAAGATGTAGCAATAATCCCAATGCTTGAGAAGGTGAGATTCCACAGAAGATGTAGCAGTAATCCACAATCCAAAGGTACCAAGCTGTCAGATACACACAGATGTAGCCTATAGGGCCTAGGTACAGTAAATTACTAAATTAGAAAATGGCCTATCCAACGGTAAGCCTAGCTCATCGTATTCAAATAGAATACAAGAGTGTTAATAAACAATCACATACTCAAGCTAGCCAAAACTAAGCAAGCAAACCAACTCGGCATAAAACATTAGGCTGTGAAACTAATGAACTCAAAACTCAGGCTAGGTTACAACTAGGCTAGCCTACACAAACAGAATATCTCAGCAGTACTTAACCAGTGAAGGTAAGAAACTGAAAAGCTTAAACACATAAAAAGGATTCTAAGCCGATCAAAACTCACTTAATATCGTCATAAACACAGCAGCCTACGCTAACCCTGAAAACTGACGCTGCCACAAGTCGAACATTCTAGAAACTAATCACATGACACAGTAACGTTGCCACGGACAAAAAAGCGTAATCATACTCCATGCAGGTGACCTGGATGACCGCATGGTCTTATCGCTGTTTCCTTCCTGCATACTTTTAAACGTATGGTGAAATAAACTTGACTTGACACTCCGAAACTATGAATGGGAATGAACAGCGAATAGCGATAAAGGCCAAAAATGAACACATTTTGAATTATTTACAAAACACAATTTAGCAAATGTATGCAAACATAAAACGAGGAGAAAAAGGGATGGGAAGGGATTCGTTCATTACAATTGTAAAAAGCTGCTTTTTGTGGATAGGCTATCATCATAACAAACATGTAGTGTAATTGATGAGGTACTTTATTTCATTGTTTTTCGACTTTCTACAAAAAATAATTTCCTTATTATTAGGCAGGGTCTCTGGTATTCCATCTTGAAAAAATGTGTACTAGTTATGCAGTCATCTAACAAACTAGAGAACTCTGATCTAACGATCAGCTGCCAAGCGCCGACGTCACGTGATTTCAAAGCATGTTTCCATGTTTTAGAAGTCAAAAGTACAGAATTTCAGCTAGAACACTCAAATTGCAAACTTTTTACAAAAAACAACCCTTGTTTAAATATTTAGTTTAAAAATATGTTTTTTTTTAATTTTTACATTCAAAGAAAGGTAACAATTGTTGCAATTTGTGAATTATTCAACCACTAATTCCGGTAGTGAAAAAAATTATCCAAGCGTTTGATATTAAAATACTGTATCTTCATCCGCGCTCGAATGAAAGTATAGTATATCTCAAAAACGGCACCGGGTTAAAACCGAAGACATTTCAATTATTAATCCCACTCAGGCATCAAAAACTATTCATAAAGCGTTTTTCAAGAAGTATTTCGATGGGCATTACAAGATCTCTTTTCTAGATGTTTTTTCTGCTAGCGTAACAAGACCTAAATCATTTCTTGAGTAATAGCCTATTCCAGGGCAAAAAAAAAGTCGCATAATTGCTAAAAACGTGGTGTATTTCCTTATTCTGCATTTTGGTTGGCAGGCCAATGGAAGGGCTCACCCCTCCAGCCTACCCCCCTTGCTACGTTACAGCAAAGTGATTAAAACTTTAAATATTTTATGACACCTGTAAAATCGAAAAACTTTTAAACTCAGGGAAAGTCAAGTTGCTCTTCAGTCTTCATTGTTCCAAGCTACTCTCAAGTTACTCTACAGTATATACTTGGCCCATCTAACTGCATTTGAGATTCAGCAAAATCCTTATAACTAGCTTCAAAAACAACAGCCTTTTCCAAACTAAGTTTTCTACGAATGATTCGAAATTTAGAAAAGATCGTGTTATTAACTTGAGAAATAACTCTGATTTTATTTTGCAACGCACCTTCCAAACGATTCGAAAAGTTTAAGGATTGGTTTATTGATGCAACAGTTTCCTCGAAAACAGCAACGTTTAATGAACTTAATTAGAGCACAGTTTTTATCCAGTCTTGAAAATCAAATCGCAAAAGTTTTGAGCTTTCGTTCTCGTTCTGCTTTTATTTTCCTATTTTAACCGATCAGTGGTCGAGTGGACTGAGCGTCTGCTACCGAAGCGGTAGACCTGGACTCGATTCCCGGTCTGGCCAAACCAAAGACTATAAAAATTAGTATTCACAGCTTCCCTGCTTGACGTTCAGCAATGCGTAAGGAACAGTGTGAAGCCTCCACCAGTAGCGTAGCTAGGGGGAGGGGCAAATGGTGCTATAGCCCCTGCAAATATCAAAAAACGTTGCCACGTAGTTGAAAGAGAATCCCCAAAGTAGAAATATATAAAAGAAAATTCTTGCATTTGATCAAAAAGTTACTGCAGAGCCAAAAATACATAAAACATTTCTGCATTTATGGCTTTAATTTTTCAGATAAAACTATGTGCAAAACCCATGATATTCTCTGCTCTGCTCCGATGAAATTCTGAAGATTCATTTTATCCTACGGAATAAAACGCAAAGATTGGCTGAAAATTAGGATTAGCTTAAACTGTTACAGTATTTTCCTTTTTTAAATTGCTTTGAAAATCTAATTGTGTAATCTCCTTTAAAAGTAACAAAAATTGCATTTTTTCTGAAACAAAAAAAATCATTAAATTGTTCAACGAAGGCATATGAAGGACATTGACCTTGCACAGAGAATCTCGCTTTTTCTAAGGACTTGAACTTGCAAATACCGGGAACTGCACCTCAATTTATTTCAAAAACATCAATTTAAAGCATTTTGTAATACTTTCAGATAATATAATATCGCAGTGGCTTATGCAATATCTAAAAGCTGTGATAATAATAAAAAAGATCTGTGAAAAAATGTCGTTGTTTAAGCAAACAATTACATTTGTGTTCGACAAACTACTGTACAGTACTAAAAAACTGGAAATCCATAACCAGTGGACGTTTGCACCAGGGCGTTAGCTGATGAAGTTAAGGCCTTAAAATTGACCAATTTCAGGTTTAGAATTGAGTCATTCCCATTCACGACTAAGCCACAGCCTTTATTGTTTCACCACCATGATGCCGCTATGGAACTTAGTCGACAGTGCTGCTAAAAACGCGAAAACTTCAAACTAGCATTACAAACTACTATTTTTGAATTTTAATCATTAAAAACTCAACAAAATGTAATATCTTAAATACTTTCGCGCTTGAAAATTTTGAAACATTTGCCGACCACAATTCAAAAAAAAATGTGTTCTTGGTCTTTGACTTCGCACTCAACCTTTTCTGTCCTTGGCTTTGAAAGGATCTGTCGTCAAAAATTCGGTCCTTATCCTCGAAATTTTTTTGAGTCCTTGGCCTCGAATATTGGAGGCTTGACTCCCCTTGGATAATTTTACAAATACAGTAGGTTTGCAATATTAATGCGGCTTGAAAAAAATGCCACAATTAAGTTAGAAAAACTTCAGTTTACCCACACTTAGCCATCCCACAAGCGCATGCAGATATTTTTTTTTAGGGAGAGTGATGCGAGCGGTTTATTCATTCCTATGAGGTAAAATAATTAAAACCTAGCAACTGCAGGCAAGCTCATACTCAGGATTTTAGTTACTAAGGAAAGAAGCGACTTGCACATATGTTTTAAAATGTTCTTATCCAAAAAATGTCGCAGTTGCGCGGCGTTTTGAGCAAACTGGTACAATTCAAGCGTATCATACGACTTGGGGTCTTGTGGCATGCCCCCCAACCGCTGTAGGCTATTATTGGGATCAGGGTGTAAAGCTCTCAGCCACTGAACACTTTTTGAGATTAAAAAAAAAATTAATGTCATTTTGGACCACACTTGTAACATTTTTAAAGCTATTTGAAAAAAAAGTCGCTAAGATTCGGAATCCAGTAGCAAAAATTAAATTGCCGAACCTTTAAAGGGGTGAATTATCAAGTTTGTCAAAAATTAGCTGCCTTGTGAGCGACCACTTTGTGTAGGTCCCCTAAACTTTTGAGAAGTTGGCAAGTTCTCACAAAATTTTAAAGGGGTGAAGCATCCAGCTTTCTACGATCTATTGTTTTTGAGATATTTTATTTCAAAGCTGGGAGAACAGAGTTGCCCTTTATGGTCAGAAATAAGTTGGTGGATTGTTTATTTAACGAGATTTTACAATGCAAGCCTGCGCTTAGCCAGAAATCTGCAATGGGGGGTGGGGGCTGTTTGGGGGGGGGCTGGAGCCATCAGCGAGCAGAGATTTAGAAGTTTTGTGTCAGAAAAGTAAGTTAATTTTAGGCTTGTTTTGATAAAAGTTATACTTTTAAAATGTGACGTAAGAAATTAACACTGCAAAGCATAAGTGAATTGGCTGCGCAAATTCCAAATGGGTTATGTGGGCGGTGGCCAACGGTAAAATTTTTGTGTTTTTATTAAAAGCAGTAAATCAGATAACCAAATAATTCGAAAAAATCGTAAGCCTAAGTGTGTGCCTAACTCGTTTGTAGTTTGTAGTGGGGAGAAGCGGCTGATGGAACGAGATTTGAAAAAAGCGATTGGAAATATTAAAATAACGCTGAATAGCCCCTACTCCATAATTTTTGATGAAGCCTATACATAAAGCGTTTTGCATCAAGCGATCAAATTTGTTTGCTTGTTTCTAACCATTTTTTAAACGTTTTCACTGATTTGTAAGTTTTATTTTTCACTAATAAATAATGATATTTAGCTGTTTCAAAAGTGGCTAAAGCCACTTCGAAGTCCACGTCACTGCAAAAGACTGCCTCAGAAGCGCGAAATACGTGGCTATTTCTATGGAATATTTTGGCCGACAGGCTAAAGAACCGGTGGCTATTGCCACCTCTATTTACGCTACCGATTGCAAGTTTGGTTTTGATTCTGGTTTCTGAGCTAATTCAATTTAGTGGCTGATTAATCATTGTTTTAATGTTAACCTGTTTATGAACATAGCGGGAAGTTGAAATAACGTTGTATAGCCTGTACTGCGTTTAGATCCTGAGAGCTCAATGACAGACGTAAAAACGGTTAATAGTAATTAGCCTAAATGGCAATTTAATGCTTTATTCTGGGGTGCTGCCTAGTGTTTACAATCACTTCGCAGTGAAGTTTTTATTATCAAATCACAATATCAATATAAGCTAGTTTTTCTATTGCAAACAAATTATTGTACATTTGGTAACAGGTTTAGGCTCTATCTTCTTTTAGTTTATAACCACAATTATGTAGCTACAACCAGTACTTAAACAGTAGTTTTGCATGGAGGGACGCTTTTGAAACCTTGACTAAACGCATTTGGAATGCCGCTGAAGTTTAGTACACATTTAGGTTCAAGTTCAGTTGCAGCAAACTCAATTGAAGACCAAAAAAAAGTCTTCACTGCAATTTGGTACTATATATTCGGCCGAAATTTGGGATTTATAGGTGCTTACAGCAACGTTTTGGTTTAATCGTCGAGCCACTTACTCTTAATGAGCGCGCTGAAATCTTGTTTAGGAGGGACGCTAAATCTCGATGGAGGACGCATCCCCCATAAAATTTAATTACTGGCTACAACGCTACAGAGTCAGAAACAATAGGTAATGCCGTTCTTTGATCAAATACAGGAGGCCTATATTATTGCGAAAAACTTATTGAATAAGAAAATTGTGTATGATTAAGTAAAACGCAAATATGTTTCTAGTGTCCCTCCAGGCCTCCACCTAAAGCAAAAACAGTTGAAAATCTCCATAAAAGTTTTTTTTGGTTTAGATGTGATATTTAGACTTGATTTGTAAATTAATCGTACAGTAAAAGAATACTTGACATCATTTTAGGCTACCTACGGCTGCCCTTAAGCCTACCCAATATAGCAATTCATTATGTTTTGGCACTTCAGTGCATGTTGTAGTGTCTCTCCTTATATCAAATGAAAGAGCGCGCACGATTCGTGCGCCAAGACTTTGCTGACTTTTGTATTTGATCTTTGCGCTTGGGTATTTTCAGAACAAGTAGCGTATTTACTTGATTGTAAGCCGCGACTTATAAAGTTTTTCTTTCCATCATGTTTGCGGCTTAAATTCAAGGGCGGTTTACATTTTTTTTGCTTAGCGATTTGTTGCTATGCCGATACGGTATTTTGTCTGATGCTATGTCTTTCACTGTGGAATCACAACGGACAATGCAGCGAAAATTCCTTGCCTACGGAAAAAACATGGTGGTGCTGATACTGAAGAAAGTACCGGTACCGGTAATCTTGGTGGCATTATCGATGAAGATGACAATGACATTATTGATCATGAAAGTTAAAATAAACCTGTACACAGATACAGCTTTGTCTGGTGATTGTGATAAGCTAAGGATACGGTATAGTTCTAATCGCAAGTGCTACATCATACGCGAATTCAAGAACGGGTACCAGTAACCATACTTTAATTTTCGTGCTCATCCAGATATGCTAAAACCCATACGGTATACGGTAGGCACCGATACAGTAAATGCGGCTTACCAGAGGTGGAGTCGAGGACACAAGGCTCGAGGCCAAGGCCAAGGACACAAAAAAAATCCGAGGCCAAGGCCAAGGACAGCCTTTCCGAGGACAGACACTCTCGAGGCCAAGGACAGGAATGTTCGAGGCCAAGGCCAGGGACCAAGGACACAGCTGCAAGTGTTCTCCAAAAAAAAGGTCTTCAAAAAAGTTTTTCAGGCAATCTCCAATTTAAAGGCGTAGCCAGAATTTTTGATTGGGGAGGCTTAAACCACAAATGACATGGAATGACGTCATCAAAAATTTTCCTGTTTTTCACTTAACCAGGATTTTGCAAAGGGAGAGGGCCTCAACTAATATAATTGAAAAGTGCAAATACGTAACTTTGGAGACGTTTTGAGAAAACCAGTGTAACTCAAACGTTTCACAGACGGGGGTCTGGGGGCGAAGGAGTTTTTGTATTTTTTTGGAAAAAAAAGCTATTTTAATGCCATTGAATCACACTTCGCACATGTTTAGAACCATTTGAAAGCACTAGATTTTTGACATTTGAAAGCCAATTAGAAAAATTAAATTGTTTAATCCTCCTTCTAGTTGCAATTTAAGTTCAAAACACGTTTAACATCTTGCATTTTGGGTTAAAGTTTAATTGTACGTGATTTGCTCCAGGTAGGGGGAAGTATGATGCATTGACTCGCGCAACATTTTAGCAGTAAATGAAAACCCACTCGAAGATTTTCCTTAGAGATTTTTGTTTTGTCACGAAAATAGCCAGTTATAGAAGTGCATGTTAGGCCAGGGGGCCCAGGCTCCCTTTACTGAAGTTCAACGATTTGTTCAATCAGCATTTTCTATGGCTAATTTTTTTTAAAAGTATTTTGTGCGTAAAAACTGGCGAGTTGGAGGTGAATTTATTGAAAAATAGTACAAGAGATGGGTAGTTTCGCTTACTAACCATGTGTCAGGCGCGCAGCCAGAAATTCGCAATGGGGGGAGGCTGTTTTGGGGGTCTGGGAGCAAAGCCCCCAGCCCCCGGAGGCACGGGGGTTTGGGGGCGGAGCCCCCAGCACTCGCAAATTTTGCATTTTTTTGCAAATATAACTTAATTTTAGAGCTATTTTAATAAAAAATAATGCTTTTAAAACGTGGCATAGAAATTACCAGCGCAACATAATTCAACTGGTTGCATTATTGGGCTGTGTGGGAAGTGGTTAATGATAACATTGCAGTTCTCTTGTTTACATGCAGGTAAATCATAAAATCTTATTATTCAACAAAACTCACACGGAGTAATCTATTTCGTTTGTATTTCATAAAGAAAAATAATCGGAGGGGGGCTAATGGAAAGATACAGTGCTGTTCATAATTCAGGAGCCACCTTGCAAAAACACTCGTTTTTTGGGTTCCAGGTTTAATTTATACTATTTGCTATAATTATATATCTACATGTTATATATTTTTGTGAAGGGTTTGTTGCTGGTAATGTTTCGGCATAATTTTTTTTTTTTTTGAAAATAATTTTAAAGCCAAACTGCCCCCCATTACGTGACGTCATGCCAAAAAACTCATTTCTTTACTAACAGCAAATATGCATTACAGTATTGGTGTCAAAAGCAATTAAAGGAATAAGGATAGTTTATCGGGTATTGTAACAAGTTTAGGTCATGTCATATTTACTTCATGATTTCATCGCACGTCACTCATTATGACGTCATAATTTAGGATATTTTCTTGGTTTTATTTAAAGCCTAAAAGCAGCATGACATTTTTTTGCTAAAATGTCAAGTTGATATCGTACCTGTAATAAAATTAGGAAAGATTACAAAATTGTCAAAATTATTAACACTCTTTTTACAGAATAGTGGCTCTGAAAAGAGCCGTTTGATTTGGCAAGGACTGATTTAGTATTTTGTTGGCCATCCATGGTTTTCGATCACCATTTTGCATCGTCGAGGAAGTGATTTAACAAGTTTGTTGAGTTCTTCGGGTGAAATCACTCGAAACCAAGCAGCAATGACCTGTTCGATAAGCTCTCTTTTCGTCTTTGGTTTATTCTTCCCAATTATGCAACTAACTCGGTACCACAAATTTTCAATCGGGTTTAACCCTATCTGGACTGGGGGGGGGCTACATGTGCACGCGCTTTTTTTAAACGCCTATTGTTTTAAAGCTACTTGAAGATAGTCGATCAGATTCCTTGACTTTTTAAGTTAATAAATTCTGCTTCCATTGATAAAAATTTCAAAATTTTTTACGAACTACAAAGCGAGTTATTAACTGTTAAAGTCAGTACATAGGTCAAGTTCTGGTTTTCGTAAATAAAGAGAATAGGCGAGAATGAGCTACGCATGCTTAGCGACGCATATCGAAATTATGCGTTCTGAGTGAGTCATTGAAATTCTCGGCCGTCAGTCGAGCGCGGAATGGCAAGGCGCTATGACGAATAGCATTTCGTCATAAAAACGGCTGTTATTTTGTTCAGAAAAATCTTATTGATCGTAGCAAAGAATCTTTTACAACTAAGTGAGATCATCAATCAAACAAGCAAAGAATTTGTGTTTCCATATTGCGGTCTTTCTGTCGCCTGGTCAAAGTTTCATTTTACTGTTTGTATTACAATTCGTGCGTACAAATTCCAAAACCAACAAAATAAGTTCAATGTTACAGTTTTATTGTGCTTATTGTTATTGAGGTAACGCTTTTTGAATACGTTTGAAAAACAAAACCATAGTTTCGACTCAATGGGCCAATTATATTTAATTTTTCTTATTGCTAATTTATGTACTGCATATTGCACAAGTACGTGGTACAAATGGTACATACAGCAGATGCAAAGCTTGAGAGCTGTCAATCGAAAGGTAGTTGCTGGCTTCGAAAATGGTTTCTTTTATCGCGTGTCGATACATATTGGCTATTACAGTATTTACGCCGCATTTTAGTCAAACAATTAATAGACAAATAAGCAACTTTGACCAGCTATGTCTTACGCCAAAAGCGTTTATATATTTTTTTCTTGTTAAAATGCTGTTGCCACTACCGAAGTTGCGTTTTTTATATGCACTTATGCAAATTGTGTTTCAAATAGGTGGGTTTCAACTTTCAATATTGTATTTTTGATAACTTTATGATAAATTTGACTGCAAGATGGTTTCGATACAACGGTGGAAAAATTACAGTGCTTTTTTTTCTAAATTTTTCAAAAACGCGAGACAAGATTTAGATAAATTCTGCAATTGGGATAATGCCACTAAATTTAAAATAATGTGCATTTAATTGCAGTATATATATTTTTGCTGCTGCTGCGCAAAAATTGCGAAAATCAGGGCGCCACCAGAATTTTGCTAAGGGGGCTAGAACCCTCGGTTAAAATTGTCTGCATTCCAAAGTGGGGGTGTGAAAGCCTAGCCTACAGCTTCTTGAAGAGCCATCACAGCCCACAGCAAACGAAGTGGGTACTTGCCGAGAGTGAGGGGGAACTAAAATAAACTGAACTATTAAAATTGATCTCTCACAATTGAAAATTAAGTGCAATTCACAAAATATTGTGTTCATGTCTAAAAAAAAGGCATATAAGGCCGATAGCGTTTCTTAGCTTTTCGGTTCTGGTCCTTAATTGCTTGAAAAATTTATTTGCAATGGTCACTGTGACCTAAACAAGCTTGAGTATGCTCTAAAAACACAAAGAGCTAGCCATTAAAAAAAAAAAAACTAACTATTTTATCAGTCGACATCTGTACACTCTACACACTAGTAAACATTTTGAACCAAGATTTTGCTAAAGGGGGAAAAGGAGCTTGAACCAAAAGTTGAAATTTTTTGCTTGATAAGTGCATCAATTTCATGTCCAGCTAAGCAAAATGGTGCAATTCAAGGGCATCATAGACGGGGGTCTGGGGGTGAAGCTCTCAGCCGCTGGAAGATTTTTTTTCATTTTTTGAGAAAAATAACCATTTTAACGCCATTTAGATCACATATTGCACGTTTTTAAAGCTATTTAAAAGAAATAAATTGCTAAGCTTTGGAAGCCAGTTGAAAAAATTAAATTATTCAGTCCATTCAGCCCTTGCTTTACTTACAGGTCAAGTCCAAAGCACATTTAAACGCCTGCATTTTAAGGTTAAAGTTACCAAGTGATTTGGCTAAGGGGGGGAGGGGGAGAGAACCCCTTGGTTGTACCACAATCCCTAAACGTTTAGCGACCTGATGTGCATTCCGACCCATGGTTTGAGAAACATTGACTTTAGGCTTACAATTCTTTGAATTGCATATAATGCAAACGCTCGTGGTTTTGAAATTGATATGAATAGCCTAATTCATGACCTAATGGGTTCAGAGGTATAAACCGTGATTGCTAAAGCTGGTATTTGAAACTTGAACCACAATACTTTTAATATTCAAAAACATTAATTTACTGCTAGAGTGCAGATAAGATTGAACGTTACCATTCCTTTTTTACATAATAGTTAGTTGTCTTTTTGTAACGTGATGTTCTAAACAAGTATCTTTAGTGAACCAAAAGGGGGGGGGGCACAAGCAGCCGTTAGGAGGCATGGTTTGGCCACTTGGCAATATTTGTAATTTTCCAAAATAAGTATTAACGCTATTTCGATAACAATTCGCTCGTGTGTTGAGCCATAAGCAACTAATTTTGTAAAGATTTGGAAACTTTTTGACAAAATTATACTACCGATAGCCATAGGTGGGCAAGTTAATGCAAAACGTTAGCTTCGTTAACCACTAGTCTGTTAACAAACTTCACACCTCCGTTAACGTTAATCCGTTATTTTTAGCTTTAAATAACGGAAGTTAATAAAGTCCGTTAATCCGTTAACATTTTGCGTGTAATTCACATTTCGTTTTATTCACTCGCTTCTAGAACACGTATTGACGCTGTTGAGCTGATTGTAAGGAAATATTTATTGCTATGGTGGTCTTTTTGTGTTTTGAAAGCTACATTTTACAGTCTAATCTAATTTCAAGATAAAAACAAGTTCAAACGCACAACGAAGCTGCAAGATATTAACGATAAAAACCTTAACGGAAGTTACTTTAGTCCGTTAACAGCACTTAACGGAAGTTAATTTAGTCCGTTAACATGAAAAAACTTTTTAACGGATTAACGAGTTAGTGAAAAAGTTAGCTTCGTTATTAACGGATTAACGATTAACGGACTTGTGCCCACCTATGCCGATAGCCGATTCAGTTCCCTTTATACTTTTTTGTCAAAAGAAATGGTTCAAAGCACGTTTAAAAGCATGCATATTTGAATTAAATTTCCCAAGTGACTTGGCTGAGGGTAAAGGCTTCAGCCCCCTTAGCCCCCACTGGTTACGTGGCCGCTACTGGTCAAAATATAGTAGAAATTCAAAGCCACAGCATTCAATTAAGATTAGAAACAAATTGTTACATACTACTGCGGCAAAGATTCGCTGTACATTACTTTGCGATAATTAGCAGTCCCATTGTCAAGGGAGAGTCTGGGGATTCACATAAGGTTTATTTTTCATCCCACCCAAATCTTACTTGCATTTTAGTAAGGTAAAAGGAGCGAAAAATCAGTAAAAATCATTGACAGTCAGTTGCTTGATTGCATAATGCAGTATATGGTAAATATCCGCATACTTTTCAATTTTTAATTACATAATTAATCGAGTGGTAGGCTACAAGCATGTCATTCATCGTTTGGTTAGACAGAACACAAAATTCCGTTTGTGTAAAAATTGAATACTGTACAACAACCTTTACCGGCAATTTCTTTTTCTACTCACGTTGACAGTTCACTAACAAATCAACAAAGCTTTATCAAAAGCTTAGGCATTGGTAAGATAATAAACTTTTGAAGTAAAATGTATATGCAGCATTGCATAAGTTGACAACCAGTGGCCTATACAGCTTTGAAAATATGAAAAAAAAATTTTAAACCTAACGTGTTTGATGTTACTTAACAAATTGGGAGCTGTAGTTTTGAATAATATATTGCGCGATTTCGCTAAATCTAGTTGCATGGAATGCACGCATCAAGAATCACAAATATATTGTAGTTCGCAGAAACTTGCTGCTTTACATTTCATTAATAAAATAATTACAGCCCTAGCCGGGAAAAAGGAAGAGGCTTCAAATTCGTTTTTGTTATATTTATTTGGGAGGGGGCATAAATTTCTTTAAAAATTTAACTTAAAAACAACAGTTAAATGATTCGATCAAACATGATCAAAGTTGATTGCAAGCTAAAAATGCTTAAGGTAAGCTAATCAAATAAGTGTTTATGTTTTAGGGGGGGCATGGGGGATACTCTGAGGTAAGTTGATAAAACTTGCTAGTTTTTCGAATAACAGATTTGTATCATGGCTAGAATTAAAATGAATAAAATTTTCTAATTACTATTTGAGGCATCGCTCTTTTAGCTTTTTTACGCAGCCATTTAAATCATGCTTTGCATTCCTGTTATGTGCGGTCTCATAAGCAATAATTTTAACCAAAATAGGCCTGAAATTGTTTTTTTGGTTTTTGCAAAAAACATCGCAAAATCTTTGAGCGCTGGGAGCAAAGGCCCCAAAACCCATTGTTTCCGGTAGCTGCGGCTTTAACCCTAAACCTCTAATATCCTCAGGAATTTATTACCACTAAAACTTTTCATAATAACAAGAAACGAATGCAAAACTTCTGCAAATTGCATTAGCAAAACAAAAATTATTCGTTTTAAAACCATGCAGTCACCAAAATGATCGAAAAGATATTGCTCTTCCTAAACTATCCTGCTGGCTACGTGTCTGATAATGAGAAGAACGGCTTGATGAGCTATAGTACGCTACAGCATAAAAGAAAATCAATTATTTTCTTTTTTTGATCTATTTGTGAACTGCAGAGTAGTACTGCTGGGTCCTCAGAGGCAAAGAAAATTATGTAAAAACTACCAACCGTATCAATTACCATCATTGTTGCAGATTATAAAATATAATTGTAGGTATATTAGTGGCGTACAACGGAGTGGAGGAAAAACCGCCAGGGAAACCATTGCCCCGGGGCGCAACAGCCATTCAGCAAGATGAAAACCTTTTTGTTCTTTTGTCGTTTGTATTTCTAGAGCATAAAGCAGTCCCTTTTTAAAAACGAAACCTTATATTTTTGGTCTTCACGTATATTTCGCTTTCGCGGGCGGAAAAGGCAGTATGCGGGCTTTCATCTCAAGCCAGATTTTTGTCTATTATCATGCATGTAGACGAAATACTTATTGCTAATGCACAACGTTACAAACAGATCAGGGTAAACGAAGTTGTGGGGCCAAAACCACAAACTAAACTATTGGAAATGCTAAAGTTTGCGTGCAAAAACTGATTTTTGCGGCTGCAAATTTTTAATTGTGCATATGTGTAACTAGTTTAGTTGCGCATTTGCTGGTTGCTATGTTGCATGGTTCGCTACTATAAGTCCTTATACACTATACAGTCTAGTGCAGAGGCCGCTCGTGACTATTTTGAAAGAGTAAGCTGCCAAACATATAAAAACATTTGGACTCCAGAAAGTCAACGTCGTAGATAAATTCAACTGCGACGAAAAAATGTGACTAAACCTATTACCAAAAATGACCTTTTCATGTCAATTGTAATCTACTTCGCAGTTACTATTGTGATTAATCAAAATTTATGCCTCATCTATTGTAATGTCTCAAATCCAAAAGCGGTACGCCGAGACGCGGGCATTTTTGAGACATTTAAATATCGAAAGCACATAACCAGAAGCCGTTAAAGTTAGTGAAAAAAGTTTGAAAGAGGCGCATTTAAATTATTCATCTGACTATCAGCAACCACATATTAACAATGTCATTTAACGCAATTGGGTCGCTATTTAAAAGCATAATAAAGTTCAGTCAAATTTGGATACAGCCGCGAAGTCCCCGTACATCACTTGCGATGTCACGTTCTAGCTTAGCGTATATCTTTCCACGACTCGAAACTACACCATCCGCAGTATCCTACAACAGAACAAGATGTGATAAATTCAATAGTTCAATGCTTGCCATCCAAAAACACATTTTTACATTTCTCAACAAGCCAAAAAGCTACGCGAGCCGCGCGCAGCTTATTTTTGTCTATTTATCAAAACAGGGAGTGAAGATAGACTATAGCTGTGAAGAGTTTCCAAAATTTTTTTTATATTAAAATAGCTATGAAAATGCAATAATTTTCTAATTTTTGCGGTCAAGCGGGAGAGAGGGGGGGTAAAGATGATTAATTATTTACTGGTCGCCAAAGCTAAAAACCTCCAAAATAAAAATAAAAATATTATTAAAAAAAGAAAAACGATCAGACGATGCAGGATATCCTGCTGTTTTTTCAGCTTCCATCGAGCCGCCCCTGGTTTAGTGCTTTGTTGTCGACAACTTCTCTAACTATTTTGAGGGTTTTATAAAATCCCAAATGAAGAGCAAAATAAAAGTATTCAATTACAATTTTGTTACTTTGTGGTTACCTTAGTGGGTGGAAAATATATACATTACTGTGTGCAAAGAATTAACTACGCCAGTATTCACAAACGTTTGGTAAAAATTTACCGCAAGTTTAATTGTTATCAATGTTCCATCCTTGGCAGCGTTTAGAAAATAGCTAATATTTTATACGCTTCTACGCCTTAATATCACATATTATTAGATTTCCATTAATATAACACACTCAACGGTAACGCCTTTCTTTGAAAAGGGCCCTGAGTTATTTTCAAAAAATGGCCATTGTCTTTTCGCAAACTTACTTCAGAAAGATTGCTCTGCATTTTTTTTTGTTGTTTCATTTTCCTGCGTGAATCGGTATATTTTTGTTTGCAGGAAAAACATCAAATTTTCAAATTGGGTCTATTTTCTTCCGTGGACTTGCAACGGCAGCACCAGAAATATTTTAGAATTTTTTCCGCATCATTTTTTGGTAACTGCGAAAAATTCGGAATATCATGAAATTCGCTAAATCCCAATATTGAAGTTCCATTGGAGCATAATGCGTCAATATAGGTTGATCAAATCTTTTGTCACATTTTAGAAATAAGCCAGAAAAGTTTCGCCAACTTTTATGCAAATCGATAAGATTTTTACTAAACACGCATAATTGCTGGTTGGAATTGTTTCAAACTAATCATACAAACATATTTTGATTTTCCACATTTTTACACTTGAGTGTTTGAATATTTAGCATACTTTTTTTCATATAGGACGCGACTTAATTAACTGCAAATTATAACTGGTAATTATTTTTTTGTAAAATAAAAATGCTCGCTAATTTGATTGCTAATTCAATGTCATAATTATGTGCGAGTCAGGTGGTTTAGCCAAAAAGCTTTGGGTGTCATAAAAATGTTGTAATGAACAGTAGTGATGACGCTCTAGGAAAAACAAAATGATAACAGTAAAATTGCTTATTGAGGTAGTATTTTAGTCATGTTATTGAAGAGCTAGATTTTTGCTATGCCCTTTTGACTTGTTGAAAAAGATTACAGATGAGTCAAAAGTCAAAACGCTAAGGTGGTCTCGCGATAAAAGTTTTGCGTGTCATTGAGTCATTCAACCGCAACCTGTCGACGCGTAACCGCTCTTGTTTCTTTTTTCTCTTTTTTCTGAAAATAAGCTGATTTTGAGTGGGGTCACAAAAACTAATAATTTCTTAATTATCATAAAGTTTTTTTGGAATATCAAACTCTGGCAAAAAAGTGTATAAAATTCTTGGCACATTGATGTTTTTTTCGAAACTTTAACACGTGTATTTACAAAGATATAAGCGTTCAAACAGCGCGGTTAAGCTTGACCCCCCCCCAGTTTTTTATGGTGACCAAAAAGCCCAGCCTTGAAACGGTTAAATCAGGAGATTGGGCTGGCCAATCCATTCGTTCAATTTTATGGGTCCTGTACCACTGTTGGACTTTTTTAGCACGGTGGCATGGAGCATTATCGTCTTGAAAAATCCAATCATCGTCGGAAAACAAAGAACGTGCACTGGGTAACATTTTATTTTCCAGCACATCAATATACTTTGTCCCGTTCATCATCCCAGACACCACTTTGAGCCTACCAATACCATTTGCAGCCATGCAACCCCATACCATAATTGACTGGGGATGCTTGATGGTCGGTGAAATACAATAAGGCCGGTACTCTTCCTCTGGTTTTCTTCTCACAAAATTATTTCCAGCATGGTTGTTTACAGTAAAAGTCGACTCATCACTGAAAAGAACTTTCCTCCACTTCTCTATTGGCCACTTAACATGAGAGCGTGCCCAATCTAATCGGCGTTTTCTTTGTTTTTCCGTCAAGAGTGGTTTTTTTCGAGCTTTACATCCTCGAAGACCATTCTCCAGCAACCTTCTCCTCACTGTTGGAGCAGACAATTCAACGCCACTACTTTCCTTTAACTCTCTGGCCAACTCTTTTGAATTCAGTCTCCTGTTTCCTAAAGAAATCCTGACCAAAGTTCTATCAGACCTCTTTGTTGATTTCCGCTTCCTTCCAGATCGAGGCTGACATTTCGCATCTCCTGTCTCGATCCACCTCTTTAACACTCTTTGCACTCCTTTACGAGATGTACCAGTCTTTTTTGCAATAAATCTCTGCGATTTTCCTTCATTGTAAAGATAAATAATCACTCCTCTCTGTTCTGCACTAATCGGTTTGAAGCCCATGATGACTGAAACTGAATAAAAAGGTTGAACATCCAGAAAGTCCTGAAATTGCTCCCATTATGACGTCATAGGGAGCAAATCGTGGTGTGATCATGATGTGACCCAAGATGTGACCTCAGGTCATCAGAATACACAATAATTACAAACATAATTTTTCGATTTCATTTTGCTAATTCGATCATTGCAACCATGTTACCAATATAAAAATGGCCCATCAAAGTGACGTCATGCTTAAGGGGTGCATTTTGGCCCCAAATAATTATTTCAAAAAAAAATTTTTTTTCAGTAAAATTCTCGTAGCAAACCCTTTACAAAAATATATAACTTGCCCATATACAATTAAAGCACATATCATAAATTCGACTTGGAACTTACAAAATGGGCAATTTTGCAGGGTGGCTCCTGAATTATGAACAGCACTGTATTTGAGAGAAGTGATTGGCAATTAACTGACACTGAGTAACTCCCCCCTCCCCCCTTGTATTCCTGAGTTTATAATATATTTGTTGATAAAACCTATGTTTGGCGTTTTTACACTAGCGATCAAATTTGATTGTTTATTTTTGGGCATTTTTAAAAGTTTTTATTGATTGGTGACTTTAATTTTTGACAAATTATCCCCCCTGAATATATGTTTCGAAAAAATCTTTTAAAAACATTAAATTTGATTGTTTTAGTTTTGGGCATTTTTAAAAGTTTTCATTGATTGGTAGCTTAAATTTTTGACAAATTAGCCCACACCCTCCGAATATATGTTTCAAAAAATGCTTTAAATCACTTTTTAGTCAATTCCAGCGCAAAAGACAGTCTCAGAAGAGCTAAAAACGTGGTGTTTTTCTTATTCTGCATTTTGATTGACAGGCCAATTGGGGGGATATAGCCCCCCCCGCCCCCGGCTACGCTACTAGCCATGTTATTGCCGATCCGTATTTCCATCGCGCTGTGCCCATGGCACTTTGGAGATTTTCGCAACATCTTTCTGCCAAATGTAGGTTTGAGCGCAAAGCCCTTAGCTGGTACTGCGCCATATTGTGGTAAATCCGGCCTTGGTTAATGCATTACGTTCATAAAAAGGCTAGATGTGATCCTGAGATAGCAACTTATAGGATGAAAACCATCCATTTCTTCCAGATTTACCTTTCAATTGGCTGGCAAAAATTGATTTTAGGGGGTCCCGGGGCCCTTGGTCTTCAATATTGTTGTTCGCTACTAATGTAAACAAAAAACGCTGAAAAGAAATTGAAACTGAAGAAACAATAGGCTTTTTTGTAACATTTTTATCATTGATGAAATTTCAATTGGGGGGAGGCCCGCTCGGCTAAGCCTACGCTCCAATTGCGCAAAATAAAAAAGGTATTTACAAATTTTCAGCGAGGTTTCTGGCGCTTTCAACAAAATTTCAATGGTTCAAAAATAGTGCTGTCCTCGAGCCGAGGACAGGGCAATTTTCGAGGACCTAAGGCTTCGAGGCCAAGGCCAAGGGCAAGGCCTTGAGGCTTCGAGGCCAAGGCCAAGGACTTCAAAATGTGTCCTCGAGGCCAAGGACGTCCTCGAGGACTCCACCTCTGCGGCTTACATTAAATTTTTAACACTATCACGTGCGGCTAATAATCGAGTAAATACGGTATACGTTTTCCACATACGTTAAGTTAGTTAAACTATATCCCGCGATGGGGACACAGCCTCACTAGGGGTTGAAATGATTACCCCTTTATACGTGGAGAAAGCGTTTTGTGTTGTCAAATGAAGTAGGATTGTATTACGTCATGTCTCTGTGAACTATTAAATTAGTTCTGCTTATTTCACTTTAAGGAATAATTCAACTTATATCAGGAAATAGTATCATTTAAGTAGCTCTCGTATCCCCAGTTATAATTATTACATTTTATCACCACACTCACACTTTCTACTGAATCAGCACAATTGCGTGATTATTCTCTTGACCAAGTTGCCTAGGTCAAGTAAGAGCTAAGGGGCTTTTCACGCAGTTTTAGAGTGAAACTGCCACCTGTCTATTAAACAAAGTGGAGGCTTGGCTAGCCCACTCGAGCTTTCAGCCGTTTTGCACGAAGCGATTCCTAAATTTAGAGAATTGAAAGTTAAAAATTACTGCTTGCAGAAATATCCTACACTTTGGCTCGAACGAACCAGTTGCTAACTTTCGAGAACCGGTTCCTACAATATTTGGTTCTTTTTTATACTTTTAAAATTTATATAAAGGTCAAGCAGGAAAGCTGTGAATATCTAATTTTTTGTAGTTGGTTTGATTGAACCGGAAAACGAACCCAGGAATTGCATATGGAAGACAATCAAAAAACGAACCCGATATAGCACATGAAAGACAAATGGAATGAAATATTTAATGAAAATAATGGAGTGCAAACTAAAATAAAGTATAAACTGTTCGCTACAAAAACTGTAGAAAATCAATTTTAAACTGAATGAGAAAAAATTTAGGCAACTTTTTACATCTGTGCATTCAGCAACTACAGTATCAGAAATTTATTGTGAGCAGCCAGTTTCCCAAGTTTTTAAATTTATAGTTAGTGCGGTCACATGACATAATTGTCACGCAGTTAAAAACCTTTTTTTTTGTTCGAAAACATTTGGAACATAGGTAGCAAATATCCCAGTATGATTAGTGCACTACTTGCAATTAAATTGCAAAAATTATCACAATGGAACAGGAGAGAACATTGCGTCGTAACATGGGGTAAAATCGCAATTCATAATTATGTTTTTCTAGCATTAATCATTCACTTCATTGCATTGAAATATTTCACTGTATTGCAGTGCCGGCAATAACGCATCTACAGATAGAAGCAATAATTCAACGTATGCCGAAATGATAAGAACTTTAAAAACAATTAATGCAGTCGGGCCTTCATATCGGTGCAGCGGTGAGGAATCTGATGCGTATTCTTCAACTGTCGGTCGGTAACATGCAGTCGAGTTGTCGACATACCATGCAAAATTCAATCACAGCTTAAATGAAAACTGTAGTAAGACTGTGGAAGATAAACAGAAGCAAAGCAAGTCTTTTTCTGGCAACACTACAGTGCCCAACGTTAGCGACAGGTTCCGGGAAGCAAACAAACACACTGAGCGTAAATCGTGTGCCACCACTGCAGGTTTATGCAATGGATCGTAGGTAGTGAGACTTCTTTAAAAAATAACTAGCGATTTCAAAATTCTTGCTGGCACAGCAACCTCACCGTTACTTTTAAAGCAGCTATCTGCAGTTATTGTGCGCTACTGGTTTGGTTGAAGTTTTTTTTTTCTGAATTAACCTTTTTTTTTTGTTGATGTTGTGATTGTTGTTCGGCGAATGAGAAGAAAAATAATTACTTGATTTTGCTTTTGGACTACGGTTAATCATACAGACAAAAAAAAAAAAAATTACATCAAAGTAGAGAATGGTACTGTAAGGCAAGATTTAGTGACGCAAGATTAAAATTTCGAAAACACTCACTCCATCAGCAGATAGTGAGAATAAAACGTCAACAAAACACGATTATAAAACTCATTCCTGCTCAGTCTAACCACGCCAGCACAATCAGCTCGCAAGTTTTCTATCAAGTTGGGTTACCACAATCAGCAGACTGCTTGATCACAATAGAAAATGATGATTCTTCCCCAAAAATACGACGACGCATTGATAGTATCTGCATGAATCGAACCGGTGTTCTTTTCAAAAATAATCGATATGACAGCAACTTTTCGTGTTCACCAGATGTATTTTTCGAACTTTTGTATGGTTTAAATACTAAACAAACCTGATAGTTCGATTCCTACAGCCACCGTGTAGTATACAATAAGAAATTATCAACAACTAACGCAATAATTTAAAGCTTAACGAACAATAAAAAAATCACATCCTAAAAACTCCGAAATTAGTTTTCGGAATCGGAGCGTTCAAAGCAGCACTGAGGCTGAGTCCAATAACATTTCTGGTGTCGGCAGGATCAATCACGCCGTCGTCCCACAGCCTTGCGCTTGCGTAGTACGGGTTGCCTTCCGCTTCAAACCTACAACACATCAGGGGGATATTGTATTATTGGTGTTCATCTCACAAACAACCATTTGTTGCTGTTCACTTGCCACATGTTACTGACAAAAATTCAATCAAACGTTTGCAGTAGAAAAAATCTCCAGCGGAACACCAACAATCCATCATATTGGTTTAGATAGCAACAAAAATCTATTAAAATATTGCAGCGCTACCACAATGGCGATTTCTGGAGAAGTTTTACTTTTGCCAAACTTCAAACGTAAGCAGTGTCACAAGTAAACCCCAACATCGGTCAAGACACAAGAGTAGGGTTAACGTTAAGTAATTCAACTTCGATAGTGAAGCAGGTTTACCGTTTAGTTCTTCCCGAAAGCATTAGTAAGTAAAAGGTGCAATGTTTCAAACTCCAGTAGCTATTTGCGGTCGAGAGGAAGACATACGGCGCTGCAAGCAACATCCAAATTCGCTTGGAACTTAGCTGTAGGAAATCGGAGGACAGTATTGCGATTGACAATGAAATGGCAAAAACTTTGAAGAATAAAAATCTGCAAACTTTTTGGAGTTACTTACTCGTCAATTTATGAAGTTTCAGCACCAGCACCTTTTCCGTTTTTAAGAAAAGAGCAAAGCATCAGCTCAGTACTTCTTATTGCTGCTATGTTGACTGAACCTAACAAACCTTCTCATCGAAGCTTTTTATCATCTATTAACAACCACTAACCTTGAAATGATTGGGTCTTTTAATTTTTTTTCTTCTTCCTCTGTGAATTCTTTCCCTTCACGAATTCTTTGTTCTTTCGTGATAGTGGCAAGCACAGTGGCGGCTTGTTCACCCCCCATTACCGAAATGCGAGCGTTCGGCCACATGTATAGGAATCTGCAAACAACTGCTGTTGAAATATTTAAAACATCAAACAATTACTATAGCGTGAGGGTGAAATAATTTTTATAGAAGCCTTTTCTATTTTCGGTAGTTGGGTCGATTCCGGCGATTGTGCATGCTGCATTGCTGCTAAATGTGGCATAACAGTCATTCAAGGGTTAATAGGCTTACCAAGCTATTGAAAGGTAATATTCCTTAAAACAGCAACCATACTAGCCTGTTATTTTTGTGGGTAGGCGATTATCACAGACACGTGGCGGTTTATTTACTTTTGCCTTCTTTTCGATGAAATAAACGCTCGACTTGCGCAAACAACTCACGTAACCTTGGATTGTAAGCTCTGCCGCACATTCCATAGTTTCCCGCACCGTACGAACCACCGATGATGAGCGTTATCTTTGGCACCTTCGCGCACGCCACAGCAGTCACCATCTTCGCTCCGTCCTTTGCAATTCCACCTGCCTCTGCCTCCCGACCGACCATGAAGCCTTTACAAAAGAACAATTAATGTATTTACTTCGTCGAATGCGCGACAGGAGCTGCCCGACTCGTTCTTGTGGATGCAAGTATGCTGCAACGAAATACCACTCCAGTTGGGTAAGAGAACACAATATACGAGTATGTCATGATTTTTAGCGCACTCAAAGAAGCCACCCCATCATCTTATAGGCAGGGGTGCCGAAACCCGGAGGGGATGGGGGATATATCCCCCCCAATAATTTAATTGCATCCCCCCCCCAATAACGTGACTATGGTCTGCATTTCAGCGCTGGTTGATCTTCGGACTTTATTTTTTTGGTCTTCACTTGATTTCGAAGACAAAAGCTCTTCAAGTTTGGGTGAAGATCTTTTTTCTTTTTTTTTTTTTTTGGTCTTCACTTGATTTGCTCACGAGAAAAAATAGAGGTCAAGCTTCGTGCCTCCAATGTTGTAAAATAGGGCAAAATTGCAAATTATCCTTCCAATGCTCAACATAAATCGGCACCACTGCATACAGGTGGACGGTTGATCACTGTTGACAAGTTGTTATGATCTTGATCACTCTATTTTTTGGTCTTTACTTGATTTCGAAGACAAAAGCTCTTCAAGTTTCGGTGAAAACCTTTTTTCTTTTTGGTCTTCACTTGATTTGCTCATGTGAAAAAAGGTGCGTAGGTGGATTCATAATTTGTTTCCTACACACAGCACGTGGTGTAGAAGTTTCGTACGAGTATCGAGATCTTTCATTTACGACATCGAAGTGAAGACCTAAACCTGAACACACTATTAACACTGAACCGGTACAACCTAAAGTCGAACATAACGCATGAATGCATGAAGAAAAATAATCCTACCTTCTTCAGCGCAGCAGCCCTAGTACCTGTTATATTTTGCAGAAATATCAACGGAATTTTTCTTTGGCAGCAAAGTTCAATGAAATGAGTTCCTTTAAGTGCGGATTCTGAAAACAGAACTCCGTTGTTTCCAACAATACCGACCGGAATACCGAACACTCTCGCAAACCCGCAGACAAGCGTATCGCCATACTTTTGCTTGAATTCACAAAATCTAAAATGATTAAATTCTTAACCAGTCGTTTGCGATGAAATACAGAGTTCGATTCCCAGTAAAACTAAACAATCACTATTGTTTTCGCCTTTTCGGCTTCATACTCAGTACTAAAGCAAGAAACTGAGTAGCTTCCACCTTGAGCAACTGAGGAAGCACGAATACAAATTGGAAAGAGATCTAGAAGTTTAAGAAAAACTGATAGAGCGAGTTTTCTCGCAAGCTACGTGCAACGCGATCTAAACAAAGCGACGTAAAATCTTGAACAAATCGGAATATTCATGTTTGCGATGTAAGGCTAAATCACGATTTGTAAGTCTATGTGTAAACTTTAATCACAATGCAGAAAAAACTTGCGTTTTTTGATCACTACTTATCGATTTCGTCTAACTCAAATGCAAGAGGATATAGAAGCGATTTTGCTAAATGCTGCATTTTTTTTTTTTTTGAAAAATTTGAGTTTGGGCTCAAAATGTTTCTGCAACGGCATTGCGACTCAATGTAGAGCATACATCTAAGAATCGAAATTTCGCTGCGGCATGATTTTTTTTGGGTGGGGGGAGAGATCACGCAATACACTCATAATTTTATTATATTTTTAGCGCTTGCGGTTCGGGTTTTCAATGTTAACTCGTTTGCGTGCTTCCTCGCTTTTAAGCTACCAGTGAGAAAACCTGACGGAAGAGGCTTTAGGCAGCGAGTGCTTTGAACAGGAAATGCTAAAAAATCGAACCTGATTTTTCATATTTTTTTCTGGAAGTCGTCGCCGTTTTAGAGGCTCTTCCTACACTTAGGTGCTGGGTGCCTATAGGTGAGAAAGCACGCAAATAAATAAACAAAGAAAATACTGTTAATCTGGTACATTTTCACGTCAAGTGTAGAACGGGCGCAAGTCGTGGAAGCAAAGAGGAAACATGTATATACTTATTTTGGTGCGCCGGAAGCATAGACGGCTGCGCTACATTAGACTGCAACAATACCGATGAAAACGTGACATTGCAAGTCAGAAAAGTAGCGTCTTAATTAGCAAAATAACTTCAGTAAGACAGAATGTCTTGTCGGCCGGCGAGAAAACGCTTCTATTATAGCTAGCAGTTTGCAGAAAGATTGCGAAAAACAGACGCAAGATTTATGTCGGCAGCATCTAAAACGCAAAAAATGAAATCAATTTCCCAGTTATAAAATGTAAAGTGTTTGTGATTTCACCCATATTGTATTCGGTAGGAACATGAAAATAAAAGAAGTCCTAACTATAACCACTGGTGTTTTGGAAACCACATGTACAAGCGGACTAGTATACGGATGGAGCTCAATGAACTATATTTTAACAGAAGAGGGATATTTTGAAAGTGGTTGCAACTCGTCTAGAAGCAACAGCAGTTCTGGAAATGTTTGTCTTAGCCAGCAATACAATTTGGAGTTAGTGTTTACGTTATCTCTCATCATATCTTGCGTTATGACACCTTTCAGCGGAGCGATTTTAGATCGATTCGGGACTCTAGTTTCGAGGAATCTCAATGCTCTGTTGTACGCGATCAGTTGTGTAGCAATTGCATATTCAAACCCGGAAATTTCCTGGATTATTTACCCGTCTGTGATCACGCTAGGAATAACGGGAACTTTGTTTTTCATTGCAAATTTACAAATAGCAAACTTGTTCCCACGATTTCGCGGCACAATCATCAACATTTTGACAGGAGCAGCGACCGCCGGGATGGCAATATTTACACTAGCGAAAGTGGCCTACGAACATGGATTTGGAATACGATCTATTTTTCTTTTTATGTTGTTCTTAGCTGTGCCTATCGTTTTGAGAACATATTTTTTGATGCCAAAAAGGATCATACCGTACCAATTATCGAGCAATTTCTATTACGGCATCAAAGAAAGTGCATGTATTTTGGGCAATGATAAAACCAGCGAAAGAGATCGGTTGTTTGAAGACAACAGGGATGTTAACAGACTTGCAAGTTTGAAAGAAACCGAACTAAAATCCTGCATCATAAATTCTTTATTTTTGTTAGGAGCTTTTTCATTCGCCATTCAGTGGTTACGAATCGATTTTTTCATCGCTGAAGTAAATGTATGGCTTAAATTTTTGATCCCAAACGATTCCAATTTGGTTAGTCGGTATATTAGCTTGTTCGGATTCTTGCAATTAATAGGACTGATACTTGCCCCTTTAAACGGTTCTGTTTTTGATTTATTGTATCGTTATTATGACCACACAGAAAAGTATACTTCTGCGCAAGCAAGATTAAAATCGTTGGCTGTTATTTCCTTCATCGCAACTTCAGTGTCAATTTTATACTCCTTATTCGCGATAATACCTTCCTCGAAACTTCAGATTGCAACATTTTTGCTTGTAGTACTTTCAAATGTGAGTACCAGCGCAAGTACAGCATTATTGCTTATTCACTGCTTTCCAATGCGCTACTTCGGAACGTTGTTTGGGCTGGCGTTCTTTGCGAGCGCAATAGCAGTCAGTGCCTTGCAGTTCCCTCTTTATTACGTAGCTTTACATTATTTCGAAGGCAATTTTTTCGTGCCTAACCTAGTAATGTTGGTTTTGGCCGCAACTACGTTGTTACATCCATTCAATTTATATCGCAAATCAAAGTTCAATGTAGAATTGTATGCCGGCACGTAAGTGTATTCTATAGATCTTTTATCCTTGGTTGTAGCGGGTATGGATTCGATTTTCATCCCTAGTCATTTTTCTGACGACACAAGGCAAACATTTAGCTTGTGACTTCATTTTTTCTATGCGTTGGTTGCATAAAATCTCTCTTCAAGTCATTTTCTACGTTTAGTGTTTTGCGTTATCCTTTAACATTAAAAGTGATTATCTATCAGTCTTTTTACTAAAACAAATTAGTGCGAAGGTCTAAAATTCATCAATAGATAGGATCAGCTACAAAATAGGGCATCACAACATCAGTTCCATCTAACAAGACCTGGAGAGCAGTAATCTTTTTATTGCTTTTAAGAAAAAAAAAGTACGAAATCGGACTGTGTTAACATTATTTTACAATTCTAGGCATTGTAATTAATAAACATTAAATGCCCAAGGAAACGTCTCGGCAGCAAGTAGAACAGAAATGCAAACAAAAACATAATCAATAGAATCAGTTTAAAAAATTAGAATATCGTAGTTGAAAATTCCACGGCGGCCACTAACATTACTATACAGCCCAACCAAGGAGTGGAAGCTATACCCCTATTACTTCCAATAAAGCCACCAAGAATCTCACACAGCATAGTACAGGAAAGATGTACTAAGAGAAGAAAGATACACCGGTTCACCACTTTTTTCCGCAACCGGTTTGCCACTTAAACGTTTTTGCCGCAGAAATGTTTAAATTTAAAATTTAATAAAATTTGCTTTTCTTGCTTATGTTTTTTTTTTCATTTATCTCCCCAATAGTCTGTCGATAAAATCTACAAAAAAAAAAACTTTCAGCACTCCTACGCAATGCGTTTGCACTGATACATAAACTCTAAAAGTCGCTAAAATGTCATTTTAGATAACTTTTGCACGAAATAACAAAAAGCGTGCGGCGGCAATAGCTCAGTGGTAAAGCGTCGGGTTGATGATTGAAAGGTTGCTGATTCCCAGTTCGATTCCCTACTAGAAACGCGTTGCTGCGTCTTGGGATAGACCACATTTACTTCCCAGAGGGGCCATACATCTACTCGTTGTGGTGGCTACAAAACATGGAAAAAAAACAAACAGGGGTGCTTAACGATGGTGTGATTAGACATAAACAGAGTGAACTCGAACTGTAAGACGAAACAACTCTGTTGTTTGTTTCGTTGACGAAATAACTCTTTTGTTTCGCCGAACTCTAACTTGAACTAGTAAAATAATTTTTCTGAACTCGAATGAAATTGTTCAAGTTCATTAAAATGAAATTTAACGATTAAAAATTGTAGAAAGAGATATGTTTTGATGACCGTGCCATGTAAATCGAGATTATCGTTCACTTGTTTATGCCGTGGCGACCTAAAAAAACAACATGTCTACAAACAAGAGCGATTAGTGTAAAATAGGTCGGTGCTTTCAGAAAGTGCTCGATGATATCTCAGAGCAATTAACAAAATAATGAAATAAAGATCATAAAAACAAGAGCGATTAAGTAAAAAAGTAGACTAAGTATTTTTGTCAGCCTAAACTCAAAAACGATATTTTTGTCAAACTTTAACTCGAAAATACTAAATTACAAAACTCGAATTTCCTGAAATACGCTGAACTCAAACTTGAATAAAAATCGATCAAGTTCGAAGCTCTGGCCTATGCGCATGATGACGATGACAGCTATACGAGAGAATTTGACAAAAGAAAGTTTACTGAAGTTGAAAATACGTCCTTCAAGTTAAGCAGCTATTACTTAAACGCATGACATACTGATTATACTAAATACCAATAAAAATACACGCAGTCTTCCTACCTGCTTCCATCCACGAATCGGGCAATGACTTGTCGCACATCGAACGTTCTTTTCAAATTCGTTCCGACAATTCCATAAAGTTCTTTAGCATCATACAATGGTTCCTAGACGCGCAAAATGTTTTTGGTAAGTGGTGAGCAGCATCTTCAAAGACCATCGCAAATTTTATGTTTGCGTTTTATAGGATCAAAAATATCAAGTTCGATTACATGACGTGACTGCTTTCGCGATTTTAGTAACTCAACCACGACTTCACCAAGACTTGCTTTGTTACAACCCTCACTTTTAGCTGACCGTAACTCTAACCAAGCTTTCGCAAACCAGAGTTTCAAACAATAAATGAATGTCGTAAGCAGCAAAACATGCCTCGCAACTCAAATAATGTCTTAATTTGGATAACTGTTGTTTTAAATTTCGTGCTCGAGTGCATCTCAGTAAATAAACTATCTAAAGAAGTCCTCTCTCATTGACTCCTTCTCAAGTTAGGTATTAAAAGCGAAACAATCTATGGAAATGTACACGACTGTAATAACTGCAGTGCTGGATAACGTACAAAACATGTGAATACGGCAAATATTAGTAAACAGTTAATACAAAAGAGGTACTGCAGTGGGTCTTAATATTTTAGCATAAAATATTAAATGGCTGCTAACTAAATTTTCGATCTGAAAATATAAAAAAAAACAAGCAGTGACACCTACCTCGACTGGGTCGATACAAACATCAGTTTGCTTTTGGTAGTTTAAATTGCTGACGATATTCTTCGCGATATGAACAGCGTGCATGTCATCCAACGCGTAGTGATCCGTGACCCCAGACTGGCTGCAATGCAAATCAGCTCCGCCCAGTTCCTCCGCTGATACTCTTTCGCCTGGAGACAAACCGTATTAAGGACCATTTTCGTGGTTTGAAAAACCTTTTAAGCAATTAGTGGTCAAGTGAATAGAGCGTCTGCTACTGAAACGGTGGACTTGGGTTCGATTCCCAGCTGGGTCAAACCAAAGACATTAAAATTAGCACTTCACAGCTTCCGTGCTTGACGTTCAGCAATAGCAAGAAACAGTGTAAAGCCTCCACCGTGTGAGGTAGACAGGTGGTAACTCGACATGAAGACCGAAAGATCCTTTTGCGTCTCCTGACCAAGCCAACTTGGTAATTGAATGTAAATTACAAATTTTCTACCAGAAATATTTAGTTAATTGTGGAAAATTAATCGCAGTTCACCAAGACATATCCTCGCCCAAACAAAAGTATAATACGTTGTAGAATATCGATACTGATTGAAAAAAAATGAAGGTATAATATTAGTCCTATATCGTCCAAACACGGCAAAATCTACATCAGCCTGAAGCAATAAAATTCAAAAGCGGGCAATGACTTCGTCAAAACGAGCACGCACTTCGCATACTAAAGCAAATGTAACCACAAACAGAGATTCGCGAAACAAAAATCGAAGGAGAAAACTGTTAGTAGAAAATTTCAGAACGCGATAATTGGTAGTATAGCTCAAAGTATTGAATGACTAACACTATTTTTCATGCAAAAAATATTTTACCAAGACTAAAGCACACTAGCATACCAGTAGCAGCTTGGACTAAGGGGGGCCCGCCGAGAAATATCGTCCCTTGCTCTTTCACGATCACGCTCTCGTCGGACATCGCAGGGACGTAGGCACCGCCAGCAGTGCAGGAACCCATCACTAAAGCAATCTGAACACAAAACGAAATCAAATCTTCATACGATGCGCAGTATGCCGTAGCGTGTAACTACTAACTTACAAAGTTAACTCCATGCATTGTGATTGGAACACAAAGCTCTTTACATACGAATAGTCGGCAGCGTAGCAGAGAGGGTAAAAGCGTCGTTTTTATGACGACCCTGGTAGCATGACTTCTGTTCAACTCAGGACCTGGACACGTCGTTGCGTCTTTGGATAAGACGCTTTACGATAGTTTACTCTACTTGGTGAATTCAAACATGCAGCAAATTCAATGACAAGAATTCAAAGCAATCCACACGAACATTGAAAACTCCTAAGCAGATGTACATTCCTGCAATCACGAAGTAGTTGCAGCAAAGAAAAGAGTACGGATAGCCAAATAGTTAGCGTCTGACGCTTACTCCAACAACAACGTTGTAATGAAGGCAACCCAGTAACACTACGGCCGGCTTGTGTGACCTGGCAATGGATACTGAGATAGAAGTGCGTTCTAGGAACAAAATTATTTAATAGATACGGATAGTCGGACACTGTACAAGCGTTAAAGATAGTTTAAACAGTTATTTAAAGTTCAGAATCTTTTCCAAAACGCTTGGATTATGTCAATTTAAAGCAACTGTTCTAACAATTTCATTATGGGTAGAATTTCATGCTGCGAACAAGTAACAGTTGGAAAAGTATATCAATCCAAAACACTGTTTAGAACTTTGTAGCTTCTTGCCTGTGACAATCCCGCCGCCGACATCGTAGCCTGGTTGTAAAAAATTCTCCCAAAATGATCGCGATCGGGAAAAACCTCGGCTTGTCGTGGCAAGTTCGCTCCACCAGAATCAACTAAATAAATACATGGAAGGCAGTTTTCGCGGGCGATATCTTGAGCGCGCAAATGCTTCTTCACGGTAATGGGATAATAGGATCCACCTTTCACCGTAGCATCGTTTGCCACAATCATGCATTCTCGTCCAGACACACTGAAACAACAACCTTGTCAACTGCAAGGAGTCAAATGCAATAAAACTTGTAAAAATATATAGATTATCGAACAGATGACAAACCGCTTTGAGCATCTGAATTGCAATACGGAACGGCGGTGGAGACAATTTTCATGCTGTTGGTAATTAATGGGCTTATCAGAAAAGCTACAAATTCAAAATGGGCTGTCACAATTAAACTGTTAGTGGCTCGCCGACTTAAGAAATGTAACTCGCAAATACACTATACCACGTTACTATCATCATAATGTTTGGTAGCAATAAAAAAGTATTAGCAATATAATAACTTCCACAATTTTTAATTTTACACAAACTAGCTTGGTAGAATATTATTAATCAATATGACACTTTGTTATTATGAGGAGCATAATATATAGTTCAAATGCAGAGCAGTTGGTTCGAGAAACAGGAAAATTTAAACATACTGTTTCACCAGCAAACTATTTCAGAATAATATAATTATTAGCATCACTGGGCCGAAGAATAGAAGAAGAAAAACATTTACCTTCCTATCCCTGTGATGATTCCACCAGCCGGCACTTCTTCATTTCCGTACAGTTCATAACCCGCTAACTGGGAGAATTCTAGGAAAGCAGTGCCGGGATCAATGAGAGCTTGAATGCGGTCTCGCGGTAGTAACTTTCCTTTCGAAGTGTGTCGGCTTCTAGCTTGTTCTGAACCTCCTAATGATATTCTTCCAATGTTACATTTCAGTTGATCAACAAGCTCAACCATCCCATCAAAGTTTTCCTGGTAAGTTTCCGAGCGGAGATTTGCATCGCTGCGCAGTGGCACATATTTTTCTTGAAACGCACTGTTCGAATGTACCGAACATGACGATATTGTTTTGAAACAGACACGGCACAATGACCTAGCTTTAGAATAAGAATTGTGTAACATTTTAAAAAAACTTAACAATGAAAATCAAAAATTCATACAAAGCTGGGAAATGACAAAAATCATGAGTTACTTCCGAAAAATTATGAAAATAATCGCCTCAAGAACAATTTGACCATTTTGGGTCCTTCACTGTGATCTATCAAAAAAGCACTAAACGATAGACTATTTGATATAACAGCACTTCTTATCTCAT
The DNA here is from genome assembly GCA_963965965.1 of Trididemnum nubilum. Lineage (NCBI taxonomy): Eukaryota > Metazoa > Chordata > Ascidiacea > Aplousobranchia > Didemnidae > Trididemnum > Trididemnum nubilum. The sequence goes on along the minus strand of OZ014473.1, from coordinate 32,780,834 downwards.
CATGACGGAGAATACTAAGCAAAAGCACAGTTTGTTTAAACAACGTTTTGCGATGGTGGTAGTGAAAGCCTTCAAATATTATTTCAATAATTGCATCACAAAAGCTTTTATTACAAATACTACTGCTTTACAAACGTTTCCGTGAGAACCACTACAAAGCAAAGTCTGCAAAATAGTACGACCAGTCGACCACCTAAGTTTTAGGTGTTGCGAAATAAATAAGAATAAAGCGGCTTTTATCGTTCATGCTTATTTGCGCGCAAAAATACGCTTGTCGTTTGACTGCATGCATTTTGCCCTTTTTTTGCATTGACATTGAGAAAGATATCACAATTCTTTTCGCAGGTAATACGCGTGACCGGTGAAAGCCGCATAAATCAACAACAAGATTGGCATCCTTAAAAAACACAGTTTGGTCCTGACATCTTCCAACACAGTGAGGCCATGATTTCAAGCCCCAGACTTCCTGCTTTTGAGACTAACATTACTACTAAGCCGGAATTGACATGATGGAGCTCGACAATTTCAAAAATGAATTGTGTTCAGTTTCAATATTTTAAAATCAGCAGTGTTCTAAAATCAACGTAACGCATTTGTCGCAAGAGCGGGAGATTTGAGGTTAAAATTTCGGGCCGGTCAATTAGGACACAATTTTGCCAACGGCATTTCTTCGAAAGAAGCTATGTTACCTAGGCGCAATGACGCGGAAATGGGCTTTGCAAACTTGTAACATGCTTCGGCGTAATACAGCGAGTATAGTGAAAAATTTCATTCATTTTGTACGTTCAAATGCTTTAAAAGCATTCTGCCTTTCCAGAATTGTATAGTTCAGGCAAATGTTCAAATTGCTCTGCAGCTCTTTAAATCCATCTTTCGCATCCGACTTTTTTCCCATTACAGTATCTTTCCCATATCTGTTATCTTCAATATCATCATCAAATAGTCCATTATCCGCCACCTTTTAGCATTAAACCAGATCTTGTATCAGAACTTTTTTTCAACACAAAATCTGTTTTGTTTTCTTCCATATATCCCATTTTCAAGTTCAGAATTGTCAATAGTAAGCTTTTCACTTTAAAACTACCCACCAGGTCATACCACAATTTTTAACCCAAACCGTGATTGTGAAATGACAAAAAATCTCTGCCAGACCATCTAAAATCAGCAAAACCATGATTTCATTTAAAAAGACACTAAAGATTCAGTACCACTAGAGACTGTATCATGATCTATGTTCTTTAAATTTAACAAAGCAGATACTTGTCTAAATAGTGAACGAATTTTTAACAACTTGCCAACAATTAAAGGGTCACAAGTGTTCAAAGACTGTATCCTAGAAACAATGTCTCGAAATATTGCATATGCCTTTTGTTGATTTTTTGTTTTTTCATGAGTGTTTTCATAAATTGCAATAAAAGTCTGACAAAACCCATAGTAGTAACCTAGTTCCTGTGCTGTTTCAAAACCTTTTTTCTTTCCAAGGGATTTTCCTTCAGTCAAACCATGCCTGTTTCCAGCGAGAAAACCTTCATTGTATCCACTTTTAATATTTTTTTCTTCTTCACTTACCACAGCATCATACAAATCATCATCACGTAAAGTATTGCCACAGTGCACTTTTTCCATAATAATGAAACTGTATAATGCAATTAAAAAACTTTTTATCTGAAATAAAAAATTAACGCAAGAGTGTAATCGTCTGGGAAATAATAAACTACTGTAAACTAGAGATATGAAACCTTTACACGTACAATCTGTTTCACTCTCAAGAGATCTTTACGAGTAATCTTATTCAAATAGAATCCAATAATTCAGAGTTTGTTAAAATCAGACTACCTACCACCCGAGGATTCCGTGAGACGGAGAGTAAAACAGACTGTAAGTGTTTATTTCTAGTTTACTGCAATTAGAATTAATTTGCTTTGAATTATCCATTGAGCACTCGTTTGATAGTAGCGTCAACCCCACGGCTCATATTGTTGAATTGTACTGTCAGCAAATAGCCAGCTAAACATACATTAGCACCAGCACATCGAAAGTAATTAGTTTAAACTTAGTTGTGCGAAACAATTAAAAAAAAAAAAACACGCCAAAACTAATCAATACAGTAATGAGAAATGAAGTGGAGACTCAGGCCAATAACAATGACAACGTCATAATAATTGTACTTCATCATCAATCACCAAGTTGCCTTGGCCACTTGTCAGGAAACAGCACAGGAACCCGTTGGCCAAGTCAAGCTGCCACCTGCCCACTAGTCTATCACAGTCTTAAACTGTCTCTTTTATTGCTGGTGCCATGCAAGGGAGCTGTGAGTACCAATTTCTATAACCTTAGGTTCGAACTAACTGGAAATCGAACCAAAATTAAGAGGCAGACGCTGTATTCACTCAACTTATCAATTTGTTGGGATAGAATTCAAAGTAAGCAAATATTTCTAATAATCTGATAAAATCAATTAAGTAAACTCAAGTAATAAAGTTCTAGCCATTTATATAACCAAGTAAAATTCCACAATTATATGAGTTACAGATAATAACAACTTCATCATCATAATAAAAAGTGGCAATTCAACTGAAAAAGGCAATTGTCTACCAATATGAACTCAAGTCGTAAAACCCCTCTCTTCTGCTTAGTGAAAAAGCAATGTAAATCTTGTATCAAAGCTGTGAAATATACTAAGAGAAGCCCATTTGCCAAAGTATTGTTAAAGAGACAAATTCATTCTGCAAATTTGTGTGATGCAGTATACCAATATAGCTGCCCAACATCTTCGAACTACGACACGGATTACAGTCAGATGATTCAAAAAAAAGTAATGGTGTTACTTGAAGCAAATGGAAATAAAGGGACCGTCAATAAGTAACCTCTTTACAGTTTTTCCGTTTCAAGCTAAAAACATACAAAACAAGTCATATATACACATCTAGTTGGATTTGTTTCTTGAAAATAAAGTAAATATACTTGGAGTGTTTTTCTCAGATGCTTCTGGAATATCTTCTAATGGCACACTGGTTGCTTCTGCTTCTACTGTAGGAGCATAAAACATATCAAAAAAGTCTTTTGACTGCATAGGTTGCTCATATTCATCTTCTGCTCTGTAAGTAACATACGGTTTTAAATGGCAGTTTTGTAAATCAGGCACCATAATTTGGGGCACTCGGTCTCGCGTTGGTACATTTCTTCCATATTCAACCTCTTCTTCGTCAAGTTCACCAAATGATAATGACCACAAATACAGTCCTTTCTTAGTTTTGTCTCTTCCTAAGCCTCGGCCTTCCATAGGTCTGCGAAAAGAACTTTTTGGCCATTTTCTAAGCAATTGCAAACTCAGTCTCATATCATAAGCCTATAATCAAAAGCAGCCTGCGAAATATCTCCAAAATAAAGAAAATAAAAAAGCATGTTAACTTGTTGCATCAAAGATAAACTTGCCAAGTGCTTTTTTGAAATAAAATCCCAAACAACATCACCATGGGATTTAAAAATTACACTATTTGTCCAAGCATTACCTTAATGCAGGGCTGCCCAGTGCCCACAGTGCATTTTGAAGGCTGCATTCAGCCTGCATGACAAGTTTTGCAGCTCGCGACTGGTCTCAAGAATTACTATATGTTTAGTTTGATGGCTAAAGGTAGAACCATTTTTACTGTACAAACTAAACTTCAAATTCAGTGCAGCACTGATTGTCTGGGCCGGCTTAAGCTCAAAAAAGTATAATGCAGCCCGCTCCTGAAAAACATTGGGTACCACTGTCTTCATGTGATGAAAAACTGTATATCTATACCTCTAGCATTTGATGCAAATAATTTTTTTGCCGAAATTTGTTATAACAATCAAATTTGGTTTTTATCAAACATGAAAAATTTGAAAAAAAAAAAGATTACTATATAATATCAGTAATAGGCCTACTGCAAAAGAAGAAATCTGTATCTTAAATGTAAATGGGATAAACTTAATCCTGATTCAGTGATTCATTCACATTTTAAACATCTTTTTAAGAACAGAAAGTTATTGCAAAGCAAAAAATGTTGTGCACTAAAAATCTAAAGATAATAACAAGAAGTTACACATTAAAAATATGCCTCATTCGCAGAATAACAACTATGCACTAACGTAAATAGCATTTATGTTTGCCATGAGACATTCAGCATAAAATCATTAAGCATGCATACCAGCACATCATGATAAGATGTAGATAAAAACGCTGTGGTAGTAAAGTACTCAAGTATGCACAATATACAAACTAAAATTAAAATCTGTATCAAGTGTAACAGCCAGCCCAGACGGTACAAATTTTACATACCGGTAGTTTAAATATACCAGCACTTTTTTATGCTTTAACCAACTGCAGTTTTAATGCTGGCAATTACGAGTGAGCTGCTGCTGAATAAAACAAAGGATGTGCGAATTTTAAATAGTTTTATGTCGATTAAGACAAACCATAACTTTTCTTAGTCAAACACAGCTCACTCATGCATCACAGCAGAAACCAATCAAATTGCATGGTTTAGAAAAAATAGCAATTGAACATTTAGTTAAAGAAATAAAAAAAGTCCAGTGCATGGAATGTAGATTACTTTGGTGTATGGTACTGCAATAAAACAAACATTTTATGATTGCAGTCCATCAAAAACAAAGCTAAACACAGAAAATTAAAAGAAAAATTACAAACAGCCAATGCTCAACAATAAATACAGGGTGTCCATAAAGTCCGTGCGCACTTTAAAAAAATTATAACTTTAATTGTATTTGCAGTAGAAATAATTTGTAAAAAGGATTTGAAAGAAGAAAATCGATATTTTTTAAGGTTTTATTGAAATTTTATTTAAGTTTCCACATGTCCTCCATCATTTCCAATACAAAGAGTAACACGATTTTGCAGTTCACTAAAAACATTTCCCAACTGATTTATAGTAATGCCTGAAATCACATTAGTTATTTTAGCTGTCAAATAACTAGGTTTGGTTGCATACACAATTGTTTTCACATGTCCCCATAAAAAAAACCCTTATGGAGTCAAATCTGGCGAACGTGGAGGCTAACAAAATGGTCCTCTCCTTCCAGTCCATCTGTTTGGAAATTCCCGATTTAGAAACTGTCTAACACGCAGAATTTGATTATCTAAGAATTGTTACAAATTTTGTAGTGAAGAATTATTAAATAGCAGTACTTAAAACTAGATACATAAAACTTTCTAAACATTTTTACAGATTATTTCTATCACAAATAAAAATAAAGTTATAAATTTTTTAAAGTGCACACAGACTTTATGGACACCCTGCATATATATACAGCAAAAATATAGTGCAGCTAATGTTAATGTCCAATAAACAGGCTGAGTGGGGAAGAGCGATCTAACACACACAACTCTTCCAGTGCATTTACTAGCACTTGATAAATTGAGACTTTTTCACAGAAAAGATATAAGCCTAATTCTCAATTGTAAAAAAAACATTTTCGAATGTATTGCAAACAATAAATTTCACGTTTTCATGATAATTTATCAGAACTAACTAGTTAGTTACAATCAAACATGGAAAACAACAAGCCAGTACACTCAATTAATTTTTTCAGAAGACTAAAATCACTGTATATAACACTAATTTTGAAACGATTCATTTGTAGTGGATCAACTTAGCTCTAAAATATAAGGTATTATAAATAGCCAAAATGTACTTCCTTTCATAAAAGCAGTGGCAAAGACACAGTGAATTCAAAACAATAATTAGCCATTTTCTTTTTTTTTTAATAAAAACTGTGATTCATGTTTAGTCACATTTTCATGCAATAGTGACTTTTACAGAATATGAGAGATCTTTCAAAAGCATTCTCCTTCAGCACAAACCTTCCCTGTTTAAAAACAAGAGTAAAACTTTAAAATTAATCAGATTAAGATAACAAATTTAATGATAGTCAGCAATCAGCTCACTAATAGTTTGAAGCAAAACGCTTTTTTGCTGGATTCAATGCCTTTATGATAACTCTTAGTTTGTTTATTTCCCAACCAACAGTATCAAGCTCTGTTCCAAATATACAGTGTATCAAAGGGAAACATGATGTTAAAGCATAATTACCACGATCTTGCCAGGTCAGGCTCAGGTGACAAACATTGGGTGCTTCTGTTAAAGTATAGTTTAATTCTGCCCAATTCACCGTCATATCGATTTTTAGCTACTTCTAAGTATTTAACAAGGATAGGAGTATCACTATCAGGCTTAAAAGCCCTGGTTTGCTGCAAGATGAAAACATTGTCCGCCTCTTGTGTTACTTTTGCAGAGCCAAACACAGATGAAAGTTGTATTGGCAAGTTTTGGTCTTCTTTTCTGGGGTGAACAACAATTGTTATATGAACATGGTATTTTGAAGCAAAATTACGAAATTTAGCAAAAACATAATCTTGATACCAAAATCGATCTTTTTGTAACTCAGTACCCATCATGAACTGCAAATTGTCAATAATAATGTGCTGAATATCTCTGGCATAAGTAACTTCATACATTGTTTTGATGACATCATCAATGCCTTTAGGTCCCTTGTAAGTCATAAATAAAAGAGGCAACTCCTTAAATTTGGAAGCAATATCTTCAAATTTGGTTATGCCAAGAGCAGTAAAATCACGACTAAATTGCTTGAACATGCAGCTCAATAAGCGCTTGTTAGTTATTTCAAAGCTTCCCCACAATGTCCTCACACCTTGCACTGCCAAATCTAAAGAAAGCTCTGAAAGCAAAGTTGTTTTTCCAGCACCAGTCGGCCCAGTCAACACACTCAATTCTCCTCGTCTGTGGCCTTTAATTTTCTTGTTCAAATTAGAAAACCGTTTGTATGGAACTCCAGCATACTTTTCTTTATTTAGCAACTCATCCTTAATTTCACTCTGAAGATCAGTAAAAGTAACAATGTTATTGATTCGAGTAGGAGCAGCACTGCTTATTATTTCATCAATATCAAGGCCTTGGTTCAGCACATGCATTGCTGTTGATATGTTTGGTGATGGTCGAACAGCACGACAGCGAGATGAATTTAATTTTTCAGCAAACATTTTAGCTGCTTCAATGGAGGATAGTTCAGACCCAAACCATAAGATTAACTCTGAAAAAATTTCCACATATGGAAGCAGATGTAGCGGTAAATTTGATGCTCCATATGGCAATGCAATGGCTGCGTGTTTTAGTGAACAAGAATTTATGGCAAGTGCATCAAATTCATTAGCAGTGATAACTACAGAATGTTTTTTCAAATCCTTTTCCCTAAGACCAAAAAATTTTAAGTCGGAACCTTTTAGAGATTTTATAGTAAAACAAGATGAGGTCAGATGACTGCTTCCTTCTTGAGTACAATAATCTGGATCGTGTATAACCTTAATTCCAACTAATTGTGTTTGTTTTGGTGCAATATCCCAAAAAGGAATTATAACTTCATTAGTTTCTTCATTACAACAAATGTCAAAATCAGATAACACATTGGCCTTCACAGCATTCAGTTTAAACTTGTTCAGCAAAGAACAAAAACGATTGAATTCTAAATCAGCAATTTGGGTGCTGTTTTTATATATTTTCATAACAGAATCATCATTATACTTGGAATGAACATTACCTGGGGTTGATTTGTTTTTACCACAAAATGATAACAAATCATTCCAAGTTCCTGCATCATTATTGGCAGGACATATAAAATCACCTGTCATTTTATTTATGAAATAGTTACTGAAGTTACAAGTTTTTAAATCATTAGTGTTGGTCTGTTTCTTTGCTTGGGAAAGTGATGATAGAAAGGAATTGTGGCATTGAAAACAGGTCCAAGTGTCTAGAAACTGATTGTTCCTTTGCTGCAAATACAATTTTATTTCATCAGTCCTGGTATTATTAAGACCATTAACATCCTGACTTTGTGTAAAAATCCAGCGTTTAAGTTTAACATCAATAAATAACTTGAAATGTCTATGGCGTAACATATCATTTGCTTGAATTACAATAATATATGAAGATTTAGCTATCTGCCAGCATCCAATGGGCTAGCGTATCAAAAAAACAATAATACACCAGTACTGTCAGACTAGGCTATATTACCAGTATGCTTAGCCTATAGCCTGATAGCCAACTAAATTGATTCATTTATTGACACTCTAATAGGCCACAAACTTTTCTAAGTCTGAAATACTGAAATAGGTTATCCCATCCTAAAAACCAACTTTACTGCGAATATTGCAGTATAAATGCTAATAGGCTAGCTTACTTAATATGTCCATTGAGGTGCTAAAAACTTGAAAAGTTTTCTTGAACAGCAATAAAATGAAAAGCCCTAATTTCTCTAACTGAGTGCTTGCATAAAAAGTTTTACAATTTCATCAAACTACTGTACATAAACTCAGTAGCGTATCCAGGGGGGAGGGCGGATAGCCCCCCCATTGGCATTTCGACCAAAATGCAGAATAAGAAAAAAACATGTTTATAGCACTTTTGAGACTGTTGCAAGCACTGGAATGGACTAAATAGTGATTTAGAGCATCTTTTTAAACATATATTCAGGGGGGGGGCTATTTTGTCAAAAATACAACTTTTAAATAAATAAAAACTTTGAAAAATGGCCAAAAATAAGCAATAAAATTTGATCGCTAGTGTGAAAATGCTAAACATAAATATCATCAACAAACATACTATAAACTTAGAAATAGGGGGGGCTATCCAGTATTAGTCACGGTAATTACCAATTATTTCTCTCAAATTTTTTTCATTAGCCCCCCCCAATTATTTTTCTGTATAAACCGCAGACAAAATACTGTAGATTAAGTTTTATTAAATTGTATGAGTTTATAATTTACCAGCATCTAAATAAACTAAAATTTTACCATTAGCTACCTCCCAAATAGCCCATTTATGCAGCCAGTTTAATCATGTTTAAACACTGCATTATTTTTCTATCAAAATAGCCATAAAATTAAGTTATTTTTGCAAAAAAATGGAAAATTTTCGAGTGCTGGGGGCTCTGCCCCCACATCCCCATGCCTCTGGCTTTTCCCCCAGACTCCCAGCTTTCAGTGGCTGGGGGCTTTGCCCCCAGACCCCCATTAGCCTCAGGCGGCTGGGGGCTTTCCTTTCAGACCCCCAAAACAGCCACCCTCATTGCAAATTCCTGCCTACGTGCTTCATAAATTTATGAAACAACCTTCATAGACAAAGTTTGCAATGGTGTTAATGAAAAAATTCAACACCATTTCGTCACAAGTAAGTATTGACTTTTGCGTGACTGAATCTTCTCTCAGGAATATTACTACTGTCGTCGGGGGTGACTTTGATCTGTACCAGAAAACAACTTCAAATTGCAAAATCCATTGTCGATATAAAGTCACGTCATACTTAGAGTTATATGTGGTTGCTTGGTCACGTGATTAAGTTGCTTGGTCACGTGATTACTATTTTTATCGCCAAAATTTTATGTGGCGCCAATTTTGGCTTTTAGAATGTGGTGGCTCGCCACTCCCATGCAAATGCAGATTAATCCCACGTGAATGGAAAACAAAAATAAAGCAAATACTCAAACAATATTTGGCAGCACTTTTTGAGCAACATGGTACACTTTTCCATATCAGTCTACGCTTTCCCTTGTTGAGTTTGCTATCGCTAGTCTTCAGGTCTTCATTTTCGAAATCAAACACACATTATCAAGCCACCTAGCGCAAATGTGCAACGCAATTGTGGTTGCAAGTTAATATTAACAACAACAAGTGCTATATTTGATCAGTTCAGAGGGAATCGAACCCCTACCCTCTCAAAATCGAGGCAGATGTGAGACGGCCATTACCTGTAGCAAACCTCCTGTAATTGTACTTTAATCCAATAAAAACTAAATTTTAGTCCCCGACAACTTTTTAAAAATATAAAAATGAACAAAGTCACCCTTCAGATGAGTTTACTTTGATAAAACGGCAGTTTTATATGAGTGATCAAAGTCACCCCTGGCATGGGGTGACTTTGATCAAGCATTAGGTGGCATTATGCTCACATCACGTGACACTAATCGAAAAAAGCAATGTGTCATAAGAAAGCTCAGCCACAGAGTGTTACGATCAGTCGATAGAGAAAGATGCAACGTTAGTGAGGTAGTAGATCACAGCACTTGAAGTTAAACGGGTGATCAAAGTCACCCCCGACGACGGTACCTTATAAACTTCAAAACAAAAATTTTCATAATATCCTTTCATGACAAAATAGTGTTTATTTTTTTCACGAACACTACATGCAAATACCTTGCCAGTAGAGGTGAGGTCCAGAAAATTTTTGTTTGCAAACTGCACCACACTGCTTAATTCTATCTGCATACCGCACTGCATCGCAAAAAGTTTGTGAACTTGTTACACCTCAAATACTACCACAAGTCAAAATATATATAATGGTTCACAATATTGCCTAACACCAACACTGTATCTTACTGCATGCAAAATTACAAACCAAACAGGTTGGCAATCCATGGTCCACCTGATACTAGTCAAACAATAGCTTTAGAAATGACTTAGTCTAAATTGTTGCTTAACTACAGTACACAAGCCCATTAACCAACCCTCGATGATAGGTCCAGTTCAATTTCAAATAATAAAAAATTATCCCAAATCATGAATCAAACCATGGACATCATGTTCAGTGTTTGAAATACTGAATACATCAGCACTTCTACTTTAGAAGTTCCAACTGCTGACTGCCTAAGTTTGTTGGCTACGTTCTGCATTTATGCAAACAGTAGCATTAAAAGCACAGTCACATCTGACGTCATTTCTAGGCTTGCCAGAGTAAGTCTTGATCATGCTTTATAAGTTACAGTGCACATAAATCTGTCCTTTATTTGTAATTTTATACCACACAACTGACAAGTATTTTAATTTTTATATAAATTCAGCTCTAAAATTCTGTAACTGGTCTTGCATAAACAACTTTAGCTCAAAGTTTCTTAAGCTTAAGTTAATTGTTATGCAAAAGTAGTTTTGTTATTATATCTTATTTTTTGTTACTGGTACAGTCTGACAGTATCACATAGCACATATGATAATCTGATATGAGAATAGGCCTACAAATAATTGTAAAAAGGTGGTTTAAGGTTAAGCACTTTGTGCTTTACCACTATCAGTCAATGAGCATTGACATGTTAAATTTGAACCAACATTACAAGCAATTATTGCTAACTATGGTATCTATGCCTATTCATGTATTGTTAATTTGGAACATTGGAGAGAAAAAGATACACTGAGAGCTATATGGCTCCTCTTTAAACAGTAGAACTCTGAGGCTACTTCACACTGTAAGGTTGGCGTGGCCTACCCTACCAGTCACCAGGTTTTCAAAATTGGTATTGGTATCCACAGCTTTGGTATGGGTATTCATATTGGTATTTGGTATTGGTATTTGGTATTGGTATTTGGTATTGGTATTTGGTATTGGTATTTGGTATTGGTATTGGTATTTGGTATTGGTATTTGGTATTGGTATTTGGTATTGGTATTTGGTATTGGTATTTGGTATTGGTATTTGGTATTGGTATTTGGTATTGGTATTTGGTATTGGTATTTGGTATTGGTATTTGGTATTGGTATTTGGTATTGGTATTTGGTATTGGTATTTGGTATTCAAAATTGGTATTGGTATACCAAAATTGGTATTCACAGCTTCCCTGCTTGACGTTCAGCAATTAAAGGGACAGTGTGAAGCCTCCACTGTGTGTGGTAGACAGGTGGCAGCTTGACTCGAAGACCGAAATGTCCCTTCGCTGTCTCCTGGCCAAGGCAACTTAGTGAATAAAAGGTAGTTACAATTACAAAGCACTCAGCACTTAGCAGCAAACAATAGCAGATAGGCCTATCATTACTGGTGTAACCTACCAGCACAGTCTACAGTATTTGGTTTAACTCAACTTACAAATACCTGCTTACAGTTTGACTATTATCTTATGCTTTTGTCTACATTTAACTATTCTGAAACTGATGTTGGCATGCCTTGATCAATAATGATCATTACAAAGGTTTGGATTTTGAAAAACCCATTGAGGGAATATTCCCCAATTGTGATATCCAAAATTTTACCAACAATTAACTTTTTATTTTATTAATCTATTCAGAAAATTTGATCAAGTTAAGTTGTGTGAAAAATCAATTTTTGTATGATGCATTTCAACCATTTTTCCCCATCGCAGCCCCCCCAATTTTTAATAAGTTTTAGTCACCACCAATATCCACCAAATCTGGTAGTTTGGCTAATCTACGTTAACAATTCAAAAGTTCAAAATTTTCCAGCTCCCATTTTAGGGGGAAACCCTGGACATGACACCCCCATTTTCAGGCACACACCAGTTTGTTTCGAACTCATTACCACTCCATGATATCATCCATCTGCGTTTTGTGATCTAAAAGAAGATAGTGACAGAATAAAAACAAAAAAAGAAAAAAATAAGGGAAAAATACTATGCAATAGAAAATAAATGAACATGACCAATACAAAGGTACTGATTAGTGTTTTCAAAAACCACAATTTTTTTTCAAAGAATATCACTCTTTTTGACCATTTTCTGCTTCAGAAATTTTGGTCACGTGACTGGGAGCCCTCAAACTTGGTATGCATACACTGTTTATCTCTACCCGCGTTGTGTCCAAATTTCAACTTTTCACATTAACCTTTTTTTTTTCTTTTTGTTAATAAAAGCGAAAAAAAAAATTTCAGCTCAAAAATAAGCCGTTTTTTCTCGGTTTAAGGGTTCCCAAATCATTATCACGGGATCTTCGACCCCCAAAATTGGCATGCATGATGCTTTGTAAACTTGTAATGTTGTGTCCAAATTTCAGCTTTCCACATTCTGCTGTTTTTGACATATAATAAAATTAAACAATTTTAATGCTCATCTATCAAAATGGCCGAGTGAAAACATAAGAACTATGCGCGCCGAAGTGGGCTGACGTGATAATGAAGTCCCAATTATTAAATAAACGAAGTCGCAATTATTAATATATATACCAATTTTTAATATAAACAATTAATATAAACAATCTTATTATTAATATAAACAATCCTACAGCCAAGCTCTGAAAGCGAGTGGTTATGATGGCATTTTAAAATACGAAAAGAGAAAGCCACCCAAGAGAACAAGAAAACGCAAAATAATTTGGTTCAATCCACCATATTCAATGAATGTTAAAACAAACATTGGAAAAAAATTTTTGAATTTAATTGGCCGACATTTTCCAAAAGATCACAAATACCATAAATTATTCAACCGTAACACCATCAAAATCAGTTACTCTTGCATGAACAACATGGCAGATAGGATCAAAGGCCATAACAACAAAATTTTAAAACAGCAACAGCAGCCAGCTCAACAGAACAACAACAACAAACCTGCAACTGCAGAAAGAAATCGGAATGCCCTTTAAACGGAAATTGTCTACAATCAGGACTGGTTTATCAAGCAACAATTGAAACAGACGACACAACTCAAAAATACATCGGACTTACGGAAGGCGACTTTAAAACCCGGTATAGAAACCACACTAAATCTTTTAACCACAAAAAATACAAAATGGAAACTGAGCTATCAAAACTTGTATGGTTGCTAAAAGATAAAAGGAAATCATACTCCATCAAATGGAAAATCATAGCTAAAGCGCCAGCTTACAGGTGCGGGACACGAAGATGTGATTTGTGCACAACAGAAAAGATGCTCATTGCGATGGCTGATGACACTTGCATTAATAAGAGAGATGAGTTCGTGTCTCGTTGCCGCCACCGCCGAAAGTATAAGCTGAGCAGCGTAAAACCTTAATGTTTTATAGCATTTCGAGTTAGTTTTTATAGCGTTGTGACGTAACAGTTGCGGTTTTGAGCGTGTTAAGATTATACGGCATATTTCCCGATTTCTTCTATAACTTTACCACAGTATTTTTTATTTTGACAGCAGTAAAATATAGTATTCCAACATAAACTTTAGTACACCTAATTTTCGTTATTACGTTTTTTTCGTATGTAGTTACGATTTGTGATGCAATAGTTTTTATATACAGGTATAATAATATTTTATTTTGATCCTCTCAGTTGTAAGTTGAAATTCACCCCGATAGCAACAAAAAAATAAGCAGAAATCAGTTTTCCTGCTTGATTAAACTGCAGAGAATAAACTAGTCGGAGTGAGTTGGTACTACAGATTCGGATTTCAGTAAGGGACCAAGGCAGAATTTAATAGGATGGACTGCAACTTTTCGACGGTAAGTGGTTAAGTTATTTGCATTAAATAGAGAATTATAATACCCATTCAGTTGATGTATGATGCATTTGCTTTTTTTGCAGAGATTTAATGTGCCTGATGATTGTAATAAACATGAAACCAATGGTCGCACATTTTAGCTCATGTTGAATAGTTTCACCTAAATAATAGCTCTGCTTTGGCATCGAGCACTGTTTGTAGGTGCTGTGAAAATCACTTACTCTAGTACCAATTTTTAAATACACCAAATTATTAAATATACCCGGCACTGCGCTGATGCTGTTACGTCAACGTCAAGCAGATTTTAGTTGCCACGCTGCGCGGTGCACCAACAGCAGCGCGCGGTCACGTACACTGCGCTATTGCCATTTCTAGTCCATATCCGCACTAACCAAACTGTCGCATACTGGAAAAAAGTTGTCCGAAAAAATTTTTTGCAAAGGGGTACAGCCTTATTTTGAAATATCGCTCTTATTGTTCATGCACGAAATTTTTGAACAAAATTTTTATCAATATACAGGGTGGGTTGTAAGTCGCACACCAATGCATTTAAAACAATTCTGATAAAGTACTTAGTACTTACGCACAAACCATGCTTCATTATATTCTACAAAAGAACCTGTATTTTATACCCAAGAAAAGGGGAAATATTTCACCCCGCAGATTTTACATTGTTTGACATCACAATTCACGTAATTCTTTGGTGTGCGACTTATGGCCCACCCTGCATAGGGTTTACGACTTTTCGGCGCGACCATTTCGGCGTGGACTTTTTCGGCGCCAATATTTGGTGCTTTTTACTAACACTAACCCAGAGCTCTAATCCTAACCCTAAATACGTGATTTGTTAAAGAGTACCGAAACAATCTGTGCAGGAAACGTATGGCACGAAATAAGTGGCGCCGAAATGGTTGCGACGAAATTGTCGCACCAAAAAGACGTGATCCTTCCTGTATAACAATTTACTTAGTGCGGATATGGACTTATAAAATTGCAGATAAAAAAGCACATACTTTTTCAAGAAGAAGCAAAAATGTAAAAAAAACGGAGAAAAACGAATGAAAAACGGATACTGTGTCAATTCACCTTAAGTAGATTGTCAAATATAAATAAAAATTTTGTTCAAAAATTTTGTGTATTAACGATAAGAGTGATATATCAAAGTAGCGCTGTATTCCTTTACAAAAAAATTTTTCGGAAAATTGTCCAGTATATGACTGTCTGGTTAGTGCGGATATGGGCTTATAAAAATGCGGATGAAAAAGCACATACTGGTACTTTTTCAAGAAGCAAAAATGTAAAAAAATAGACGAAAAATGGATAGTGTGAAAATTCACCTTTATTACTGATACTGGTATCTAAGTACTTGCATTGTTGTAATAATTTACAGTATTGACTGCAATCAGTAATCACGAATCACACTGTGAGTGTGATACAGGTTGCCAGATGTAAAAAATAAAATAAACCAAATCTGAAATGCACTAAAAAATTATGCCAAATGCTTTAACAAAAAGCCAGATTGTAAAAGTAACCAATTTAGTTACATTTGTTGATAGTATATATTGTTTTGTTAGCAATCTCAGGAGTAGGGGTCTCACACTGCAACCACATAAAGTCAGTGTAACAGTTTGTTAATTTGTTGCACATCAGCAATTCCATTTTCGTCGTATTGTTGACTGGAATTTAATTTACTTTGGATATTTTAATAAAACCTAGACCTGCCTGGCCTTCAGAAGCAACATTTCTTCTATGCTTGGCAGATTTATTATGATTTGCCAGATTCAAAATACCCTATTAGTGTAAAAAAATGCAAAAAGTGCAAAATTTTTTTCGGTAATTTTGCACTGAAATTTTGCGAATTCTGGCGTTTTTTCTCTAACCAAAAACCAGCGTGTTTGTTTTCCGCCAAAAACCGTAGACAGCTGCGGTTCACGGCGCCTCACTCTGGTATGTTGCACAAAGCGCAAAGAAAACTTGCCGAACTCAGGCGAAGGATCTTTTTTATTTGGAGATCAACATAAAATCGGAGAAAAAGATGCCTCCTCAGCGCGATGACCTTTTTTTCTTTTGGAGATCGCATTGAAATCGGACAAAAAAGATGAGAAAATTTTCGGCATTTTCACATTGAGTTTAGAACGTTCGCACTGTTTCCGGCATTTTCGCAGGAGGTGAAAACTTAGAGGGAACACTGGCCAGATTACTCAATTTTGAAATTATCGTGCATTTGCACACATTGCAAAAAGCTTCACTTCTGCCAGTTCCACCTTTCTTAAACCATATATACAAATTGTTTCTCCCAAGACTTGTTTTCATTTCTATTGCTGTGCCTGTTTCCATTTAGGCATTGGAAGGTTGCAATCACAAAATTAGTCAATAGCACGTGCAATTACTCAATACTGAATAGGCTAAGTAAACCTGTAACAGTTAAATCGCTATTCATTGAAAAAATAGGCTAGCCTACCTAATGTAATTTAAATCCGTCACCCTTATTCTACCAATGGGCAAAAAAACAAAAATCTACTGGTGGCATACGTACTTTCAGAACAGGATTACTGGTAGGCAACTCGTTAATATATACTAAATTAGATGTTGTTTAAAGTTATAGGCTTATAGGTTATTGACTAATGTTAACTTTTAACCAAGCTCAAAAGTTAATGCAGCATTACCAGATTACCAATACCAGCTCAAACAATCTAGGCAATTGGTACCACCACTACATAAATTGTACCACCACTAGGCTAAAACTTAAATCGAGAATTAGCGTCCCCTCATCGAGATTGAGCACCCCCCACCAAGATTTAAATGTCCACCCATCGAGATTTAAGCGCTGGATGACAAAACGATCCAGAGCCAGCACGAATAAATCCTTCAAATTCCAGACAAATATAGCCTAGTCCCAAATTGCAGTCTTTATTCAATTGCCGGGAGGAAATTAGCCTACATAATTTCCACTAAAGTTTGGTCAAGGCTGCAAAAGCGTCCCCCCATGCAAAATTTTACAATTAAGTAGTCAACTGGGTACCACTCCTGACTAACTACCGTAGCAGCCTTCATGTCTAGACCTGCATGCTCATGCAATTGCAACCAGAGGTGGAGTCCTCAAAGACACATTTCGAAGTCCTTGGCCTTGAGGCCTCAAGTCCTCGAAAACAGCCCTGTCCTCGGCCAGAGGACAGCACTTTTTTTTTAAATTGTTGAAATTTTGTAGATCGCCAAAAAAGTTTTGGAAGACGTTTTTTACCTGTTTACTGGAGAACGCCTCAACAATTTTTTTTAAAGATCTTTTTTTTGAGATCGCCTGAAACATTTTTTGAAGACCTTTTTTTTTTGGAGAACACTGGCGCTTTTGTCCTTGGTCCTTGGCATCGAGCATTCCTGTCCTTGAGAGCATGTTGAGAGGGTCTATCCTCGGAAGAGCTGTCCTTGACCTCGGATTTTTTTTTGTGTTCTTGGCCTTGGCCTCGAGCCTTGTGTCCTGGACTCCACCTCTGCATGCACCTAATATACAAGCAATTTAAGTAGGCTAGCCTACCGGTAATTACTTACCGGCTATGTTTCACAGTAGTATCAATGCCTTATCATAAAGGTAATGAAGGTGAAAGCTCGATATTAAACTAAACAGACTCTGGTTCTTGAAACTATAGTAGAAGCTAGTTATTCAAAAGTCACGCAAGCAACTGCAATCAAACGTAACCCTCTATCGCTTTTTTCTCATACATTTGGTTTAAATACGACATTTTGATCACGTAATGCTGTGCCTGGCGTAGTCTAGTGGAACCTTAACTCATGCGCCTTCCAACCATTGCGATTAGATTCGAATCGCGCTCGGGCTCCAATCACGCGCAGTGGAAAGTCACGGAGTACTAAGAAATTGGAAAGGAGATGAACGGAGTGTTCTTATTTTCCTAGAAAACCTTGCATTACAGTTAGGGTTGGAGCAGTGATTTCAGTCTGAGAGATAGCAACTACGTGGCAGCAGCTTTTTCGCTAACGAAAGCAATGCAAAAGCGACGTACCATTACGCTTGATTGCGGTTGCTTGCGTAAGTTTTGAATGAATAGCTTCTCGTTGAAACTCTGAAAAGAATGGATGTCAGCCAAGTGCCAAATTCGTCAAAAAATTATTGCAAGGCAACATAAATGATGTCACTCAACTCAATTCAAACTCAATCGAAGTAAAGTTGTAGCAATTTTAAACATAAGCCTATACTTAATGTAAAACAAAATTTTAGGTCAAAAACGTTAAAAGCCAAGCAAAATTTGCTAAGTCACACACATATAAAAAAAAGTCAGAAAGCCAAACCCATACCGATATTTTCAATCATTCATTCATTCATTCTTTTTTTTATTCTTGACCACCACAACAATAGCAAATGCATGGTAACACAATAATAACACGTAGAGTCAGGAAAAGGAAGTAGCGACATAACGTCAGACGTTAAGACTTGCAGAGGATACTGAAGACAAAAAAACGATTTTTATTTGCATGGTTGCTACACCTGCCACACCAGCTCAAAGTACATTGTAGGCCTAATCAATCACAATCATCAACATACACGCAGGCACACAAGATGGAAGTAAAACTAACGGCTGGAGTAGTTGTTCGAATGATTGATAAAGAGAAAAGAGAGCGACAGTGACCAGTGCAAGGCCAGGCACGGTTACGTAGGTGGTCAACGGGTGGCGCAACCGGCCCAAAACTATGTTTAGCTCAATGGAGCATGGTGAGGAAAGAAAAACCACCCTGAAAAAGAAACCTCATCGGGTCCGGAAACCCTTTCAAGGGTTTCCGGAAACCATTTCTTAAAGCCGTCCGGAAACCATTTCTTAAGCCAAAAGGATTTAAAAAAAGCCAAATTTCTGGAATTTGGCTGAAAAAAGCTAATATGGCAACTCTGGTGTGATGCGACTCTGAACAGGTGTCATTAAGTATAAGCCATCGCTTTTTTTTGGAAGTTCTATGACTCGTGGATGAACGCTTGCGCTCTCTCCTTCTCTCCGATCTAAGCTATTTCCGAAATGTAGCCCTAAGCCCCTAACCCTAATAAGTGCACACATGAGAGGAGCGAGAGCGCGTGCACGCTCATACACGAGTTGCAGAAATTTTGAAAAAAAGCGGACAGCTCATACTTTACGACGTTCCTCTGAACTAAGCTACTGGCAAACCAACTTGACGAGTTACAGTACAATTGGCGAGACTACTTTGCTCAGCTTGCTGCGTGTTAAAATCTGTATCTTCTAAATTGCAACCAACGTTATTGCCATATTTGAACATTCAATTTTTGCCAAAATTTTATCAATCTTTCAACTAAAAATTCCACAGTATAACCGCTGACCTCAACTCTTCCTCTGTTTATAACAATAATAGTAAAGGAAAAAGGTGGTTTAAGCACTTAGTGCTTTTGCACCTTCAGTCAAAGAGCATTGACAACTTTAACTTTAAGCAATACTGGAACACGAAAGCAAACATTACTGACCAGGGGCGTATTTAGGGGGGCATGGTGCTACCCCACCCCCTTTGGTTCGCCAGGATAGTATAATTAGCATAGATATTATGTAAAATTGAGGCATGGCCATCTCCTTTGTTACTTAGGCAGAAAGTTTGAGCACACAAAAGGACAGAATCTGGGTAAAGACCTACATTTTTATTTTTTATGTTTGGTCTTCACGTAATTTTGGGCCAAAAAAACGGACAAATATTGAGTGAAGACCTTTTTTTTGTCTTCACCTAATTTTGGGCAGAAAAACGGACTGATTCTAAGTGGAGAAAAAATTTTTTGATCTTAATTATTTTCAAATTTCCTGCCCCCCCCACTTTCGAAAATCCTGCGTACGCTACTGCCACTGACCAAGGTATTTATGCTGAATGGAAATAAAAGATATATTGACATCAAATTGTGGCTCTTAAAACAGTAGAACTACTTTACAGGAATAGGTGGGCGTGAATGGTTAGGTGATAAAAACCACAATTACATTAAAGAGATTTTCAAATTTAGAATCTGAAATTCATTAACTCACTAGCTGCTCAGACTACTTTGAGGTGCGTTTAGACTGGACGCAAAGCAACGCGAAGCGACGCGAAGCAACCAAAATTTGACGTCATCGACAGCTCGCGAAAGGTTGCAACTGGTCGAAATCTTCGCGAGCAATTGCGCGACATCGCTTGCTCGCAGGCTGTAGTAAGATGACCTACTAAATCATGTAAATACTGTAGTATATTTGTTTGGTTTAGCGCCTATTTATCAGTCCAAAGAGTAGGTTATTGGCAAAGTTAGATTCGGGGTAGCCCTAGGCTAGCCAAGTTAATTTGGATCTATACTGCTAAGGCTGTAAATTCTAGAGTGATTTTTCTTAGCTATACTTGATCTCAGGAGCTTCATTGTAAAGAATACACCAAAAAGCAGTAGGCCTAGCCCCACGACATCTAGCTTTTAAAACTTAACTTTTATTCTGTTCAGCATAGCAGAAGCTATTGTATCAGTCCAGTGGTTCTTTTGGCTGAGCAGCTTTTGCTTTTTTGTCTTAAACTAACATGGTGTTGTTTTTTTTTTCAGAATGTAAAACAACCCACCAACAGGCTAGTTTTGAGTGTGTTGATAGTGTTTTTACCCATTGTTTGTTAGCTTGTTGTTTTAAAAGTAACCACAATTAAACAATTGCTTGAATACTGGAAAATTTGCAAACGTTTTTTAGCTGTTTACTTGGCCAAGCCAACTTGGTGAATAAAACTGTACTTAGAATTGGTTTTAAGCTACACACAAGAGCTAGATAGATACAAAAAATCTAAAAAATTCTATGAACTTTTGGATTGGCCTAATTAGTAATCGCTTCTTTGAATAGCTACAAACATGGAATTTTTTCTTCTGAATGTCTTTTTAAAAGTTTCCATATTTCTGAAGGTTTGTGACAGTGATCAAGTTGAACTGGAAGCAATGGTTTTGGACTCCCCAAAGTTTTATAATCATGAATATTGTAGTCTGGTAGTGATTTTTTACTCCAGTCCTAATTGATGAAAATAGAAGTGTCAAGTGTGTTAAATATTCATTTACTGTGTCTTTGTGTAATATCTGAATTTAGTTGTTTGTGAATTTCAGAACATTTTTAGTGTTTCTTAAAATTTTAACTGCTTTACATGGTGAATAAAGTGACAAAGTAAACAATTTTAAGTCTGAAGTTCAATCATTACACTTACAGTCAGTGCAATCAGATAGAACTAGAAAGCCTATATATATCTAACCACTAGAAAGTGAATTCTATTTTTTGCTGAGGTTACTCTTGTTGGTAGAGAAGTAGCTTCCAAGCAAGTCCTATAATGTTGTTCCATTATCATTAGTCACCACTAAACAAAAAACTTGATAAAGCATAATAATAATTATTGGACTGGGAAAAGAAGCGTCAGTTACTTGAAAATGTGAGAACTAACAACACTTTTATTCAGATGCCTGAGTAACAATTTTCACAAAAAAAAATCTAAATGTTTTTTTTATCAGGGGCATAACAAAAACTTGCTGAGAAGAGGGGACTTGACCTTACAGCAATAAATTTGTCTGTATGTTACAAACGGTGGTTTAGAGCGAAGCTCTTTGAGGTAAACGCGACCGTCGCAACGTACTGGTACTGCAAGAAAATGCAAACTAATAAAATGCTATCGAAAGCATTTAACTTCGCACTAAACATCGATAAGCGCTCCGCTAGCGAATAAAAAATCAAACATAGTTTTAGAGGCTGACTTTTCCTCAAAGCAACGGCTGGTACCACTGCGCTAAATTCTTGTCCTTCGATGATAGTGTCAAATCATGCAAAAACTGCAATGTTTTTTTGCTTTCTCCAGCAAATCAACACAGCAATCCATTGCACAATAAGCAAAAAATTCACTACGTAACTGATGACAATACCAGCTTTCAAATTCACTCAAGCGTTAGCCTTGGAAGTCTTCATAAACAGCGCTAAATAGCAAACACAAACAACTGTTTAAGCTTACTACAGGTATCATCCTTACGTATCATAACATGATTGCCTGAAAACGAAAAATCACATCAAAAAAACAACATAGTTTATGCTGTACATGTATCGGTAGATTAGCCTATCTACACTCTACAAAAGAGATCTACCAGTACCATAATGAGACATGAATGGTGAAAGCGTTCAAGCATTTGCTAACTGATTAAACACCTAAAGAGAACTTTTGACATCTACTTCCAGCTTTTTGCGTTTCTGCATTAAAACCCAGAACTGTCATTGTCAAAACAGATTATGGCAAGTTTTCAGCGGAAGGATCTAAACAAAGCATTCATAGCTAATAAATTGGCTAAGTAGGCTACCGTACTACTATCTTTTTGAAGAAATGACTTGTCTGTTCATTTCCAAATTCAATCTACTGTACTTCGTTCTTCCCTTATAGTTTACGAACTTTTTTCTCAAGATTGTTTTGTTACCTAGGCTTTTAGTCTAGACTCTTCTTCACGGTTATTGCGTGATAACAAAATGATGAAGTTTGATCGTTTTATCGCTGCATACACATTTTTCAAAGCTATTTTTTGAGCGATAGAGATCGTTCTTCCGCTGAACGATACTTCAGAACACTGGTAGCCTTTTGGGCTTTTAGGACGCTGGTAGCGTTTAGGCTAGATAGGCTTCCGCGCTGGTAGCTTTTAGGCCAGACAGCACGCAAACGATAAAAAAAATTGATCGTTTTTTACAAAAAAAGATGAAGTTTGATCGTTTTGTCGCTGCATACACATTTTTCAAAGCCGTTTTTTGGGCGATAGAGATCGTTCTTCCGCTGGATCGATAATTCATATGAAACTACAGAAAAAACTGCATCATATACAGCAAAAAAACAAAAATTGCAAAAAATAGAGTTTGATTATTGTGCACATGGACCCTTTAATGCGTATCATAATGGTGCTTGAGTCATAGACGTAATCCAATATTTTCTCTCATACAGCCTTATTAGCAAAGTTGACGCAGACCATTCTCAATTTGTCTGAATGTTAATTTCATTCAAAGTAATTTGTGATTTGCAACAAAAAATTACTTGATTAATCGTTTGCGTGCTAAAAAATTACTTATTACTTTTTCTGAGAAGTAGCCTACAGACTACAGTCATTTAATTACTTTTTTAAAGTAATTTTCAGTAAAGTAATTTCATTACTTTTGTGCAGTGATTTGCGCACCACTACCTGGACAATTTAGGGCCTAGGTTACCTACTGCCCAGGATTTCTGTGGCACACTGGCCCAGCATCACAAAATCTTACCCTAAATTGGCGCAGAAGATGCCGCAAAATAGCTTTGGCACGGCGCAAAAGCCCCTCAACCCCTCAAACTTGGAAAGTGGAGCGAAGTGGTTAATTTTTACACTCCAGCTCCACCCTGAAGTAGGTAAGTTAAATGTTATTATTTCTTTTTGCATTATTGTCGGTTGTCTTGTCATCACATGATGTTTCAAAAAAAGTATTTTTAGTAAAAGAAAATCGGGGACTCAGGCAGCTGTTAGGAGGGGCAAGGCCCCCCCCTCCCCAGTGACGGCACTGTCTGTATGCTGTCGATGAAAAGTGAAGAAAAATAACTTCTTCAAGCCAACTTATGTGAATTGCAACTTACAAAACACTTATTTTTAATCAAAATTTTGAGCTCAATAAGACCAAAACGGTTAAGTTAAAGCAAAGTTAAAATTTAGCTAATATAAGTCAGTCAGTCAGAGTCAGTTTATTCATGTACCAATACACGCAAACAAAAAAAATCCACTTTTGAATATACAGATGCATGTAAATAAAGTACGGTACATAGGGAGACCACGAAAGAGCGAAGCGCTCACTGAGTCATAACCACCCTATTTCACACATTTTTGCTTTTATAATGTCAAAGTTTTTTGTTTTTTTTTAGGTCAAATAAAAATGGTCCACTTTATTATTTGGCCCAAGCTTGAGCAAAGGTGCGATTATTTGTCGGTTTTAAAATTTTCAAAAGCGTTTTCCAAGAGAAAAAGCAATCTACAACTATAGGGTATTGCAGTTGCCCCGACCTCTTCGGATTTTTTTCTACCTTCTTCAAAATAGGAGGTTGCCAAAGAAAATCAAAAAAACAAAGTTTGAGAAAAAAAAGATTGAGGTTTTGGGGTCGCACAGAAACCTTTTTTACCCAGACTTTGGTATTTGTTTGATTTTGTGCCGCTAGAAGGTGCTATGTGAAATCATTATTGTTACTAATGAGTCATTGCAAAATTGAACATCTACTTTTGGTATTTAACATTAAAAAAAAAAAAAATTACAACAACTTTTAAAACTGGTTACATTTCTGTTTTTTGTTTGTTTTTTTCAGAATTAATAGTGGTCAAAATGCATCACGTTTCTGTGCTAGGAAACTACTACAGAAACTCTATTTGAGTTAGACCTGCAGTATCTATTTTGGCTGGTTGTGTAAACAGATTGAAACATAGCCTACAATGTTACTTTGTTAAAGAATGACGGTGCAGACTATGCTTTAGGCCTAGTTTTTGAGGTCTATCAAATTGCTGTCCAAACTTAACTATAACTAGATGGGAGTTTGCCAGCAAACCCAGAGAACGACCGACGCATAGCTAATGCTGTGACGCTCAAAAGTATACTTTTTGTCTACTGTAAAATCAGCAATTATTCAAAAATATCTGATTATGGAATTTCCAAAAAAGTAGAGTCAAAATATTTGTCAGTTAAATATCTCCTGATATCATAAAACACTGGCACCCTAGCTTGAGCCGTTTAAAAATTGATTTTTGGGGGATCCCTGGGGGGGTGGCACCCCCAAACTATGTCAAAATATTTGTTTGTTAAATATCTGCTGATATCAAAGCAGACTAGCACCCAAGTTGAGCTATTCAAAAAATTGATTTTGGGGGTCCATTTGGGGGGGTGGCACCCCCAAACTATGTCAAAAAATTTGTCTGTTAAATATACACTGATACCAAAAAAAGTAGAACTCTAGCTTAAGCCGTTCAAAAATTTGATTTTTGGGGGGTCCATTTGGGGGTTTTCCGAGGGGGGGTGGCACCCCCAAACTATGTCAAAATATTTGTCTGTTAAATATCCATTGATATCAAAAAAAGTAACACTCTAGCTTGAGCTGATCAAAAAATTGTTTTTTGGGGCCCCATTTTGAGGGGGTTCGCGGTGGAGTTGCCCAAAAAAATTTCGGGAGAAAAAATTGCATTCGCAGCTCAACAACTTTACACAAAAATTAGATTTCCATGTTTTGTGGTTTAGGAGAAGAAGAGCGTAAAAAATTTAGGAAGAAAAAAAAGGAAAAAAAAAAGGAAAAAAAAAAAGCAATAAACCTCATTGTGGCCAAAAGTGGGTTGGTTGGGTTGAAAGGGTATCTTGAGACATATAACCGTATGAAATATTTTTTGCCGTACTTAAGCCGTTTTTGACTGAGACCGCTTTTTACGCCAAAGTTGCGGAGGGTTTTCGGGTTCTAAAACCGAAGTCACGAGACCTATTGCCTTGAAATTGTGTACA
Organism: Trididemnum nubilum; assembly: GCA_963965965.1. Classification (NCBI taxonomy): domain Eukaryota; kingdom Metazoa; phylum Chordata; class Ascidiacea; order Aplousobranchia; family Didemnidae; genus Trididemnum; species Trididemnum nubilum. Next base: position 32,755,101 of record OZ014473.1, on the reverse strand, counting down.
AACATACAACTCATTAATCTCAAACTGCTGTCAAAATTTCATGTAACTAGACCCAACCGTTCTCGAGTTATAAGCAAAAGTCTGAAATTTCGCACTCGTTACTTGGAAAATGACCGAGTAAAAACAGAGGAACACGCGACGCGAGCGTCGGTCGTTCCAATTACAGCAGCAGCTTAAAACCACATTTGTTAGGTTTTGGTGTGTAAGATACAGAGTTTAGTGCAATCTACTACGTACAAGCTCTATTAAACACGAACATTAGTAAACCTACCAGCAATATGCTATTACTAGATTCGTAAATTTTCGCAGTTGGCTGCCAGGAACTATTGGTAGACCTGATGACAATACTATCAAAAGTACATGTTTTCCCACCACGAAGCTGGAATTCCTACCATTCGTCAATAAAAAATAATTGAGGAAGTAAAGAAGCTAGTAGATGAAATCAAAAATTTGTACAAATGCAACTTTAACAGAACAAACAGTAGAAAAGTAAACAAAACCATAAAAACTTCAAAAAAAATCTCTCTCTCTCATCATTGCCCTCTTTTTCGTGAGGGTTGCGGGTCAACAACCAGAGGTTAAGCTACCACACTTCACGGTCTTCCATCACCCCATCATTTTGCTTTGGTGAAGTCCCAAGCAATTCCACCCCAGATCCTCAATATAATATTGATTTATCTTTAGTAGTTCTAGGCCGTCCAACTGTTTTTTTTTCCATGTGCTTTAAAAGTAAAGCTTGTTTGGAAGTTTTTCCTGAGGCATTTTGCTTACATGATCAAACCATCCAAGATGAGATCTTTCAATTTGGAAAAGTAACAGCACAAGGGATTTTTGAATTTCAAGAGATGTGCACCTTGTCAATAATGTAACTCCTTTAATTTTTAGAAACCTCATTTTGGACGTTTGCACTTGCGATTGAACTCTTTCAGTCATTACCAAATTTTTACAACCATACAGAGATACAGCACGCGAGAAGGGACAAAGACTGTTTCAAAAATTGAGAGCTTTGCATTTTTTAGAATTTAGGCAATTCTCGTCTCACAACAACTGAATAGTGCAAAGCTCCCTTTGCCTTGCTAATTCATTCGGATATGCAGTTCTTTGTTATGCCTTCCGCCACTAGTGAATGTAACCCCAAGATACTTGAACTTGTATACAGTGGTGTAAAGTAACGAAATACTTTTACTTGAGTAGATTACTTAAGTAGTTTTTTTCGGTAACGAGTACTTTTTTGAGTAGTTTTTTTTTAACTACTTTTACTTTTACTTAAGTAGTTTTAGTCTGAAGTAACGCTACTTAAGTACTTAATATTTGATAAAAGTACAAAGTAATTTTAAAATTTGAGCCGCAGTGTTGACTGCACTTTAACTGAGGGCATCTGCAGTCAATCATTTGTAAACGCGCAGTCAGGTTATTCTCCCTTGGTTTTTTTCTTTATTTAAATTCCACGCTTGACTGCGTTTATGAGCTTTTGAAAACGATTGCATTTTTTCTAATCAAGTAATCAAGCACCCGCAGTCCGGCAAACATCAACTTCTTAATCAGGGCTAGGAACCAAAGCTGTTTTGAATAGTTAGCCTGCAACATCATAGGTCAACCTAGAACCATTTTAACACCAATAAAATGCAAACGAATCGTCAGTTTTCCTGAAGTGATGAGTAGAGTTAGTAGGTTAGGGTGCATTTACAATCGAGCTGTGAAAGGTCCATTCGCGTTTTGCTGTTTTGTAGGACTGGAGGATTAGGCAATTGCAGAAATTTATTGATAAGTGGAGATATGAGATCCTGGCAGGCGCATAGCCAGGAATTTGCAATAGGGGGCTAATTCAGAGGCTGGAAACAACATCAAACGATCTTATCCCAGATTTTGATCGGTTTTCACGCAGATTGAGTCGGTTTTACAGTCCAAATTTAGGCGATCTCCAAAAAAAAACGTCTTCAAATTTTTTTTCTGGCGAACTACAAAATTTTAACAATTCAAAAAATACTGCTGTCCTCGAGCCGAGGACAGGCATTTTTTGAGGACTTGAGGCTTCAAGGCCAAGGACTTCAAAATGTTTCCTCGAGACCAATGACGTCCTCAAGGACTCCACCTCTGCTGAGTAGCACTGTAGCAGTAAAACTTCATCAATGAGTAATAAACTGATGAAATGTTTCTTTGTTCTTGAGAACAGTGTCTTGCAATTCGAGAGCCTGGGGTTGAACTGATAAATATGCCGACAAGATGGTATAGCCTAGTGGTTAGAGCATCTGTATATCGAGCTGAATATTTAGGTTCAAATTTGGTCCAGTAAAGCCAAAGACTTAAAAATATGTAGCCTACAGCAAACTGTATTCACATCTTCCTGCTTGACAATCTGCATTGAAGGTGATAATGTGCTGCTCAGTGCTTACACCTTTGTATGGTAGAGAGGTGGCAGCTTGCCTCAACGACCCTAATATCACTTTGCGGTTTCGTGGTCATGGCAACACGGTGAATAAATCAGTAAAACTGAAAACAAACATGGTGGAATTCAGAAATTGCATGATAAACTTTGTCTAGGCAGGCAGCAGGTTTTCTAAAGTGCAGCAAGTAAATTGAATTGGAATTAAATTAAGCTGCAGTCTAACCTACTATTGCTGTCACAGGACACTGGTATCAATCAATGAATGACTGTGCTTCACTCACAGTTTCAGTTATGTTTCTACCGGTTTCTATCTGCCTTCACATGTCGTGAAATTAAATCATTAAAAAAAAATTTACGACAATTTTTTCTTCTTTAATCCAAAAAAAGTTTATCGCAGACTATAATTTTGGCTGTGGTGCGTGACTTTTGGCGGACCCTGTGGACACAGTAGGCTTGATTGATTGATATATCTTTATCCTCCTTTCACGAGAAAGCGCCGATGGTGCTATCCTTTGGATGAATCCGCACTCGCTTAGGAGTTGACCATTTTCCAAGTTTTCCGGTTGACCGATGACTTCTTCCCACATAAATTTGCTGCTTGTTCAAAGCCACCAAGCAGAGGTAATCATCGTAAAACGTCTTATTCAAGGACGCAACAACGTGACCAGGGTGCGGGTTGAACCCATGATCATGCGATCAGGGTCGTCAAAAAAACGACGCCTTTACTCTCTTGGCCACGCTGCCGACACTCTAATAAGCCACTTCCACGGTGTTGTTGGTTTTTAGCATATAAATTTAACAAACAATGGCAGTGAACAGTAGCGTAACCAGGGGGGGGGCTCGAGCCCCCCCATTGGCTCGTGAAGTATGCAAAATCGCATGTTTTTTGTGTTTTGAGGCCGATTTTTTGTGAAAAATTGAAAATAGCTTCCCCATTCGAAAACAGCCCCCCCTCAAACGTCTGAACTTGCTAAATTGGACGAAAAATCAGTCTCCATTTCGGTGAAGAGCTTTTTTTTTTGGAGAACACCTGATTTTGGGCGGAAAAAACCTTTGAATTTCTGATTTCGGCCGAAAAATTACTCTCAATTTCAGTGAAGATCTTTTTATTTATTATTTTTTTGGAGAACACCTGATTTTGGGCGGTAAAAACCTTTGAATTTCGGACTTCGGCCGAAAAATCACTCTCAATTTCAGTGAAGACCTTTTTTTTTTTTTGGAGAACACCTGATTTTCGGCGGAAAAAACCTTTGAATTTCCGAGCTTTCCGAGAAATTTCGTCCTAATTTTCGGACAAAACGTCTGAAACTGATTCAAGTTCAATGAAAATTCGAGTCAAGGTCGTTTGCACAATTCTCACTCTTTCAAAATAGCCCCCCCCCCTTTTCCAAATCCTGGCTACGCGCCTGGCAGTGAATGAGTATTTGAGCAAATATTTCATGAATTGATTCCTTGAATATAGTAACAAAAAACCTGCACAATTAATATTTCATGACTTTTTAAGATAGTGAGGGGTTAGAAAATCAAGCGCTTGTGGCAGTGATGTAAAGTAGGCAACCAGTTGTCATATGTCAATTGAATAGTTTGCTTATTTTGCGTGAATACTTTCAGAAATACTTCTACTTGAGTAGTTTTAAAATGACTACTTTATTACTTTTACTCAAGTACTTTTTTTGGTCAGTACTTTGTACTTTACTTCAAGTAGTTTTTTTGTCGGTAACGAAACTTTTACTTGAGTACAATTTTCGAGTACTTTTTACACCACTGCTTGTATACTTGTTTCTGTGTAGCTCCATTCAGTTGCAACAAGCACTAATTAGTGTTTCTTGAAACATGAAGTACATCATTTCGGACCGTCCTTATTTCTATTTCTGTAGTATCATAAGCAGCTGCAAATCTATTTAATGTGCGCTGAAAGGCAGATTCTGTAGAAGCAGAATCAAATCATCAGCATAAAGTAGGCAACCGATTTTTCAAATTCCTGTCGTGGCAAACTCATCGACCTGGTTTCATTTGTCGATCCAATTCATGTAAACAATAAAGAAGATAAAAAAACATACGCACCCTTGCCGTAGTTCAACGCCAATATGGAAAGCTTTGATTGCTTGCCATTTTCTCTACTGCAAAACTCCAGTCGGCACACAGAATGCCCTAATGACATGTATCAACTGACCATCAACGTCATTCTTTTGCAGAACCCTCTAAAGATAGAAAAGCAATCACATTATACTTTTCCGACATCAACAAAGCATGCAAAAAGTTTTTAACCATATTTCTAAGTTTTCACAAACATTGAAAAAAAATTGAACACAACAGTGAAATCTTGGTCATCAAACCAACGCCTTAACATGATTAAAAAATTAAGAAAATACATCTTTGCATAGCATGATGTCTGATTGAAAAACCAGAATCGAGAATAAGGGAAAAACTTTGGCTGTCAAAGAAAAGAAACGAAAATTATGACAGCTTATCAATAACATGCTTTTTGTAAACACATCTCTCTAGAATAAAAAAAAGAACTGACATTGGGTAAATAAGAATAATAAGCGCTTTTCAGTTTAAAATTAGAGCCAGATGTGAAATTAATTACTAAATTAGAAAAATATGCAATAATTTGGTATTAATTATTCTTGTGTCAGTAGTTCTAAAGTGCAACTTTTGATAACTTTGATTTAAGAAGTTCTCTTGTTGGCTGTGTACTTAACAAAAACTCCAAAAACAGTAGAAATGATTAAAAGTGATCACAGGTTCGACTTATAGCCAAAAACATTCAAAATAAAAAAAGCAATTTTTTTTGGAAATTGCCAAAATTTTGATGTCACTGTGCGACCCCTAAACATTGACAAATTTTAACGAAACTTAGCCGAAAGGATTTTTGTGCGAAGCCTCCAGCTTGAAAGTAAATTTTCAAATTTATGGGGCGGCTGCAACACCATAACGACTATGTTTCACAGCTGCGCCAAAGTACGATTTCATTTGTGAGACAATAACACCTGGAAATTTAACAAAAAACAAACAGCAAAAGTGCAAATTATAGCAGGTTACTTGTCGAACCTTGTTACAAGCAAATTATTGCCAGTCGATCATCATCATTAGGAATAATAGTTTCGAACGCTTGCGTTCAATTCAAGCAATGTACTTCAATAATACAGCACGTAAACCACCCGTGGATGACTATACTATAGCAAAGCGTAAAAACCTATTTGAAATCACAGCCATCCAGTCTCTGCTTTGTATTCTGTAGTAGCTTTTACTTGGATAACATTTTACATATTAGAAAATAGTTTATCTCAGCTACTCATATTTTTGTAAATCATATAAAAAATTTTTGCTGAAACTTAGATAAATTTGTATTGTACAGTATTTCCATATAGCACCGTACAGTCACTGCTGCATATTTACATCATACATACTGTGCTAAAAAAAACTTAGTTTCAGCTGCTTCATTTTTTTGCGGTGATACCATTTGAATAAAAAATTAGTATTTTTCAATCGCGATAGAGATTTAAAATGAGCAGGATATTACAAAAATACTCAGAGTCAGTAAACCAGATGAATTCAAAAACAATTATGGTTGCTAATTTAGAATTAGGCTTAACCCTTGTACTTGTAACAAAATCCAAGTCGGTAAATAAAATGCAATTACAAATATGTGCTGTTACAAATGTACAGTCATATCAGATTCAAATAGTACAAGTTTACAGTTTTAATTTTTGTTATTCACTGATGCAAAACGTTAAAAAAATTATGAAAATTCTTCAAATCATGCATGGAAATGGCGTTACGTATGCTGAATTCTATCTACGGGCGTAAAAACAAAAAATAAGTGTGGTGATACACAAAGCCTTATGGTCATGAAGGTAATACAAGAAGGAACTACAATTAACACAAAGAATTGCTACATCAGACAAGACAAAAGTGAGCTTTGGCGTAAAAGAATGTGATAAGCCATTAAAACCTTTAACTTACGTCTAAAGTAGGTGGATGAAATTCAATCCTAACTTTCTTACGGAACGGATATCAGACGGAGAGCATAGCACAGATAAAAGACGAAACTAATGTTCAAAATATATTTGGTAACATGAGAAAGTTGCAATATGTTTGTTTTTATGAGTCTTGAAACATATATTTGAAAGTTTGCTCATTTGAATTCATGCTTTTCAAGAACCATCAGCTTACAAAATTTGAGCGATGAGAAACCGTGAAAAAATTTAGTATTTTTCAATCGGGATAGAGATTTAGAATGAGCAGGATATTACAGAAATACATAAAATTAGGAAACCAGATGAATCAAAAAACAAATAGGGTGGCTAAATTTGAATTAAACTTATTACCTGTTCTTGCAACAAAATCAAACTTGGTAAATAAAAAATAATTACAAAAACAAATGTAAGCCAGTTAAAAATATCAGAGGTGGAGTCGAGGACACAAGGCTCGAGGCCAAGGCCAAGGAAACAAAAAAAATCCGAGGCCAAGGCCAAGGACAGCCTTTCAAAGGACAGACCCTCTCGAGGCCAAGGACAGGAATGCTCGAGGCCAAGGACCAAGGACACAGACGCAAGTGTTCTCCAAAAAAAAAGGTCTTCAAAAAAAGTTTTTCAGGCAAACTCCAATTTATAGGCGTAGCCAGAATTTTTGATTGGGGAGACCTAAACCACAAATCACGTGCAATGACGTCAACAAAAATTTGCCGGTTGGCACTTAACCAGGATTTTGCAAAGGGAGAGGGCTAAAACTAATACAGTACTTCCTCGATTATCCGTACCTCGTTTATCCGGCATTCGATTATCCGTCCATTGGGTCAGATAATAATTTATGATATAACAATGAAGTGTTATTTTCATACAATTTTGCTCAAGACTTGTTAATTGTCATTGTAACCTCACAAAGCTCTTATGTACCAAGACAGATTCAGAACTATTTCAATGAGAGAGGTGGAATAACTTTTTGCAAGTTATTAGTGTACAGTGTCTGTAGTCAAAAAAAATTTAATCCTAGATTTTGAGATGGCTAAACGCAAAAGAATTGTTTTGTCGATTGAACATTGCTTTCAATAAAAAAGTACTGAGATCCCTCAATGCGGTACATTATTTGATGTTGAACCTCGTTTAAGTTTTGGTGCATTCGAATCTGCTTCTTGCTGCGTTGTTTTGGTTTAAATAAAGAAATTCAATTATGCGGTTTTTTTACTTATCCGTTCAGGTTTTGAAGAAATGCTGTCCCGACTAGACCGGATAATCGAGGAAGTACTGTACAGTTAAAAAGTGCAGATATGTAACTTTGGAGACGTTTTGAGAAAGCCAGTGTAACTCAAACGTATCACATACGGGGGTCTGGGGGCGGGGCCCCCAGCGGCCGGAGGCTTTGGAGATCTGGGGACAAAACCCCCAGCTGTTGGGCAATTTTTTGTAGTTTTTTGAAAAAACAGCTATTGTAATGCCATTGGATCACATTTTGCACGTGTTCAGAGCCATTTGAAAGCATTAAATTTTTGAAATTTGAAAGCCAATTGAAAAAATGAAATTGTTTGATGCTCCTGTTACTTGCAATTTAATCCAAAATATGTTTAACATCTTGCATTCTTGTGTTAAATTTTAATAGTAAGTGATTTGGTCCAAGTAGGGGAAAGTAATATGCATTGTTGCTTGCTACATTTAATAGTAAATAATAATCCACTCGAATATTTTCCTTAGAAATTTTTGTTTTGTTATGAAAATAACCAGTTATAGGAGTATATATTCGGCCAGGGGGCCTAGGCCCCCTAAATTGAGGTTCAACGTTTGTTCAATCAGCATTTTCCATGGCTAATTTTTTTGAAAGTATTTTGTGCGAAAAACTGGCGAGGTGGAGGCAGGGTCTCAGAGAGAAAAATTTCCAGGGAGTACGAAGGTCGATACCGGACCCCCAAATCTTATTGGGCCTGCTAAGCCCACGCCGTTAAATCATTTTTGTCAGATAGGTGTAGATCTTCATTTAAAAGTGAGTTGATAACGGTATTTGTACACAGTTAGGACCTATAAAAAACTAAACTAAAAATAAAATTGATTTAAATCCAGCTAGGGGGTTTGGGGGGAGCGCTGTGAGATCCCCCAGCAGGGTCCGGGGCGGAGCCCCGGAAGCTTTAGCACTTTTTATGTTTCTAGAGGGTAAAGTACACCATTTGATCAACATCTCAGCATCAAACTTGCTTAAATTGACAAGCAGAAAACGTGATACATAAATGAAAGAAAGTATGTAAAGGGGGGAGTGATGAGATGCACACAATATTATATATAATAATGACTTTAATACTGCAAATCCAAATATTTTACTGATAAAAGTTTTAGGAAGTCATCTGCAATCATAGACTTCACAAACCCAAATACCTATTAATCTCATGCGAATAGAGTGAGTTACTTAGTGATAGTAGTATAGTATGTCAATTTTGACTCCGTTCTCTGAGGTTGAAATGCTTTTGGATCTCTGGAAATGTGGGCTCTCGTACATTATTGAACCGTAGAATTAAGGCTTTCAAGTCAGAGAAATGTAACAAAACGTTAATTTCGGTGCAAGTGTATGGCTTTTGATAGATTTTCCTCTTTTTTTAATCAAATCGTCCACTATTGGATGCCCTAACGGCTGTGTAACAAAATAGCGACCAATTACCAGTTCTGAATAGGTTGACTAATATTTTGGCTGTAGGCAAGTTCGATTACGATGTTATAGTGTGATACCAAAACTTAATGCGGAAACCTGAACTCTTCCAGGCCCCTTGATCCTGGCTTCCCCTAGGCCCGGGCCCGGGCCCGGGTACGATGTACCCCCTGAACCCTCTCGCAGGCTCTGGGTGGAGGTGAATTAATGAATTGTTATTGAAAAATAGTACAATAGATGGTTGCGCTTACTAACCATGTTATTGCCGGGCCGGATTTAAATCGCGCTGGGCCCCTGGCACTTTGGAGATTTTCGCAACATCTTTCTGCCAAATGTAGGTGAAGACCATAAAAAGTCTTAAGGTTTGAGCGCAGGGCCCTTAGCTGGTACTGCGCCATATTGTGATAAATCCGGCCTTGGTTAATGCATTACGTTCATAAAAAGGCTAGATGTGATCCTGAGATAGCAACTTTTAGAACGAAAACTATCCATTTCTTCCAGGTTTACGTTTAAACTGGCTGGCAAAAATTGATTTAAGGGGGTACCCGGGCCCTTGGTATTCAATATTGTTGTTCGCCCTTGGTGTAAGTGAAAAACGCTAAAAAGAAACTGAAACTGAATAAACAATAGGCTTTTTTGTCACATTTTTGTCATTGGTGAAATTTCAATTGGGGAGGAGGCCCGCTTGGCTAAGCCTATGCTCCAATTGCGGAAAACAAAAAACGTTTTTGCAGGTTTTCCGCGAGGTTTCTGGCGTTTTCCAACAAAATTTCAACGGTTCAAAAAATAGTGCTGTCCTCGAGCCGAGGACAGGGCAATTTTCAAGGACCTAAGGCTTCGAGGCCAAGGCCAAGGACTTCAAAATGTGTCCTCGAGGACTCCACCTCTGAAAAATATATGGCTGACCAATGCATGTACGAAGCCGCAAAAAAATTGAAAGTTCGTCAAAATGATCAAAAGAATACTAAGATTTAGCCAAGGCAAAAACGTAATTTGTAAGAACGAGGCTAGTACCTTGATACTGTAAAAAGCAGTCAATCTTGTAACAGGCAACGTGTCGCGATCGTTGGTACTTGGCTAGAGTACAATCCTTAATCTCCAGAATTGTCCTCATCGACTACAGCCAGAGAACAATTAAGATGTTAATTGACGAATCAAAAACGGCAGTTGATTGGTCCTTTAGCTTCTTGAATCGCAGAAAGCAGCACACCAATCTTAAATCACGAACTTCTATTTAAGATTGAAACACAACCACTCTAACTGAGCAAAATCGCTCCACTAAAACTTCTTACGATCGACCAATTCAGATCATTAACACCTAACCCCGACCGCCCAATTCAGGTAGCAAACACCTAACCACGATCAACCAATTTAGATCGCAACTACTGACTACACAAGCCAAATCACAGATACACAACTCGACAAAACTGCCTACCAAACTAATATCTAAACTTATCCTCTTCTTAGAATAATGGAATATTAGATTCGTAAAAATAAAGCAACCCACCTATTTAAACTACGGCAAAAGCTATGAAATATCCCAGAAAAATTCTTGATCCGGCACAATAGAAAAAGTATTAGGAGCTTATAATAACAAATTGCAATGTAATTATGACGTCATGAACTTCAAGTCTAAAAAAAGCAATTAAGAATGGTAAACAACCAAACAACCGATAACTGCAGAAGTTTTGTAGAAAATACTAGAGAAAATTATCTCGAACATTCTAAAATAAAAGGCCGCAAGAAGTAGTAAAGCAGTCACGTTTAAGTTCAAGCACAAAAAATACTCATACATCATGCAATCAAAATTATTATACGTGACACAACGCCTCCTGCTTACTTGTCTTAAAACCTCGAATGATGCCTTAAAACTCTTGGAAGAATAGTTGTTTATTGTAAATCGAAGTTTTAGAGTCTCACAAATACTTCGCCTGGTACTTCAATGTGAGTTAGGTAGCTGTAAACAACTACTGTACCAAATCTATCTTAGACTGGCAATTACAATGCACAGGAAGGAGGCCGTAACAGTCACCAATCAATGCAAATGCAAGCAGCTTGTGTCATAGTTTAAATCATCTTAAACCTATTTTACATGGGAGGTAGGAGTTTTTGCCCCCTTCTCATTTTTTTTGTGATAAATTTTGTCAGTAAAGCGCTTTTTATTTCAAATTAACTTGACTCTGAGTCAAATGTAATCACAAAAAAATTCAAAATTTGAAGTTGCAAAAATAACGATGAGTTTTCCAATTTTGAGGTTTGCCGAAGTGACTTTTCACTTTCTGAGCATTGGTTGGACAATGTTACCGAAACTTAACGTTATAAGACGTTTTTGTGAAGTAACTACCTTTGACTCAGGCATTTTATGGTTCAGTTTCAAAAAGTAAACATATGTACAAAATTTGGACCGCCTCTGAAGGCATCGCAAAAATAAAATAACATAACTTTTCGAAAATATGGCCATGACGTCATGGTGATAACGTCATCAACTCAATAACAATTTGTCTAAAAACAATTGGTGAACACCAAACCGCATGTCAAATTTGGTGTTCCGATAACTTTTGGTTTTGAAGTTAGATAGGGTTGCATTTCAAATAGAGTTAAAACTGAGAAACAATGTTAAAGGTTAATAATGTTAAAGATGTAAGAGCATTATTAATGTTAAAGGTGTAAGTTATAAATGTTAAAGGTGTAATTATTAATGTTAAAGGTGTAAGTGCATCACAAACCTGCGACACATATTAAAGATTAGTTGCATGCTAGCCTGCGATGACAATAAAAAATTTAATCACGAGAAAATAATGCTGTTGAAAGTTGGTTTGAAACAGCACTTTACAACTTAGTGCACGAAGGACTAAAGCTGCTTACCGTTGCAGGATTGGTGTTTGCAATAGACACGTCACTGCCTTGGGCGTAACCTGGATTTTTAATCGTGAGGGGGGCAAACCACAAATCACCTGCAATGAAGTCATCAAAATTTTTCAAAAGAGGAGCTTTTTGTAGGGCTAAGATATCGCAGAGTAGAAAATCAGAAGCCGTTGCCTGGTTTGGCACAAATGCAGGATTTTGCTAAAGGGAGATAGCTTGAACCAATCGTTAAACAGTGCAAATGTCTTACTCGGGAGACATGTTGAGTAAACTAGAGTAACTCAAACGCTTCTCCGACGGGAGTCTAGGGGCGAAACCCCAGCCTTTAGGCAATTTTTTGTAACTTTTTGGAAAAAAAAATTTTTTACTGCAATTGGATCATATTTTGCACGTGTTTATATAGAGCCATTTGAAAGAACAAGATTTTTAACATTTGAAAGCCAATTGGAAAAAATTGAATTGTTCAATCCTCCTTTTACTAGCAATTTAATTCCAAATCACGTTTCATTTTGGTGCTAAATTTTGTAAGTGATTTGGCCCAGGTAAGAGGAAGTATAAGGTGCACTGCCTCTTGCAATTCTATAGCAGTAAATAATAATCCACTCGAAGAATTTCCTTAGAGATTTTTGTTTTGTCATAAAATTAACCAGTTATAGGAGTACATGTACAGCTAAGGAGCCCTGGCTCCCTTAATTCAAATTTAATAACATTTGTTCAATAAGCATTTCTCTTAGCTAATTTTTTTTCAAAAGTATTTTTTTGCGTAAAAACTGCCGACTTGGAGATAAATCGGTATTGAAAAATGGTGCAATAGCTAGTTACGCTTACTAACCATGTTATTGCCCGGGCCGGATTGACTTTGCGCGGGTCCCAAAGTACTTTAGGGATTATCGCTACATCTTCCTGCCAAATGTAGTAGAAGACTATAAAAGTTTTACCATCTAAGCGCGGGCTCCCTGACACTGTGCCATATGGTAAAGCCGGTCCGAGTAATTGCATTACGTTCACAACAAGATTAGATGAGGGCCTGATGTAGCAACTTTTAAGACAAAAACCCTTAATTTCACCCGGGTTATACGTTCAACTTGATTGGCAAAAATTGAATTGAGGGAGCCCGGATCAGAGATGAAAACCGGTCGGGTCAACCGGCACCGGTCGGGTCGACCGGCCGGTCGGGTCGAGATTCTTCGACCGGCCGGTCAAGCCGGTTGAAATACCGGTCAAATTCGCCTTTCTTGCAACTAAAAGACATCGAAATACCAACCGAAATATACTTATATATTTTATCATAAATCAAACTTTTTATAAAAAAACGGTATTAACAAACCTCACCTTTTGAAAACACTTGTTGAATGGTTTCAAGCTGTGACTAATATACTGTGACCATTAAGACATGCACATCCAGGGGCGTATTTAGGGTCGGAGTATTGTGCCATGCCCCCCTTTGGGCCACGGTGCAAAGCAGAAAAGTGCAAAATATACGTTAAAAACGCGTAATCAGATTCAAAAAAAGCATGCATGTGGAAGAGGCTTGCGCTGCCTGACATTTTAGCATCATTTTAATCAGCTTAAGAGTAGAAATGGAACAGATTTCAGATTTTTTAGTACATGCTGAAATCTTGCCGCTTTGAAAAGCTTTTTTCAACTTTTCAACTTCCACTCTCTAGATTGAGCCAGAAGCAGGGCATGGTATGGAATGGAATCGAAAATGGAATAGAATGGAACGGAAATTTCGTTATGGAATATGGAAGATTTCCATAACGAAAAGATTTCAAGAATGGAATGGAAGACAATCTTCCATACTTCTATACCAATTCCATACTAGATTTTGCTCATTTCATATACAGAAAAATGATTACCGATAGTTATAACTAAAACTATGTAGAAGCGTCTCGCAGCTAATCATCTGTCAAAAAATTAATACTGCAATTCGGTCATGAACATTTGAACATTGCGCTAGCATTATAAGAACTGAAGGCATTGCATCATAATATCATAGAATACATTTTCATAGCAATTTGCAACTGCATTGATGCTGACTGGCTTAACTTTTATTTTGAGAATGACAATTTGCTTAGTGACGTCGCCAGCGTAAACGAAGTTAAGGTGCACTAAAATAGACAGAACTTTCGCACATTAAAACTGATCTTGTACGGCTGCAAATTATGCTCAATTTTCAGATTGTTCAATCATGTCGTAAAAAGAAACATGGATAAGTTCGGTGATGTTTTTTAGCTCCTTTCGCTTCCGCCCATAATCACGTGTAAAGTCTATCTGCAGCCGTGACTGCAACCTAAACAACCTTGAGTGTGCTTAAAAAAATACAAAATAGCTGCTCTTTCAAAAAACGAAATAAACTTTTTTGCTGGTCAGCACTTCTACTTTTCGACACACCCATAAACAGACGTGTAACCAAAATTTTGCTAAAGAAGGAGGCTTGTAAGTTAAAATTTTTTTATTTGAAAAATGCCTCGATTGGGTGGAGAGCTGAGCATAGCGGTGCTACTAAATCATCTCATATAGACGGGGGTCTGGGGGCGATGCCCCTGTCGCTGGGCGATTTTTTGATTTTTCCAGAAAAAATAACCATTTCAACGCCATTTGGATCACATTTTGCTTGTTTTTAAAGCTATTTAAAGAATTAAATTGCTAAGACTTAGAAGCCAGTGGAAAAATTAAATTCCCCTGCCTATTCAGTCCTTACTTTACATACAGATTAATTCAAAAACACGTTTAAATGCTTGCATTTTAAGGTTAAAATTTTTTAGTGACTTTGCTGAAAGGGGGGGTTAAGCCCCCTTGCCCTCGTACTTGCGTCTCTACAGTATATCCGTAAACGCTTTGCAGTCTGTTCTGCATCCCGACCCATTGTTTGAGAAACAATGGCTTCGGGCTTAGAATACTTTGAATCGAATACGATGCAAACGTTCATAGCTATGAAATTGATATGACTAACCTAATTCCTTGATGGCCTTTCAGGTTCAGAGGTGTAAACTTGGGATGTTAAATCTAGTGTTTGAAAATTGAACCACTAAACTTCCAGTATTTAAAAACTTCAATATACTGCTAATGTAGGTTACTTCAGTCAAGTAGGTAAGATTAAATGTTACTCGTTTTTGCATCATTGTCGATTTTCTGGTAACGTAATGCTCCAAAAAAGTATTTTTAATAAACCAAAATGGGGGGCAAGGCCCCCTTGGCCCATGATAGCGACGACACTGAATTTGCAAAGTTAAAAAGGAATTTTTTTCCTTAGTTATAAAGATTAGTTTTGATTTTCTATCCTCGATTGAACTTAATTCTTTATGTTTTTTTGTTTTTTTTTGCATTTAAACTTTTTTTCGGTACTTGTGTAAAATGATTGTGCCAGTTTGGCTATGCCAAATTTCATAGTTCGTGTGGTTAAAAACTTGCAATCATTGAACCCAATGCATATCGGTCAACCTATTGCCTGTTGACTGCGTGGTTGATGTTTTCATGCTGAGTGAATTTTTATGGTAGCTCATTGCGATAGTCCTTCAAATATGGGATGAGATGCATTGTACCATACTGCTTACCTTCACGAGCGACAACTTACAAAGGTACGCTTAAGGTTGCAAAAATGCAATACAAATTACGCGTAGCTTCCGGTTTAAACATACCTTGGTATGGAAGTATCGAATGGAATATGGAAGAAAATTTTAATATGGAATGGAAGAAAATTGCCCGTATGAAATATGGAAAAATCGTTTTCCATTCCGTTCCATACCATGCCCTGGCAAGAAAAACATAGCTCTTATTTTTTTATATCTAACTAGCCATGGCTTGTTCTGAAGTAACAGCATTTCTACTACTGCTGGGGCACATTATATTTTGAATATTTTCTAACCAATGTCATAACAGTTTAGTGTTTGCTGCGCGGCAAATTGCAAATAATCTGCAACGAATAGCTAAAAAACTGTAACTTCATTTTTTGGCCTTTCGCATAATATCATTAGAAAGAATGTCTAATAATTTAGTTCGTACCCTCCAGTTCTTTTTATGCTTATTTTGTTCACGTTTTGAGCTGCTCAAAACAGGTCTTTCAAACCGAAACTAAACCAAAAAAGGTCTTAATATTAAGTCATTTTTGCAAAAAACGCAAATTTTTTTTGCATTTTTTTCTGAGACCCACTCGCAGAGTCACAAATTTTAACACCTCACCAATGCCGGCCGGTCAACCGGCGATGATTTTGAAATTTACCGGTCGGGTCGGGTCGAGAAAATCCTGACCGGTTCCATCTCTGGCCCGGATCTTCTGGTTGTCAATATTATTGTTAATTATTGTTGTACGCTTGTACTGTTGTACGCAAAGGTGCTAAAAGAAACTGAAACTGAAAAAGCAGGACTTTTTGCCACATTTTTAGCATTGGTGGCATCCACATTTAATGACTGAGGTAAATATTGAGGGAAAAAATTGAGGAAAAATAAAATTGGATGGACAAATCTGGGCAAACCCCAAAATGTCAGAGCATTCTTTGCATTTTAGTCATCTCAGAGGGTTGTTTTGAAGGGTATACAAACAATTGCAATGCTTTATCAAGTTATTTTCATCAACCTAGGGTGATTTGTAGAGGAAATGAAATGCTAAGAAGAATGAAGTGTGATTCTCCGCCTTTTCTGCGATTTGTCTAAATTACATCCTCAATGATTCAGGCTATGAGGCAAATTGATAAGAGCCCCACAAAATTTCGTTGATTCGGTGAAAAACTTGAGTAAATGTCTGATCTACATCGGCATAACTTGATTGTTTTTGTAGATTAGTTTATGCTGTAAGAGCGCTCTAATTTTGAAACACCTTGTAGTTTGTTTTAAATTGACAAATTGATTGGCTCAATATGACAGACCAATGGACAGACTTAGCACTTATCATAAATGCCGAAAAATAAACAAAAGGTTTTGACTGATATTAGATTGCTTGAGCAAAGTTAAAGAGGTATTGAGGTCTATTTTTTAAATTTGAACGCTAAATATGTAAAATAGAATTGATTGCCAACGTTTTTGTCCCATTTTTTAATTAGTTGACCTTAAATAGTTTTAACAGGAAAGATTTTGACGTTACAGAAAAAAAAATCGACTGTGGCAATATGACATCAAGTTTGTATTTATGATTTTAAACGAGCTTTGACGGATCATAGGCTCTTTATTAGTAGACAAGAAACAGACGAGCGAAAAAAAAAAGGGAAGAGCATTGAAGAAAAAAAGTTTGCTCTTGCTGCGAAATTTTTTTGCGGTCACGCGTATTTGACTGATTTAATTGGACCATTTGGACACATTCTCAGCGCGAGTAAATGGTGAAGAAAAAAGGCAAAGCAGTCAGTTTCCAGTCTACTAATAAAGAGTGTAAGGTCAGATTGTAGGTCTTAGAGTAAGATAAGCTTTTGCCAGGTTTCTGCTGTTGACGTTGATGGGGTAAATAATTGTTGTTCAAACGAAAAACTACACTTATTGGTTTGAACTTGCTACTTATAGCAAAAACATGCGATTAGCTGTGCTTGGGAAAACACGAAAAGTAGGCCTTGGCTAGTAGGCGAGCAAAGCCTACTGATTACATAAGTCAATTTAGCAGGTTGTTTGTTGCGATTCTTAGAGTAAAACCTTGTCTAAAAAGTTAGGTTAGTAGTTTAAAATTTACTGGTAGTAGTAAGAGCTATAATATTGATAGGCCTATTAGCATGGGTGGGCACAAGTCCGTTAATCGTTAATCCGTTAATAACGAAGCTGACTTTTTCATCAAGTCGTTAATCCGTTAAAAAGTTTTTTCATGTTAACGGACTAAATTAACTTCCGTTAAAATACCCGTTAACTTAACGACAATGGTTCATTAACTTACGTTAAGTTGCGTTAACATAAGGTTTTCATCGTTAATTTCTTGTACCATCCATTCATCGTACCGGTACAAACCAATTTGCGCTGTTAACACTCGTTGCGTAATTAGCACGAATTTAATAGAAGAAAAAGCGAAGGAGCTGCGAGATAAACAAGCGAGCGCGGGATCAAATGAGCAAGCGCAATAAGAAATGCTGCAAATATAACTTTAATCATGCAAGTATAAAGTGGGTTAGATCTTAGATGAGTTGAATTGCAATACTGCGATACACCCATGATGCACCCATAAATAATCGGTTATTGGTGGTAAGATGGAAGTGACTAGCATGGCAGCGTTAGCAAGGAAAGTGGATATGGATAGTTAGTTAGCCTAACTTATAGCAGAAATAATCTCGATTATAATCGTAGTCTACAATCACTAATTTGTAATCGATTACGCAATTTTCAAACTATCGTACTCAGAAATCAATTACAAAGGATCGTAATCTACGAATTGCAAATAATCGAGCCATGGCTGGCTAGTACTATAGGCTAAGCTTCCACTACCAAGCAAAAGCGTGAATGATGATATAAGTGTATAAACTCTATCATGGGAGGGGTACCGTGGACCAACTACAGAACAGAATGCAAGTGCAAGACATGTAAGATTGCAATTTTAATAACAGCTTAATAATATTGATTACGCAAAACAGAATTGCAGGGTAGATTGCAGCAAAAATGCAGGATAGATTCCGACTTCGTAAGAGCTGTTACAAAAATTATTTTTAAATTTTGGCGAAGCGATGTGATCGTAATGACGATGATTAAAGGTGAAATAATTCCAATGGAAAATCGATTGCATCGGTGCGTATTTGTAATCGGAATAGGCGGAATCGATAAAATCAAACCAAAGACCATTGAAAGAACAGAATGTAGGTACCAGTGCTAAAATATAGGCTAGCTGTAAAAACAGTTTTAGTTTGAGCTAAGTGTTAATGTCATCCAAAAACTTGGAAGTGTTTGCATCCACGGATCGCGGATGGTTTCAAAACCTGAAATCTACGTAGGCCTACACTGTACAGTGGTTGGTGATAGGACTAAAACGAGAATGAATGACGAATATTTATTCGCAATGTTTTTAGTTACTTTTTTAAGAGTCAAGATTAAGCTTTGGGTTAGGTTGGATCTCGACACTGTCTAGAAATTGTTTTGCAAGCCATAGCTTAAATAGTAATTTTAAATGCTGTTGTAGCGTGAAAGCACAGAGACTTAGAGTAATAGTTTCGTGGCACTGAGTAAGCAACCGTCTCTATCTAACAGTTTCCATGATGTTTAATCGTTTACGTACCATCTGGCCTAAAGGCTACCAACACGGAAGCCCAGGGAAGAGCCACCAGAAGGGCGACTACTTTAAAACGAGCAATGCGAAAAAATGGCTCTTCTTGGGCTTCTGCGCTGGTAGCCTTTAGGCAGGGCCACCGAGAGGGGGGAAGCGAGGTGAGACAATGACCCCGGTGCCCATGGAGTTTAGGAGGCCCATGGGCTTCAAGGGGCCCTTGGACTTCAGGGGGCGTATGGAAATGACACTGACAAATCAGTTTGTGGAATATCGAGGACCTTTTTTGGGGGGATCACATCAAAATCCGAAGAAAATTGTGGCATTTTCCTCTTCTTTTTTGAAGTTCACAAAGCTGGAGATGCCAATATTTGAGCTGACCCCGAGCCTACGTTTGGCTCTCGGCGCCCCTACAAACAATTAACGATATATCTATTGCTTTTTGTGGCAAATAAAAAGCAGCAGCCTCAAAAGTCTATTAATTATCGCTGTTCGCAACCTCAAAAGATTTTCCGGTCGCTGCTTTGTTACTGCATATGAGCTTATTATTATCTTGAACGTAGATTAGACTGTAAAATGTAACATCCAAAACACAAAAGACCACCATAGCAATAAATTTTTCCTTACAATCAGCTCAACAAGTGATTACGCGTGTTCTAAAAGTCAATGAATAAAATGAAATGTAAATTATTCTCAAAATGTTAACGGATTAACGGACTTCATTAACTTCCGTTAATTTCAGCTGAAAATAACGAATTAACTTTAACGGAGGTATGAAGTTTGCTAACGGACTAGTGGTTAACGAAGCTAACGTTTTGCATTAACTTGCCCATCTATGCCTATTAGATAACTTTCAAGCTACCGTCCAAACCACGGCAAAGAGCAGTCACGGATCAGTAATTCAAAAACTATTTTTAAAATAAAAGGAATGCAACAAATAGCGGGGAAAATAAATACAAATATCTTTCCATTTAGACGTGGCAGAATTTTAAAATTAATCGCAAAAATGTCAAAAAAATACAAAATTTTCCCGGCATACAATAAAAGAGTTAAATTAACATTTAATGCCCCTTTAAGTACTGTAAATATTTACTCTACAAAAGCAACAGCGACTTTCTTTTTTCAAAAAACAGATAAGTGGTACTAATTTCCAACAAAGTATAGGGGAATAAACATTGTAACAATAGTGTATGATTTAAGCAGTGCGTGAGGTAGTAAGATTTTCGCAAATGATTTTTCAGCATAGTTTTTACTTACTATTACTTTGAAAAAGAATCAAATGGTGACCAAAAGTGAGCATGGAAAATTGAATATGAAAAGGATACATAATAGCCCATTTGCGAATATAGTATTGAGACTGCAATAAGTCAAAAAAGCTAGTTTAGTTTGAAGTTATCAAAATCATGAACAATGAACTATCAACTTCTCACTGTGGCTCTTTGCGTCAATCTTGGCAGTGGCGTAGCATGACTTTTCAGATAAGGCATGCAATTATGACGCCATCAGTTTTGATGACTTCATTGATTATCATACCATAAATTCTTAGCAAAGGTGAAGTCCTCAAGGACACATTTTCAAGTCCTTCGCATTGGTCTCGAAGCCTACAAGTCCTCAAAAATGTCCTGTCCTCGGCTCAAGCACAGCATTATTTTTTGATTGGTTAAAAACGAAAATAACCTAACATAAGACAACATTACTTCTTGTCTGTCAATTGGTTGTTTTCTTTCCTTATTTGAAAAATGATATACCGCGACAGTCAAATGAGCCAAGTCATACTAAAACTTATTTTAAATAGCATTGTGTTAAAGCCCCTAATCGAAGAATGAGGGGCAAAAGCTTTGTAGAAAATTCATTCGTTGTTTTTATTTCTGCAAATATTTTCGGTGCGGGCTGTACAAACTGCAAAGCACTAAATCCAGATTCATAGCAAGAAATTCGGGGGTTCAAACACAAACAATTTTGAGTTGCTAAAGCAAAAACATGACCGAGCCTATTCTGCGAGTGAATTCAGAAGAAAGTATGTGTGTGATAATGAAATGCATTGCAGTATTACCAGGAAAGGCATGTAGATAATACTGCAGAAGAATGTTATTATAGCTCGATATAACTAGCAAAACGTACCTAAAAAACACCAACTTCTTCCAAAAAATACGCAAGCGCGAAGGATTTGTTTTGAGATAACAAAAAGCAACTCTAATCACTAGCAAGCGGTCTGGGGGGCAAAACCACCTCCTCTGAACAATTTGTATGCTAGAAATCGCCGCTCAGAATCCCAAATAACAAACTATTGGATGCCAAAAACAAGGTACATAAAGAATTATTGAGAAATTAAGTGTGAAGTTAAATATACCTATAATTGTTCGAATACGTGGAGTACTAAATAGATTTTTTATACCATGTCATTGAGATGAAGAGGCGAAACTACCGCAAAAAATTCAGGCACTTTTAGAAATACGTAAGGGTTTATTACTTTTCCGTTTCTACAATTGTGAACCCTTTAAAGGGGGGCTCGGGGCAAATGTCGCCAATGCTTTCCTCCGTAATACGACCCTGCTAGGATCCTCAGTTGTTTTTTGGGTTTTTGTAAATGAATACCTTATGTTAAACTTAACAAAGTGTCTTTTGGCGGCCTAACGTTCGCGGTCATTCATTGATAGGCATTAGATGTGAGAAAGACATCACAAATACTAAAAGTACAGAAAAGATTGGCTTAAAATTGGAGTTGGGAAATTCTGGGAAACTAAACTTTTTCTAACTTAGCTTTCATGGAATTTTTTTTCTAATTGCTATAAAAATCTGCATGTGTAATCTTCTTTAAAGTCACAAAATTGCTAGTTTTCTCAAAAAAAAATCACTATAATTATTTTGAAGGGTTTTGGAGATTACTCTGGCCCCAGAAACCCGGTGTTTTCTCAAAAACTCGAGCTCACGAATACACCCGATACGGTACCTTAATTCATTTTAAAACATAAATTCACATTATTAGTAACGTTGGGGTCTCTTATTAAAATTTTCCATTGCGTAAAGCTCCGTACGTAATGTTTTGCGATATTTTGTGTTTTTTGACTATCATGGGCTATTATTGGTATTAATTTCTATGATTGGTTTCAAATTTAACTTATGCAGACCAAATTTGCAATGTTATCAGTAAGTAAGCGCAGCTTGTAGATTTTGGTAGCAGGTAGTAGATTTTACCAGTGGTAAATTTTGAAGGTTTCAAGTAGCGGGTTAGTTGCCTACTGTTTAATGGTGGTGGTAAGTTCTTGGCGCAAAGTTTTGGAGTAACCATATTGCACTGGAAGACAGATATAGCCTAAAAACGGTAAGGGGGACCGATTCCAATTTAACTTTTTTTGGCCAATAAAACAAAATTGACCCTTGTCGCCGTAAGAGTCCCTTGAGCCAGGATGAAACGCGTCGCGACGGCTCAAATCCATTTATCGTCATTTTGTCATTAAATCATTATTCATTTTGTGAGGCAATGTCCCAAGAGCTCTTGTCCTGAACCCCCTTAACTGAACTTGAATTTAAATTTACAGTATATATTTTGTGGCTAGTTTATATATTTTGGTGGGTATCCCCTGTAAAATTTTGCTTGGATAATTTTTTCGAATTCGTGATTCGTTTTGAATTATTATTTATATAATTATCTTGGATAATTTTTTGTTTTGAATTGAACTATTATAAGTATCTCTCGTAATATCTGATTATTTAATATTTTGGAAAAAAAGATTGTGTTATGATCTGGTTAATTTGCGATTCCTTACTTTTCTATGTTCATGTTCATACTTGTGGTTCTAGCTATACTGACAAGGAATAAATGACGAATGTCGATTCCAAAACAGTATGTGTTATAGGCTGTTAATCAAAGGTTTGATTGTGCCTCTAAGACTATGTATACTGTCTATAGCTTATTATTAAATTCACATTATTTTGCAATTTTTTTGGACAAAAATTTTCAAAAAATTTTGTGAAAATAAATGGTTTAACCAAACAATATGGTTTGCATTTGAGAAACTACTAAAAAAGTGTGGATCCATAATCTGTGGACGTTTGCATCGGGGCCCTAACTGATCAAGTTAAGGCCTTAAAATTGACCATTTCTACATTTATTTTAGCTATACAGTAGGCTCTGCTTAATATGACCATCTTGGGACCAGGCAAATTTAGTCATAAAATCCAATGGTCCTAGAAACCGAAGCCGCTCTAATCGCAGCTGAATCAAAGTAATTAACAGTTCAAGTAACGTTTAATAAAAGTAATATATTAAAGCACCGCAAAACAAATTCAAAATGTTACGCACATGCATTAGTTAGATTTTGGTGCAAAAAACTCGGTGTTGTTCCGCTGACCAAGTTCTTTTAGCAAAAAATCACGAATTTGCCAAGCAAAAATATCGAACTCTTCCATTGACGGAAAATATAAGTGTGTGACGGGAAAAAAAAAACTGTACTCTAATAAGAGAGATTGAAGAAAATGTTGGTCATACTATCCAAAACTTGGTCGTAATAAACGGAGGATTTTAAATTGAGAAATTCAGGACCTAACCAAATTGGTCAGAATAAGCGGCTGGTCATTAGGGTTATATTTTTTGTTATCTGCAAATGCCTGATGTTAGAAGTGATGAACTTTTCCGTGTTAATGACGAATATCAGTTTCTTTTTGCATAACATTTCAAAAACCTGGCGTACCCATCAAAGGCGTAGCCAGGATTTTGAATTACGGTGGAAGGGGCCCAAACCACAAATGACACCGGTGAAGACCAAAAAAAAGGTCTTCACCGGTTTAGGTGCTGAATTTGCCCTGAAAATTCGTTGAAGACCAAAAAAACAAAGATCTTCACGGTACGTCTGAGTAAAAACCAATCAAGTCCACAAAATCATCATTGCTGGCATTTTCGATTGGGGGGCAGGATACCTATCCCCCCTCCCCCCCTGGCTCCGTCTATGGCACCCATGCCCCGAAAAAATCGCATGATTCACTGAAAAATTACATTTTGATTACCCAACAAAGCAAAACGAAAATAACTTCACACAGCAAATTGTATCAATAAGTAAAACACCCAGCAGTAGTCACCCAATCATTCAAATTACTGTAAGTTCGTTTGTGAAGAGAAGTCTCACGTTTAAAGTAACTTTTCAAAAACTATGCCGTAAATATTTTTAATGTTAAACGAATTTTTCAATTTTTTTTCTATGACACTAATTTATTTTTTGGCGACCGTGTTTCATCGTGCTATCTCAACTGTTGATGGAACATTAACCCAGTGGGTGCGAATGTCAGTGTTTTTTGGCATGAAATTAAAATGGCTTGTAAAAAGAGGTTTTGGATATTACTGATTCGATTTTTAGTAACACTGATAGTTGAATCAAGCTTATGCCTACACAGTTTCGGTTTACAGTAATTGTAATTACATTTTATTCATCCAGTTGCCTTGGCCAGGAGACAGCGAAGGGACTTTCGGGCTTCGAGTCAAGCTGCCACCTGCCCACCTGTGGACCACACACGGTATAGGCTTTACACTGTCCCTTTAATTGCTGAACGCAAAGCAGGGAAGCTGAAAATACCAATTTTAATAGTCTTTGGTCTGACCCGACCGGGTATCGAACCAAGTCTACGGCTTCAGTTTTGTACTGACTGGTTGTTATGAAACTTGCATAACATTAGCACAACATTTTGAAACTTTTGCGTAATAAAGCTTTTCTTTGGGTGCTGTTGCTTCCCCAGTGGCAACATTTTAACCCCTGACAAGGTTCGAAAAAATTATCAAACAAAAATTTGTCGGGGACACCCACCAAAATATATAAACTAGCCACAAAAGACTTAAACCAACTAAAACTGGTTTACCTGCTTCAAGCTTTGTCGCAGGTTGGATCATTGCAAGTGCCACTATAGTTTGGCTTTTTTTTGTCGTTTGTTTTTGTTTCTTTTTGGCATTTCTTATTTTATACCATTTCAAAAATGTTTGCTTTTCTTTTGGCCTAAGTTGTTTTATGGCATTAAAAACTTAAAATTTATTTTGTTTGCTTTTTCGATTATTTAACGGTCATTGGCGTACATTTTTAGCGTATAACCGAAAAAAAATTGAACCGTTTTTGTCACAATTACAAAAGAAAAAAAATGGGAAAAGTTCTCTTTACGTTTGAATACAATCCCGAAAATTGCTTCCATACAATTGCGAAAATGACCTCAAGATCTTTGGAAACAAAAAAAAATTAACAAAATCGAACACCTGCCTTAAAAGTCTTAACAAAAAACAAATCCAAGTCTTCAGCATCTGCCAACGATCTGCTTTTTCATAAGTATGCTGTACAAATCTTTCAAACCCTCTCAACAAGGATATTTCTTGTTTTTAAGTTTTTTATATTTTGTTACGGTACGCCTATTAAAAAATCCCAGACTTTTCGCACATTGCGCCGAATTTTTTTACACAGAGGCAAAAAAAAACAGCTGAAACTGACGCTAAATGTATGAATTAAGATCGCTACTAATAGGCTAGTCATTTCAAAGACAGTTAAAGTTGCGAGTAGTTAAAAGCAAGGATGGAAGTATGGTACGGTACGTAAGTACGGTACGGTACGCCTCAGTGTTTGCTAAAAAGTACGGTAAGCTGGTACGGTACGCTTTTTTTTGTAATGGTAGGGGTACGGTACGTTGGTACAACACGCTTAAAAAACTAAACTGAAGTACGGTACGCTACGGTTCAAGGTGCGAGGTACGTAGTACGCAAATTCCGAACGTACCGTACCGTACCGTACTGCCATCCTTGTCTACAACAGCTTTTTATACTACAGTTACACATAATTTCTTACAGCGCTTATGCAAAGAACAACTTTGATATGCAAATGCTTTACTAGCAAATTAATATCTGTTCCGAGAATTGAACAAAACGATTGCAACAGCCAACATTCAGCCGTATTTTGTGGATCTCGTTCGCAACCACAACTTTATTTTATCGCTGTATCACTTTCTACTGAAAGTAACACACTATAATGCTTTAAAGTTTTGGCTATCTTTTGGTTATTAATGCATAAACTACATGACCAGCAGGTCTACCTAATAGTGGGCTTGTTTGATGATTTTATAAGTGTTTCACTAGTTGCAAGAAAAATTTTTGTTTACACAAAATTTCAGGTCATCTTCATCGCCAATATTTTGTCTCCTCCGTTTGTTAAAGCTTGAATATGATTCCTTGTACTAAACTGCTAACCAGGGCCGTAGATAGAGCCTATTATCAGGTGTGGCTCACGAATTACAGTTGGAAAGCTAGTAAACACTAAACTAAAAAAAGATTTTACTTGAAGCTAGCGAGACGAAAACTTAGAGCAAAAGGTTTTTCAAGCTTGTTAATTTTGTCTGCATATCTGCCAGGCCAACCATAGCTTTAGCTTTTCTAGGACGGTTTCAGCCCTGCTCGACCTTTCTGGATGCTGTCCCTATTTTTATGATAAAAGTTTTTAAAATTCAAGCGGTAAATTTGACAAGTTAAAATATGCCAAAAATCCGGAAAATTTCAAAGTATTGGGTGCGCCAGCTTTTTTTCGTTTCGGAATGAAATATTATTGTAGAAATACTTAATCTATAAAAGTTCATTAATTGCAAACCCAGGAATTTAATTTCATTCCAAAAGTTGAAAAACTCATAACCCTACTGGTCATCAAGGATGGCAGTACGGTACGTTTAAAATGTGCGTACTACGTACCTCGCACCTTGAACCGTACCGTACCAGCGTACTGTAGCCTACTTCAGTTCAATTTTTGAAGCGTACCGTACCTACGTACCGTACCCGTACCATTACGAAAAAGGCGTGCCGTACCAGCGTACCGTCCCTACGTACCGTACCCGTACCACTACAAAAAAGGCGTACCGTACCAGCGTACCGTACGTTTTAATAAAAATTAAGGCGTACCGTAATTACGTAGCGTACCGTTTTGCCATCCTTGCTTTTAACTACTCGCAACTTTAACTACCTTTAAAATCACTTGCCTTTAAATCAGCGATCTCAATTCAAACGTTTAGCATCGGTTTCAGCTGTTTTTTGCCTCTATATTTAAAAATTCGGCGCAAGGTGCGAAAAGTCTAGGATTTTTAATTCAAAGAGCGTACCAACCAGTAGCGTACGCAGGATTTTGAAAAGGGGGGGCAGAAACCTCAGAAAATTTAAGAAGAACAAAGGTCAGAATGAACATTGTTGCGCTTCAACTTCGTCCGATTTTTCGCCCAAAATTAAGTGAAGACCAAAAAAAAAGGTCTTCACTCAAATTTATTCCGATTTTCGCCCAAAATTAGGTGAAAACCAAAAAAAAAGGTCTTCACTCAAATTTAGCTAGATTTTTTGTCCAAAATTAGGTGAAAAACAAAAAAAGTCTTCACTCAAATTTAGGCCGAGATTGTAGGGTGCGGTCCAGGGACACACGTCTTTGCTTACCTTTTGTGTGCTCCAAGCTTATGCCCAACTTACAAAGGGGAGGACCATTCCGCAATTTTGCACACTAATCTATGCTAATTATACTATCCTGGCGACCCAAAGGGGGGGCCATGGCCCAATGGCCCCCCCCCAAATACGCCTCTGGTACCAACGTACCCGTGCCTTATAAGAGCGTACCCGTACCTTATAAAAAAAAAAAGGCGTTCCGTACCAACGTACCGTACCCGTACCATTACAAAAAAAAGCGTACCGTACTTCTTAGCAAAAATTGAGGCGTACCGTTCCAACGTACCGTACCATACTGCCATCCTTGCTGGTCACACTAACCGTGGTCATAATAAGCAGCGCGTACTGTATTGCAGTTCATTGGCTATAGCTTTGTTTGATTGCCACGATACAGCTACGGTACGTAATCAACATCAGCTGCTAACGTGTAAAGCTCCAAAAGAGTATTAATCATCATTTTAAAACACTACCATTTTCGAATCATCATCAAAAACTTAACGAAATGCAATATCTTAAGCACTTTCGCGTTTAAAAATTATGGAAAATTTGTCAAACATATTAAAAAAAAATTGTGTCTTCGGTTCTTGGCCTTGGCCTCGAACATTGCTATCCTTGGCCTCGAGAGGGTCTCTCTGTAAAAAGTCAGTGCTTGGCCTTGGCTTCGATTTTTTTTTGAGTCCTTGGCCTTGGCCTCGAAGGTTGTGACCTCGACTCCACCTCTGATTCTTTGTTAATAGACTGGAAACTGACGGTGTTGTCTTTTATTTTTCGCCGTTCTTTAGTTCTAAAATATCCCGATTTGGCCAATCAGCTTGACTTTTTCCTTCACGGTTTGCTTATTCTACGAATATGTCCAATCAAAACCGTCGAATACGCGTGACCGCAATAAACTTTCGTCACAACGCAAACTTTTTTCAATGCTCTTCTCTTTTTCTGTACGGATCCGTTTCTCGTTGACTAAATGAAGAGTCTATGATCAGACAATAAAAAAAAACTAGTTTCATTTTTAAATGTTTGCTATTACAACTAAGTCTCACATTTGCAGCACACGCTACAGTAGCATGTACAGCAAGTCATCTTGTGCTGCTGCAAACAGTTGCAACTACAGATCTAGCAGTTTATGATAGTTAGCAGTCGCTTAGTATCATACCAGAGTAAAAGAAAAGTAGATCTAGTAGCATTAAAGTAAAAAAGTTTATTTGTAGAAGTAAGGTAAGCTGACTTGCTGATTAGCAAATGCATAGCATAATTTTATAGTCTACTTTCCAGACAGAGATGAAGTCGAGGATCAAACGTTCTAGGCCAAGGCCAAGGTATCAAAAAAAAAAAAAAATCCAAGGCCAAGGAGGGAATTTTTCAGGACAGACCTTCTCGATGCCAAGGACAAGAATGGTCGAGGCCAAGAACAGAATTTTTTTAGATTATGGTCGGAAAATTTCCCATTATTATTAAGTGCGCCATTGTTCAAAATGTTGCTTTTCCTTAAGTTTTTGATGATAATTCGGAAATGGTAGTTTCAAAAATAATGAATGTCATTTTGAAGTTTTACACTTGAGCAGCAATATTGATTGCGTTCCGTAGCGATATAGTGGTTATGAAACCAAGCCTTAACTCGTAAATGGGAATAACTAAATTTCATACGTGAAATTGGTCAATTTTAAGGCCTTGACTTCATCAGTTAGGATCCCGGTGAAAACGTCCACTGATTATGAATACCCACTTTTTTAGAAGCTCCTCAAACACAAATCTTATTGCTTGGTTTCAACGACTTCTTTTCACAGAATTGATTAAAATATTGTCATAAATTATACTTTTTAAATACTATACTGAGCGACCATGACTTTATTATCAAAAAGCATTGGAAAATACTGTAAATGTTATTTTTAAAGAGATACGACTCGAAATCGATTTCATTGAAGAAATTAGAACTACTCGAGGTAAAAAAGGGTGCCTCAAACCTTTTTACGCAATTCCCCTTATTCGCGAAAACATGATTTGATCTTTTTGACTTAGTGCCATTGCAACCGTGCATTTTGCAATTTCGTGACATCACAAAAGGCATGCTGTAGCTCAATACTGGTAGCGTAGATGTGCTGGTTCCGGTTGCATTTGCCAAATTTTCAGATTTGGCAATAGGCTTAGAGATGTAAAAAAAACTTTTTTTCGTTTGTTTGTTTTTACTTTTTTTGTTCTTGGTTCATTTGTTTTGTACTTGACAAAACAAAAATTAAGTTTGTTTTTAAACTAAAGCAAAGCAATTAGCATCAAATCCATGGCGAAGTATCAGAGCTGTAAACGGGCCGACAAGTACAGGCCTGAACCCAAAAATATAAGACCAAACCAGAAAAATCAGTTGAAGCCAAAACTAGGCCCGAAAATTAAGTTAGATCTGTAAAATTATTTGGTTATTGATCATATACCGTACAAATAAAACTACGCATTGCTGATCAGTTGTGACGCAATAATACGGAGCAACTGTGACGCAAAAATGCTCCATTTGGGCCAAATCACTCACAAAATTTAACCCCAAAATGCGAGATTTTAAACGTGTTTTGAACTTTAATTAAACGGAGAAAGTAAACGAAGGATTGAACAATTTAATTTTTTAGTTGGTTTTCATATGTTAAAAATCCAGTTTTTTCAAATGGCTCTGAGCACGCGCAAATTGTGATCCAATGGCTTTAAAATAGCTTTTTTTTCCAAAAAAATTACAAAAAATTGCTCAGACCCTTTTAGTTTCGGGCGTCTGCTGTGATACTTTTGAATTAGTTAGTTTACTCAACACGTTTCTCAATTCAGACAATGTCGCTTTGGTTTTAAGCCCTCTGCTTTAGAAAAATTCTGGTTAAGGGCCAAATCACGCCAGGGCTTCTGATCTTCCATTTTGAGATATCTTTGTCTTACAAAAAGTTTCTCTTTCGAAAAATTTTGATGACGTCATTGTATGTGATTTGTGGTTTGGGCATCCCAATAAACAAATCCTAGCTACGCTTGTGTTTAAAAGTTTTTATTTTGGGTTAAATTTTGAAAGTAACTTGGCCAAGGGGAAAGGGAAGCAAGGAGCATTGCATCGTTAATAGATCAGTGGTCGAGTGGATAGAGCGTCTGGTACAAAGCGGTGGACTTGGGTTCGATTCCCGTCGGGTCAAACCAAAGACTAAAAAAATTGGTATTAACAGCTTCCCTGCTTGACGTTCAGCAATTAAAGGGACAGTGTGAAGCCTCCATCGCGTGAGGAAGGCAGATGGGCAGGAGGCAGCTTGACTCGAAGATGGAAAGATCCCTTTGTTGTCTCCTGGCCAAGGCAACTTGGAGAATAAAATGTAACTAGAATTACACTTACTGCAATACTTGTAATAGTAAATTATAAATCCCTCGAAGAGTTGATTTGGAGATTTTTAATTTGCCATAAAACTGACCAGTTTTATTAGCAACTGTACATGCATGATCAGGGAGCCCAGACCCCCTCAATTCAAATTCAGTAATTTGTTCAATACGCATTTCCCTTAGCTAACTTTTTTTCAAGAGTATTGTGTTGAGGAAAAACTGTTGAGGTGGATTGCTATTTGAAGTTGCTATAACAGATGGTTATTTGTCATGTTATTGCATTAAGTTCATAAAAAGATTAGATGAGCACCTGAAGTCGCAACTTTTTGGGCAAAAATTTTAAATTCCTTTTGAAATGCACATTTAAAATAGTTGACAAAAATTGAATGAAGCGCCCCGGGGCCTCTTGGTCATCATTAACGATATTTTTGTTAATTACTGCTGGTGTGCTGCTGTACACAAAAATGTTAAAAGAAACCGAAAAAACAATAGACTTCGTTGTCATTATTTTTATCATTGTTGGCATTTCAGTTGGGGTGGCCCCCACCTCCCCCCCTGGCTATTTTATTGATTTTTTTTTTTTCAGAAAAATAGCAATTTTTGTGGTGTTCAAAAAAGATTAAATAATTTTTAAAGCGATTCGAAAAAAATACCGCTATGATCGTAGAAGTTACGTTGGTAAAAGTTTAGTTATCCCATATTTTTTCAATCCTAATTTTAAGCCAATCTTTTGTTTTCGGTTAAGCGCATGTGATGTCTCTCTATAATCTCGCATCTAATGTCTATCAATGAATGAGCGCGAAAGTTTCGGCCGCCAAAAGACACTTTGTAAAAATTAACGTAAAATTTTTAACTGCAAAAAGTAACCTGATGATTCCAGCCGGGCTGCATTAAAAAGAAAGACATTGGAGACATTTGCCCCGGACCCAACTTCAACTCACTATTGTATAAATGCAAAAATAATAAATCATTAGTACAGTATAGTGTAGTAGTTTATTACTACCAAAGGTTTAACACACATGTCAGAGGTCACATTCGAAACACAAGAAGCCCCAAATAACCCTAAGGTTCCCAGTTGAGATGCTGCTTGTTAATGTGCACAATACATTATCATACAAAGACGTAATAAAATGATGAAGCGCAGCGAATAGTACAGACAATGTTGTTGGTAGCGAAGCTCCCACATGTTCAGATGCGCGCGGGTACAGCACATAGGCCAGAATGCTTAATGAATACCTAACAGTGTGGGTAGTAATCTTTCAGTAAATTTTCTTTAAACTGCTTTTTACAAGAATTGAAGGGTTTATTTTTTAAATTTTCACTAATTTCTTTCCATAGTTTAGCACCTCTAAATTCGATTTTGTTCTGTCCACCAGATTTAGAGACTCTAGGTAAAAAGTAATTAGATCTGCTTGGTTTTCTAGTTGCATAATCATGAATTTTGTCAATTGTTGTGAAATTATAATTACATAATTTTGGTAGCTTGTTCTTAAAAAGGTTATGCATAAATTTAGCAAGCTCCAATTTGTAAACATCGTGTAGTTTCAGAAAGCCAAGACAGTGTTGACTCCGATTTGAATAAGACTAGACCCGCTTCTAATAACCTCTCTCGCCGCGCGCTTTATACTTCATATTTCTGCAGTCATACCACACTTTGGATATAAATCACAATGTAGGCTACAGGCACAATGGCAAAACTAGCATGAGAGAAAAATTGTTGACTTTAAACTGCAATATCTTGAAAACGACAAGACGTTTAAAGTTCAAATTTGTTGTGAATGCACTTTAGGCTTGTTCCAAAATTTTGGTCAACAGTGAAAAACGTGATTTGAATTGCCTTTTACGTTTACTTTAACAACCACTAAAATGCTAGGAAAACAGTTAAACAAACTTACGGTAATTTATTGATTACTTTTGCTTTTTTTTAAGAAAAACGAAGAGAGTTTAATCTTTGATCAATGTATATGTAAAGAAGGGTTGGTGCTTTCTTGAAATTGAAGGAACTACGTTGCGAATTTTCTCTTAAACGTGCGCTCCAAATGTTATTAACGTTATATTAACGATGCTCAAAGCATAACAATATTTGGAGATGCCACGATGGTGAGGTTGTCCTCAAATGGATCTTCCAAATATTAAACTTTGAATTACTCAAGCTAAACAGATTAATTTTTAAGACAGGTACAGCAGCCTAAATATAAAAAAACAAAACATTACAAAATTTGGGATTGCCACGTTAAGCAAGGACCCCCGAAAAGGCCTTTCAAAATTTAACTTTTTTGATCTCTTGAGATAGACAAATGAAAGTTTTCATGCACATCTACACAAATGATGAATCATGACAAATTTTGATAACGCCACATGGGATATTTCCCAAATGAGCATTCCAAAGTAAAAATGTTTAACTTTTTAGTTCTTGGGTAAGTTAATATAAAAATAAATAAAACATCACAAAATTAGCGGGTGCTACGCTAAGGGATGAAACATCAAAATTAACGAGTACTACGCTTGCCAAATTAGCCCCCTTTCTTTTCTAAGATAAGTTAATATAAAAAAAGATGAAACATCACAAAATTAACGGGTGCTACGTTCAGGAGACCTTGCCAAATGAGCCCCTAAAATTTAATATTTTTTTACTACTCTTCCAAGACAAACTAAAACTTTAGCGTATGCCAATATAAAACAAAAAGATAAACCATGAAAAAACTTAAGGATGCCATATTGGAAGATCAGCTTTTGAATGGGCCTGAACCTCCAAATGTGATATTTTCAACTACCTCTTGATCGCTGAATATCTCAGAATAAGTTGTTATCAAAGAAAGGTAGAAGAGTCACAGTTTGGATTTCCAAGTTGGTTAAACATAGATTCTGAATTTCAAACTTTTGAAGCATTTAATCTTAATGGCTTTAACAGATATAAACTAGATGGTAAATCTTTTTTTTTTAATAAACTGTCTTGTGTGACTTCGACTATACAACTCTATTCGGTTTGTGCCTTAAAGTTTTTAAAAGATTTAATTAAAAAAGTCTCAATGCTAATTAATTGATTTACCATTATAATACACTATACAGTACCGGTATGCAACATGATGGATTGCTATGATAGTGCAGGATTCAAAATGAAAATCGCCTTGTAATCGCTCAAGGCTGGCTGAAATCGCCTTGGGCAAATTGATTTCCGGCTTCTCTTGCCCGACAAGCAAGTTAAGATTTTGTCCCATTCGTTTAAGGATTTTTCGGTACCAGTATGCAAATCATTTTTTTTTTAGATTCTTCCGTGTTAGATTATGTCAATCAAAAAGCAAACATTTAGTTATATTAAAAATGTCCAAAGATACCTCAAACCCGAAGCCACCAAACGCCAACATCGCTCCACAATTCCACGGTCCAGTGCACATTCGTGCAGAAAATGTTCATCTTGGTGCAGGTGACGTCACGCATAGTCAAAAAGACTTAACTTTAGAAAACTCAGAAAAGCAAATGATGAAGAAAGTAGAAGAAAAAGAAGCAAAAGTAAACTACTTAAAAGTAACTACTTTGCAGTTAAATTTACTTATTCTTCTCAGTTGCATAATTTAATTTTTAGTAAAGCAAGCAGAAGCAATATTATCATCTTTAACAAGCATCTGTATATTTTTTCGTGATGGAATCTTTGGAAGTTTATATTTATTGCAGAAATTCCATTAAATAATTATTTAGCTGTATGTTATCATCTTGTCACGAAGTATTATTTAATTCAGGAGCCTACAACTTTAGTCTATTAATGCAGTCTGATCATTATTTTGTGAATAAAAACTGTATATATTACAAGCTATAGACAGTAAACAGAGTCTTAGAGGCCCAACCAAACCTTTAATTGACAGCCTCAGACATTCTGTTTCGGAATCAATTTTCGTCTTATATTCCTCGTAAATATAGCTAGGACTACAGGTATGAACATGAACGTAGAAACGCAAAAGAATCGCAAATTAACCAGATCATACCAGAATAATTTTTTTTTCCGAAAATATCAAGTAATCACAAGTATCTACTTTTGAGCCTGCAGCTTACAAGGCAAGCTAAGAGAGTTAACGAGCCTATCGTTCTTCTGAAGATGTAAGGTAAGATTTGTACATTAGTCGGTAAAGATTTAATTAATAGCTTTAGTTTTACTGCGTAAAAATTTTTCAGTGAAGATTTACATAGAGTATTTCAGCTAAACCTGATGAGTAAACATTAATGCAATATAAGCGTAATTTGTAAAGATTTATTCATTCATTGATGAATTGGTAAAGATGTATGTTTCGAAGATTTTTATCAGAGGTGATACTTGTCATTTTGGCCTTGCTAGCTTTTCTGAAGAGCCCTGAAAATTGGCGAAACAGCTTTCTAAGGCATGCTATTGGAAATTATTTTAAATTGAATTGGTAATTCTCTTGTAGTATTGTGATTGCTTAATATTTTCTCCCAAAAAAGTTTTGTATTCTGTTATGATGTTGTTACTTTGCGATTCATTGCCTTTCTACCGTTCAAACCTGTAGTTCTTGCTATACTGACAAGGAATAGTAAACGAAAGTCGATTCCGAAACATTGTATGTCTTTGGCTGATCATTAATTTCTCAGTATATTGTTATTAATGAATTAATTCATTATGATATGGTTAAAATCTTTACTATATGACGCTATAATGTAACCGAGTTATTAAACTATTTTTGCAATTTACCCAATGACTTCAAGAAATGGTTTCGAGGGTACAGTATGAATTGCTAATCAAGCCAAATTCATTAATTTTCTTTTGATGTCAGTACCGACATTGAGCTTGCGGTATATGAACTGGAAATTGTGATGGCTCCAAATATTTTACCATTGCAATGCCTCATTTTCAAAAATATTCAAAAAACGATAAAGTAGATTAGTGGGATAGATACTGTAGAACATAAAACAATCAGATATAATTCAGGATAATACAGCTTTAGCTTTGTAAATAAATTTTTTATTTTTTCCAATCGTCCTTAAAAATGCTCAGTGAGCATCATGATCCAAGTAATAACAGCCTAAATTCTATTTTCTAGAATTGCCAAAAAGATTTGTTTCATGTATTTGCGTTCGTCAAATGGTCTACTGGTTTTATTCAAACACTGCATGTATTTCAACATGACAATTATTTTTGTCTAAACAAATGCCTAAACAAGTTCAAACTGAAAGTAACATTTCCAATTGAATAAGATCACCAAACCACGCAACTTTATTTAATGGACGAGAAATAGACGCACGCGGAAAAAACAGATGAGCATTGAAGAAAAAAGTTTGCTCTTGTTGCAAAAGTTTTTTGCGGTCACGCGTATTCGACGGATTTGATTGGACATATTCGTAGAACGAGTGAACCGTGAAGAAAAAAGTCAAGCCGATTGAACAAATTTGTATATTTTAGAACAAATGAACCGTAAAGAAAAAAAGATAAAACTGTCAGTTTCCAGTATATGAATAATTAGTCTACTATATAAACTACCAAATGCAAATGCGTGAAACACTGTGTAGTGCTGGCCGCTAAGTCTCTTTACTAATTTTAGAAAATAAATATACAGTCTGCTGCGTTTCATCGGGCACCTTCACCATCAGACACAAATTGTCAAGGAACGGAATTCCTGCATTGTAATGAACTGTTTTTGTTAATCTGACAACATCGCTAAGCGGACGTTATTCACTGGAACAAATCGTGTCCGATTAACGGGTGTTGACTGTATAGTTTATATGATCTCGAGATATTTTGAATAAACCGCCCTGAAAGAGAAACCGCATAGAATCATCATAGAAATAAGCACCAATAGTGGAAGCGTGGCTTGCACAGGTAGCAAAACCTTTTAATATACTGTACTTTATGCTTCCAGGCAGCAGCAAAAGCCAACAACTGTTGAATTGCAAAATTGTATTCAAGTCAAGATTTTTGTTCTTGATCAGGAAAAATCTTTTGAAACGCATCTTCACATATTTTGATCTTGTTGTAAGATCTTGTCCTTTTCATTATAAATTCTTATAGTTTAAAGTTAATTATCGCCTTTTTTGTTTTCAGTGTTGCCTATTTGTCAGTGTTGTGACAGACAATTTTTCAAAAGTTAGATCAAGGTTTTATTTAAAAAGTAAATAAAACAATATCAACTTTTGATTTCTAATGTTATTTTTAGTACAACGCAGTCACAAAGCATATTGGTAGTTATAATATCATAAACTCATATTTTTCTTCTATTCGATTTCCATTGGCAACTTGTCAAAATTTTTAAAGGAAACTTAACTTTGGATTGCAAAATCTTGAAATAAAAAAGTTGTAGAAATTTAGATTTTGGTTGAGGTATATACTTGAAGGATCTTTGATCTTTCACTAAATAATTAAGACCAGCTTATTTTGGTGGCCCTAACATACATTAGCTAATAAACAGGGCAAGTTTTTGTTACAGTAAAAAATTGAAAAAAATTGCACTTATTTTTAGCGAAAGTTGCAAAAAGTTCCATTTATGCACTAACATTAAAAACGACAGTGATTTACTCAAACAATTTGTTTACATATAATGCCAAATATTTTCAAACATTACTTTGGAAGAAATGGCGATCTTTCGCTAACAGTTTGCGCAGCATGCTAAAACTTCGCTTTACAGTGCTCTAAGTTGCAAGCGAACTGTTGCGTCATAGGTAACATTGAGACGCAGTAATCCGTCACATAGCTGTTTTTTATGCAAATCAAAGACAATAGAACTGTGCTGAAATAGTTTTATAGCATTTTTTTTACATCACTCTAATATTTTGCGCCATTCTTAATGAAACTTGCAGTAAAAAGTTGCATGTAATAAAGGAAAAAGTTGCAATATAAAATTCCTAAAAACAGCTTAGAACTTTGTACTACAAAAGTTCTTAGTATTTAGGAAGCTGTCGGAACCCGTAAAAAAAGTTGCAAAAACTTGCTCTACTAATAACAAGACCGGTCTGTGATTATGCTGCATAAAAACTTTATATCATATTCATCAACAAAAATGGAATGTTTTAGTTGCAGGTAAATGAAAAACCTTCTACAAAAAAAGGAACAGTTTTTTCTGAGGAACTTCTGGAGCAATTAAGAGGTACAACATTTTACGCAAATTAATAAATAGAAAATTTGTGTCAGTTTATTGGTGATTATTTGTTGGCAAACTTATCAAATCAGGACAGCTACATGCGCAATTTACTTTCATTTAGCGGCGATATTAAGAACATGTATTCTTAACTGATAACGTAAAACATACGACAGCGTTTCATATAGAGTGGGTTCTATGTTCATGACTAAAAGTGCGTTAACCGTGGATGCAAACCAACCAAAATTTGACGTCATCGACAACTTGTGAAAGGTTGCAACCGGTACTTGGCGAGCGTTTCTGGTTGCTTAACTTCACTTCGACAAAACTGTTGTTGAGCGGTTGGCGTATTTTGGGGAAGTAATGTTTAGGCGATCACTCCCTAAGGTTGGCAACCTTCGCTTGATCGTTTCGCGTTGCTTCCGATTCTACGAAAATTATAATTACTATTTAATAACTATATTTGTAATAAATAAACGTTACTCACTTTGATTTAAATTAATGATAGCAAAATGTAATGCAAAACAAGCAAATATAGTATTTACCAGTATTAAAATTATGTTTATATGTTTCACATTGTACCACAAAAAATAAAATTTATTTAATTAATTGATACTATACAATTTGACAGGCCATTTGTTGATTAGTTTTATCTTCATTATCTTTTTTGAAGCCTGAACAGTGAATGACCGACCCCGAAACTTGCGACGGCTATTCGGAAACTAACTCCTCTTGTTTACGTCTGCGAACAACACAAATTCTTTTGAAGAAATTTCGCATGGGTAGCAATCATTGGCAACAGAGTGTCCAATATTTCCGGCTTAGGAATTGAACCTTTTATCTCATGTTATGAAGGCGAACGCGTTACTATTTGACAAGCTGGTAGTTTTGATAACCCTATTTTACACGAGGGAGGGGGACAAAAATGCCCCATATCTAACTCCTAAACCAATTGCCACGAAAACACCAAATTTAGCATGTAGGTTGATATTTACCAAAATTTTTCAGAAAAATTGGTTTTGGATTGATGACGTCATCATCGTGATGTCACGGTCATATTTTGGAAATGACGTTGTTTTTGCGATTCAAGTTTTGTTCATATAAGTTTGTTTTTAGATGCTGACAGATAAAATGACTACGTCAAGGTAGTTACGTCACAAAAACGTTTTATGAAGTCATTTGGCCAAAAATGATCAGATTTCGGAAAGTGATTTGGGTAAACCTTAAAATTACAAAACTTCCCATTACCTTAGCATCTTCAATTTTCAAAAGTTATTTATGATGAAATTTAACTCTAAGTCAAGTTGGTTCAAATTAAAAATCTTTATGTTGAATGGAATTTATTACGAAAAAAACGAAACAGGGGAATTTTCGCCCCCCTCCCTCCATGTGAAATAAGGTTTATCCGTTCAGTACATGAAAGGTATTTTGTCATCCAAGACAATTTTTTTCCCAGGGCGTAAAACAAAAATATCCGTATTCAAAAAGACAACCAATTACAGCTAAATGTTTTCAAAACTGGCTGGTGTTTTAATTACACAGCTGCTCGTTTCATTTTAGATACGATGCACTTTGCTTTAAATTATACACACCTCAATCAGACGACATTAGGAACCCAAACCTAGTTGTGTATTCAGCGTTTATTCTGTTGAAAACTGAGTGTTGTTTTATCTTAGATGCGAGATTTTTGTCGACATTTTGAGATTGTGAAAAAATGAAACCAGAAAAGTTAAGCGAGTGGCAAATTCAATTCCTCACTGTAACAGCAATAGCGTTATATTGACTTCGCAGTTAACGGGGTAATACGCCAGTTGAAGTTAATTTATATTGGTGAATTCTGCCTCATTGTTTATCATGTCAGTAGTGGCAAAAAATATATTCATTTTGCGCGCATAATTAAAAAACGTTTGTTAGTTTTATTTATAGTTGACGCTGTTGTGCTTTAATTTGTTTTTCGCTTAAAAATCACGACAAAACAAACAACTGCTTAACTCAATTGCAAACTTCGTTTAAATCAGCCTGCAGGGATTGTTGTGCAACAAAACCACCGTTTTTTTGTTTTAACTGAGTAAGTTCTAACGCAAAACAACACAACACAAGACAAAAACAACGATATTTTCAAAATTACTTCGTAGTTCACAAAGTAACATTAATTACAGTATAAAAAAAAATTCAATTAAAATAGGCCCATTTTTGAAAACAAAGATTCAAATTGTTCTTATATTTTGCTATTATATATTCAGAATTTTTAACCAGATTAATGGCGTTAGAACTAGTTACTCGTCCGGTTTTAAATTTGAAAGTTTACATCAGTAAATCAAAAATCTTGCACATATAAAAGCAATCCATTAATAATTGAAAATCAATTTAATGAAAATGTGATCCTGAAAACAAAATAATTTCATTCAATGCAACAAAATGATCCTTCTTAATTTTGCTGCAAGCCAATCACTTAAATCATTCCAAAATTTATTTACAACTTGCTGTAATGAAACAAATGCAGCAAAATTTTCGGTTTATTTAAGAAAAATGCGCATTTTTTGCTATTAACTGATTCAAAACCCCTAAGTTAAATACATTTGCTGCTACAGTATTGACCGTATGTTTCGCCGAATTTGAAAAGGACGTAATTTGGATTTGATTGTAGAGAAATGATTGTTCTGTTTATGAATATTGCAAATTACAGATGCAGCTGCGACACAAGCGAATAATAAAGAATACAAAAGTGCCCTAGAAACTCTACAGATTCTAATCGCACATGAAGATGGAGCAAAAAAACTTTTATCAATGGCAAAAAAGATCAAATGCCAGATTGAAATTGGTGAGAATTGCACTACGACTTGCGAGGAAATTGCATCAACATTGAAACAATTCAACTTGCAAAACCAACCACCGACTGTTATGCATGATGAACTACATGACGAAATTGAGCTGCTTGCTGAACGTTTTATTAAAATCAACGTTAACTATTCATTGTTATTCTTAAGGTGCAAACTCGATATGACCATGGGCTTCTTTCAAGGGGAAACAAGATTGGTCAAGTTAGGAAGAATAGGAAAGACGATGCAGCGCATTGCAGCGGAAATGCAGGAACAAAACAAAGGGATTCATTTTAAAGCACATTATCCATTAATGGATATAGTCTTAAAGGAAATGCAGCGAATTAGCGACATAGAGTTGAAAACTAAATGTAAATCAGTAGCGTGGTTTTTGAAGTATTATGGGTTTTGTTGTACTTATGCAGCTGATTATGACAAATCAATAGAAATTAATAAACAAGCTATTATATTAATGGAAACCGCATACGGTGATGAAGCGAACCATTACCGTGTTCTTGGCCTTTGTTGTGGTAATTTAGCCAACGCGTATGATAATTTAAACAAATTAGGTGAAGCAAAGCAGTGCTACGAAACTACTTTAAAAATTTACAACCAAGTAAAAGACTGGGCTGATGATAAACAAAAGATTGATAACATGTTACGAGCAACTAGCTTTTTACAGGATGTAGAAACCAAACTTAAAGAAATGTTGCTGAACGATCTGTAAATAGAAATCTGGATTCAGTAATGTCTCATGCTCTGGAGCAATCACTACTACAGCGATGTACTTGTACATCTAATAATGTAAGAAAATAAATGAAAGCAATAATCTACTTAATGTAAAACATTTACCGTATAAGCGTAATTTCCACCAAAATAACATTTACCAAATCCAATAGCATGTAAAAATGCCATAAAATATATTACGTTTTTTCTAATTTGCATGCTAACAAACCTGTGCCGCAACTAGAACGCTGTTCTAGAAAAGACAAAGTTTCTTTCTGGGGTGCTAAAATTTTTGGGTAGTTTGATCTCCCAAAAACAAAAAAGGTCATCGCGCGAATTGATTTAATTTTCTCCTAGTTTTCTGTTGATCTCCAAAAAAAAAAGTCATCGCGCCAACTCGGCCTAATTTTCTCCCCGAGCTCTCTGTTGATCTCCAATAAAAAAAGCCACCATCTTGAAAATGCCGCAAGGACAACAGGAGTTTGGGAGGGCGAAATTTTTGTTTGGGGGGGCGCCCCATCTGGCCCCCTCATAGTTGCTACCTCGTAACGAACTACTGTGTAATTGTTTGCGCACAGTAATTGTTTTTTTGAATTTTTTTGTTTTGTTTTGCAATAATGCATTTTTTGTCAGATTTAAATGAACCACACATCATTTCACGTACCGTAATACACTTGCAAAAATATACTGTATAGCCGCAGCTTATAAGGCTGTAGTTTGTTTTTTGTTCTCTCCCTTTATGTAACGTCGCTTATGTTTTTCTTCTTTATACCTGGTTTTGAACACTCGCTTTACTGCATCTAATTTTTCACGTAATATTTTACTGCTAAGGTTTTTCAATGATGTAAAATGCAGCACAACGGACGTGATGACAATCGATCACGAGATTTATCGCGCCTTTTCTACGGCATGCTAATTAACTGCTGCGCAATCGTTTGAAACTGTTTACTTGAATTTTTGCGCTATAACTCTTTTGTTGAAAGTCAATGGAAATTGGTTGTAGTCGAGAAAGGACGTTAAAATTTAATTCTCTGAATTACCAAGAATCTTTGAGTAATTGAAATCGCTTTGAATCAAAATTGCATTCAGAAACTAGCAGTTTATTCGGATATTTTACATAATCGCAGTCCTTCCTCGAGATATATTTGGACCTTTGTGCCCTGAGCTGTTGCTCAACTTTAACAATAATTTTACCGGACTATTGTCCACCTATTCAAGTTGTTGTCTGTACTGTTTCCCGGGAGCTCAAGCTAGATTCTTAGAAGACGTCGATCACAGTGGTAAGTCTGGCAGGGCTTTTCGGGTCGGGTTTGGGCCGGTTTCGGGCCTAAAGTTGACAAAAATGTCGGACTTAAGTCTGGCCTGAGACGTGCTTTTTGTCTTAAGTGCACAAAAATATGATCAAAATAACTCGGCAACATTGCTCAATTTTTCAGACCTAACTTAACTTTCGTTTTTTTTCGGGCATGATTTGGGCTTCAAATTTGTTTTCGGGTTCGGGCCTGAACTAGTTGGCCCGTTTACAACTCTGACGTCGACATTGGAGTTACAGCTTACTGTCTGCCTGAAGACGAAACCATCGATGAGTTAGGTTATTTATGGCAATTATTTCGATTAGTATTCTCAGTCTGATTCCCAATTCGTAATTATAATGTAGTTGTTTCTTTCTCTATGGATATTTACCTTATTGTATGTGTTCAAATTGTGTGAGTTATTTGGCGCAGCTCAGTGATTTTTGCGTTCGTTTGATATCTAAATTTGCTAGTCGTCGTACTATTTCAGAGAAACCGTTGACAGTATAAATCTTCAAAAGACAAGTTAACACGCGTACAGGCGTACGATACGGCAGACAGGAAGAGGTTATACGCGTTGTCTACGCTTTGTTTTTCTTCTGTTCGGATGTTTGAGCATTTTGTCAAGTATACAGACAGCTTTATTGCAGCCAGCTAATTGTGTCCTCCTTCAAACGCACCAATTCCATCTGTTCCGTGAGGTGGAGAGCAAAGTGACAGTCTGTTTGTTGCGTGGTCTGCGGTTTGGTTCTCAACGTTGCACTCAAACGAGGCAGTTGTAGCTATTTCCCGAATGTGTAAATCAAAACGGTAACGCCCAATGCCAGGAGGTCAGCAACAAAGCCGAACGCAAGAAGGTCATGAGAGATGCACTCTTGATCAGAGTTGTAAGTCGAGCCGTTTTTGGGGGGTCGGGTTTGGACCTAAGCGTGACGAAATGTCGGACTTAATTTGAGCTTGATTACTTGCTTTTCTTGTGTTTTAGACTTTTAGATGCTATGAAAGCGTAATTAAAGTAACTTTGAAATGACAACTTCGTGTTAACATCAACATAATGATTAGCTATAGACAGTATGTAGAGTCTTACAGGCACAATCAAACGTTTGATTAAAGGCCTAAGACATACTGTTTCGGAATCGACATTCGTCTTTTATTCCTCGTCAGTATAGCTATTGGATTACAGGTATGAATTCGAGCGTAGAAAGGCAAGGAATTGCAAATTAACCAGATAACAACATAATTATTTTTTTTCAAAAACATTGAGTAAGCACAATATTACAAGAGATAATTG
Organism: Trididemnum nubilum; assembly: GCA_963965965.1. Lineage (NCBI taxonomy): Eukaryota > Metazoa > Chordata > Ascidiacea > Aplousobranchia > Didemnidae > Trididemnum > Trididemnum nubilum. Next base: position 32,711,090 of record OZ014473.1, on the reverse strand, counting down.
TAATAGTTCAATTCAAAAAAATGGTGTAATGATCTGGTTAATTTGCAATTCCTTGCCTTTCTATACTCATGTTTATACCTGTAGTCCTAGCTATACTAACGAGGAATAAAAGACGAATGTCGATTCCGAAACAGTATGTCTAGGCTGTTATTCAAAGGTTTGATTGTGCGTATAAGACTCTAGATACTGTCTATAGTTTATTATTAATTTTCTAAGTACATTGTTCTCAATGAACATGATTATAACAACACAAACAATAAATTGCATCAAACTGATCAGCAGTAAGTAAGTTAGTTTCATTTTAACCACATGCGAGCGACAACCAAACACATTTTTTGGATCTATCTTAAATTTCAGGTTTTTTCGGGCCTGGTTTTGCTTCGAATAAACTTTCGGGTTCGGGCCTACACAAGTAGGTCCGTTTTACAACTTTGTTTCTGATGGTAGAGCATCATTTTGGTGATGAACTGATGGAGTCTGGTGATGCGATGGCCCAATTTAGTATTCCAGAAATATTCCGTCCAATCTACAGGAATACGTAGGTGTCAAGTTGATCAAGGTTTGCCGTTGCATCTTTAGCAGCAGGCATAAAGAGTTTTGATTTCAAGCGACGAGGATGCATTTGTTCGGGGCCGGTGATCTTGCTGTTTAGCAGGTAACCTGACTTCATTGCTCTACTGGCTAGTAAGAGCGTTGCGTGTCGCGTTGGGCCGGGCTTTTTAGGTCAGGTTTGGGCTTAAGATTGACAAAATGTTGGGCTTAATTCTGGCTTGATATTCGTACTTGATTGTGCTTTAGCTTTTGGATACTATAAAAGCGTAATTAAAATAGTTTTCTAATGCTAAAGACCACTTTGCTTAATTATCAATACAATTTTTACAACACAACTATTATGATCATTGCGTCACAATTGATCAGCAAAAAGTAGCTTTACTTTCACCGCGTACTAGCACTGACCGTACACACTTTTTAGATCTAACTTAACTTTCGGGCGTGGTTTTGACTTTAAATCACTGTTAGTGTTCAGGCTGGGTTCGAGTTTATGTTTTCGGGTTCGGGTTTGTACTTGTAGGCCCCGTTTACAACTCTGGTTTGTCGGTGGCGGAGCTCAGCTGACAAGATACTTACAAAGACTGGTAGATATTTTGTCGGTGTGAGATGCATGCATCCGTTCACAGCGCATACAGTACGTTGTTAATGATTGGATCGATCAGATGCGAGTGGTCTTGCGACAATAAGCAGGTGCACAGTACCCTGCAGTGGAATACAGTGCAAGTGTTGCTGCGCACAAGATCGAGGCTTTAGCACCCCAGACAAGTTTCACCCAACGTCTAATTAGCAAATCTCTTGTGATGATTTTTTAAACAAATACTCCAGGTGTCTTGTATTATATGAGTAATGTATTCAATGTCACATTAACCTGAATGAATATTCCGATGTAGCGCTGAACGGCAATGGCTACCCATTTAGATCCACCATTAATTGATTTAATTCACGCTTTGCTTCTCTGTTGTTGAGATAGGCAGCGGACAACACAGTTTTTACTTTGCTGCGCTTCAACTTGACTTTTGTACATATGCATGGAAAGGTACAGTGCCTTGACTGAGAGTCCTTTCAGGCGTCTGCCAATTTCCAACAGTGAGAAAAAGCAATAGATCGTCAGCATAAGTTCTTTTTTGTTTTGATTGCGCGTTATATAAAGCACCAAACTTAGTAAAAACGTGTTCTCAAACCCAACAAGTGATGCACATTTAACGATCTATGAACATAAAGCAAAAGTTTTTTTATTAAATAATATGATTTAACCGTTTCCAATTACATCTCATTGATTACGTGCCTAGATTGATTTTGATAAAAAAAACAAAAAAAAAACAAACTTTTCTTGTCTCAAGAGGATGAAAGATTTGGCCAGTAACTTACGAGTATTTCTGAGTTAGGACTCTTTTTATGTATTTCCTTCACTTCAATTTGGAAAAAAAGAAGGATTTAGCAAAATAGAATTGATCTACTGGATATGTGACGAGGCTAGAAAAGTTGCAGTTTCCACAGTTTTTTGTAGAAAACTACCGCAGCAACTGATTATTCCGTTGTTTTTATTGTTCTATAATTTCAGGAAAAATGATAACATAATTCAGGAAAATTACTACAATATCACTCCTTCTTAATTGTTTAGAATGAATTGGTTGGCCATTGATGATATAAATATCGCTTGAATAGCAAGCAATGATTTTATTTTCCGCCAGTTTGCTACAAATTGCTATAATTTTACCACTAGAAAGTAAGAACAAAACAAAGAAACAGCAGTTCATAATTGAGATGTTTAAAACATCGAAAACAAAACCGTGCAAAAAAGTCAAAGTGATTGATGCCAACAACAATGTAGATGAATCTTTTTAGCAAACAAACCAAGACAGTATACCTAAGTTCCCGTCTTCACTGTGCGTAAAATCGTTAGCGTTTGAGCGTTTAAGTTTTAGTTTATTTTTAAACAAAAATTCATTACGCAAATCATAACAAATTATTAGGGTGCAAGATGCCGGTGGCTTAAACAAACTAAGTATACGCTTGCAAGCTTACGTACAATTTTTTCAAAGTGCAACTTTAAGCAGTTAATTTGACCAATTCAGAAAGTTTGATTTCATTTTAGTTATTATGATAATTGCTACGTAACGATGGAAGGTTTAATTGGTATGGAGTATCAATGTTTAATGTTTAATTGGTATGGAGTATCAAACCTTCAAATTTATGGTGATCTTCCCATGTTAGGTAACGGTCGGCTACTGCGTGTAAAACTGAGAGCGTATATGTTTCGTTTATTTTAAATAAAAATTTGATAAGTCCGGCGTTCAGCCTTATCAGCGCACAAGCTGCCAGTTCGTTAAAATAAACTAAACATTCCCTCGTACATGCATGATTTTACCAACAGTGTAAACTGAAGTTAAAGGAACCGCTTCTGTAGTGGGTTCTCTAAACTTAGCAACCAGATCGTTCGAGCTACTGTAAAAGCGCTAGATATCTATGCAAGCAACTTTTAGCAACCGGTGCAAACCAAGCTGAAAAGCACCACTGTTTAAAGGTAATCGAAAAGAATTCTTTGAAGAAATCAATGTTAATCGTATGCAATACAACGTCACCATCAGTCCAAAGAGCAAATTTTGATTTGCAGCCAACTGTTATAATCCTTGATATTCTCAAAACAGATACATAGTTGAACACCCCGTAAGCCTAAATGTAAGTTTGTTTGCATTCCTTGCAGAAATTTTTTAAGTATTTTTGATTGTTTACAATGATGAAACTGATGCTTATTCTCGCAGGAGTTGCAATTCAATGCAAGTATTCTATTTCTAACGTGTTTATTTCCAATGCAGCTATTTTTGATCCCGACGCGTATTGGAGTAAGTTTGAAACTATTTTGATTGAACACAATAGTACTTTGTGCTAGTCAGCTGCGGTTTGGTAGTCAATTTTAAACGAAGCCTTTACTACAAGGTCCGGTCTTTCCTGATGGTAAAGTAAACGAAGGAGAGCATCCTTTCTTTTGCTTTAACAAATTTTACACTGATAAGGTCAGGCGCGTAGCCAGGATTTGGAAAAGGGGGGGGCTATTTTGAAGGGGTGAGAAGTGTGCAAACGACCTTGACTCGAATTTTCATTGACCTTGAATCAGTTTCAGACGGTTTGTCCGAAATCGGAAATTCAAAGGTTTTTTCCGCCTAAACTTAGGTGATCTCCAAAAAAAAAAAAAAAAAAAAAAAAAAAAAAAAGAAGGTCTACGCCGAAATTTGAAGTGATTTTTCAGCCGAAATTCGAAATTCAAAGGTTTTTTCCGCCTAAAATTTGGTGATCTCCAAAAAAAAAAAAAAAAAAAAAGGTCTTCGCCAAAATTCAGGACGATTTTTCTTCCAAAATTTCGCAAGTTCAAACGTTTCAGGGGAGGCTCTTTTCGTATGGGGGGGGCTATTTTCCATTTTTTACAGAAAATCGGCCTCAAAAGCACAAAAAACATGCGATTTTGCATACTTCACAAGCCAATGGGGGGGGCTCGAGCCCCCCCCGCCCCCCCCCCCTGGCTACGCTACTGGATAAGGTACAGTAATTACGATACGCCAAACTTGATGAATGAATTTTTATGAGAAAAATAAACTAAGTAGGTACGATTGTGTACGCTCACGATTTTACTCTAACTTTGCAACGGGCCGCATATTTATGTTTTGTACCTTTTCTTTTACCACTTATCATTTTTCTTTCTCTAAATTTGCATTGGAAAGCTTCCCGAATCCTAACTAAAAGGCAAAATTGTGCAAAAAAAAGAATAAAAAAAAAACTCACCGCAACTCGAACACTAGCGCTTGACATGTTAAGAGCTTTGTTCTCGTAGACTACGCCACAGAGACGATGCTGTTAATTTGTCGAAATGGATTGTTTAACTTGAGAAATAAAAAAGAAAATTTTTTGTACCTTTATTCACAAAGCCTTAGTACGCACCCGAGCTTAAAAAGCCAAAACAAATGTCTTTGACCGGCGGCTTTGAAAGGTAGGTCAACCAGGGCCCGCTTGGGGGTATACAAGACTAAAGAGCAAAACCCCGGGAGAGCACAACCCAGAATGTTTAGGCGAGAGGGCTTATAATGATTTTGTCTTCCTAAGTTTGGCTTTGCAAAAGTGTCTCTAAAATTTACAGTGAAGTTTAATTCGTACGCACATTTTTCCTAATCATTTTAATTTTAGCTCTATTTTTTGTGACTTCAGTGCCCCTTACGATTTTTTTCTCGGTTTCGTGTTTACTGCAAAGTAATCGATTTTAGACCGAGAAGTTTACCACTACAATCTTGTAAAATCCGAGTTCAACCTACAACCTGGTCACGTTGTTGCGTCGTGGATAAGATGCTTTTCAATGATTTTTATCTTTGCTTGGTGGCTTCGAACAAGCACAGAATTCAGTGAAAAAAAATTCGAAGAAACAGAAACAGAAAAAATTTGAAGACTCCTAAACAGGTACAGAATTCCTTAAATACGAAGTAGTTATCGTTATGGAAAGTGTGCCAATCTTCCAATAGATCTAGTTTTCTTCGTGCTCAACTTGTTGCTTTGTGTTTTTGCAATAAAACAAAAAAACAAACGAAACAAATGTTATGTGCGGTACTGATACTGCGTAGTGTATAACACAATATACAAAATTGCTTGCAAGTTGCAATTCACACAAAATCCAATCATGCAGACAGATTGGTGGCAGATTGAAAATCATGAACCTATCAACTTTTTTATAGTTTAGTGTCACTCTAGAACACTGCTGCAAGAGGTATCGAGGCATCTCTTGATTCGCTAAAAGAATACTCAATCAAAGTCGATGGGTTTTTTATAATTAGTGTATATTAAAGATATTAAAGAATTGTGAGTTACAATGGGAAGTTCATCATTCTAGTTGTTGTAAATCCTTTTCCAACAAGTTAATTAAACCGCGAAAAAGGTCATCTGTTGTTGCCTGCAACCGCAAATTGACTAAAATGGTAACCATTTAGCGTTCCAGAATATTTTTTAAATTTATTTTTGATTCCAGATCGATCTTCACATTGGCAGTTTCAAAGTAATTTAGGTAAGTACTTATCTGGGACTTAAAATATGAAAAACCTTTTAGCTTATTCATTACTCATGCTTTTAAATTTTTTCAAAATTACTTCTGAAGTTTAAAATCGAGCTGCAGCGAGAAGATATGTATTCTGACTGCCATAGAATTTAATTCCTTTTGCCGTTTTCGCATCTAAGTTACAAATTCTTATTTTCGAAAAACGCTTCCGTGTTAATTCTGTTACTTTATGTTTGTCCTGTACAGAGGTGGTCAGTAACGAAGTAGTTCTACTTATATGGAATGCCAAATCCGCAAAAAATAGTAGTGTCGGTTTTGAAAATGACATTTTAGTGTTTTAAATGACACTTTTGCCATTAGAATGACGAATGTATGCCATTCAAATAGCACTTTTGCAAATGCAATGACCAATGTTATTGCTTGGAATGACACTTTTGCAAGTAGAATGACAACATTTATTCAGCAAATTGGCTAGCCATTTGAGGAATTGTTACTTGACTTGACAACATGGCTTCGATTTCATTAAAATATTGACCAGTCGTTTGAGAAATCGTTGTATAAATTGGCAATGTATCGTTCGGTTTCATTGAAGGAATTGCTAGTTATTGTCAAGTTGTCATTCGATTTTAAAAAGCGTTGTTTTATTTCAGAAGGAAAGTAGCTTATAAATGGTTATTCAATTCAACAAAGTGCCATTTGCTTTAAAAACATGTTATTCAGTTAAAAAACAACATCATTTCATTTAAGACATTATCATTCGATTTGAAGGACTGTCATTTGATTTAAGAATTTGATCATTTAACATAATGTTATTCAATTGAAATAACTGTCTAACCACTTAATAAGATGTCATTTCATATTATAAACCGTCATTCCATTGACAAGACAGTACTGATTCAGTTTGATTAAATGTAATTGTATTTAACAAATTGTCTTTTAATTTCCAAAATTATCATTTCATTTAAGAAGAAAGTAGTCATTTAATTTAAAAAAGTGTTATTTTATTTAAGAAATTGTCATTGAATTTCAAAATAACATCGCACCATTAACAAGTTGTCATTTCATTTGAAAATCGTCATGCGCTTTGACAAAAAATTATCATTCAATTTCAAAACCGTCATTCCATTTAACAAATTGTCATTCAATTTCAAAAATTGTCGTTCCATTTGACAAAGTGTCATTCCATTCTAAAGAATGTCGTTTCATTCAACGAATTTTTGTTCCATTTTAAGAATCGTCATTCCATTTAACATGTCATTCAATTTGAATAAATGTTGTTGTAAGTAACAATTTGTCTTATTCAATTCTAAGACTTATCATTCCATTTAATAAGTTGTCATTCCATTTGAAAAAATGTCATTCCGTTTACCAAATTGTCATTGATGATTCCATTTAACAAGTTGTGATTCCATTCAAAAAAGCGTCTTTCCATTCATTAACTTGAGGTTCAATTCCGAACATCATGATTTCATTTAACAAGTTTCATTCCATTTTAAAATTGGTCCTTGCATTTGACAAGTTGTTATTTCATTCCTAACACCGTCATTTCATTTAACAAATTGTTATTTCATTTCTAAAATTATTGACATATTGTCAATCCATTCAAAAATCGTCGTTCCATTTAACAACTTGTCATTTCATTCCCAACATCGTCATTCCATTTAACCAAATTCCATTTAACATTGTATACGGAAGTTGTACGGACGTTGCATTTAACAAACTCTTACTCCATTCCTAAAAACGTCGTTCCATTTAAACAAATTCTCATTCAATTCCAAAAATTGTTTCATTTAAGAAAAATTGTCATTCAATTCCAAAAATTGTCGTTCCATTTGACAAAGTGTCATTCCATTCCAAAGAATGTCGTTTCATTTAACGAAATGTTGTTCCATTTCAAGAATCGTCATTCCATTTAACATGTTGTCATTTCATTCGATAACGCGAGCCAAATGCGCAAAAATTGACGTCACCCATTTGTTTATCGTTGAAAAAAGCTTAGTTCAGAGGAAATCGCGTGGAATGCCAAATGCGCAAAATAGGCTAATTGAAGAATGAAGCGTGAAAGAATTGCTGCTGTCTGCTAACTTGATGTGTGTATGAGAATGTGATAGCCTACTGGTTATCGGTATGTAAAAGCTGAACAGTAACAGTACATAGGCCTATCAGGTAGACTTAGTTACCGGTAGGTGACAAGGTGCACCCGATTCAACAGTGCTAGGACAGTGTTTAGAATAGGACAGTGTTTAGAATTGACCAGGACAGTGTTTAGAATAGGAAGTGACTGGTGTTGCATTACACAATGCCCACAAAGAGAATAACAGAGCAAAGAGTGAACGCTCATATACTCTTTATTATTTTTTGAATTATCATTAGGGTTTGGGTAAGATTTTGAGTTTGGGTAAGGATTAATGTTAGGTTTAGAGCTTGGGTTAGAATTTGGGTTAGGTGTAGGGTTGGGGTTAGGGCTAGAATAGCGATTTTCTCAGTTCTTATTCTTACATAAGGTAACAGCAGCTTCTGTCTTTAGAATAACAAAATGGGGTTTAGGGTCATTTTGCCTCTACAGCAGTGGTTCTTAACCTGTGAGTAATTACCCCCAAAAGGGTAATTTGGCATTCTAAAAGGGGCAATGTAAATTTTTTGAAATTGAAAAGAAATCATCTACGGTATGGCTATTGTGTGGGGCTACTAACTCTAAAAATTTCATTTTGTTTCACATTACCATGCTTTCTATGATATCATAGTTTAATACTAATTAGTCAGAATTATAGGGTCTCTTTAAATTCTTTTGTTTTAGAAACAATCAATAGTCTGGTCCAGTTAGTAGTAGGTGTAATATTAAATGCATTTGTAATAAAGAATGACCTTATTTTTTTGTGTGTTCATTTTGGATTGGAAGCTACAGTATTATAGTTGATGTTTTTCTAATAATGGTAGATTTAATTCACATACATCAAAATATTTTAGTGGTAACAACCCAATAAAGGTAAAGAACCCTGCTCCAGAGGCAAAATAGTATTTAGAACCATTTTTATTTTGCCTTTTGCCTTTTGAGAGCTTTGAAGCAATATATGTTGGTATTTTTTGCAGAATTTTTTAAAAAGTGCTTTTTAGTCTTAGTCTCTACAATTCCAAATTTTTACACCCCTTAGTATATCTAAGCAATTTTTGAAACCTAACCAGACTGAATTTTGGAACATATATGGTTAATTGAAGCTTACTTTTAGTTGAGTAATGATGTTACATTACTTGGAATTGTAAAGTAGTTTTGAAATGTATCAGGAAGTTTAGAGTTATTAAGTTTATGCAAATTTAAAGCAATTTCAATTTTACACAAACTATGAAGTTTTTAAACATCAAGTTGCCTAAAAGAAAGTGTAGTATGTTCAAACCTGCTAATCCCAGTGAAAGCTTTTACAACATTATTTAGCAAAAGTTGCCAAGATTGCTGAGTAGCACATGTATCAATAGATCCCCATATTACGATATCATATAGGAGATGTGCTTTATAAAAGCATTATATATATATCCAAATTTAGTAGGTCTATATAATGTTTTAGCTGGAAAAATTTTTTTTCATTTTCCAAGAATTCCGGTTGCTCTAGCAACTTTTTTTGCAATGCTTTCAATATGTGAGTTATAGTTGAGATGGTAGATGTTGGTCGAAATTCATGCCCAGATATTTTATATTAGCCCTAGATTTCACTCATCCTTAATCACCATTTAACTGAATGGTATAGAAGTTACATTTAACAATTAGTTGGCAGCATGGCTGAGTAAAGGTGTCATTTTTACAACAACCTTATTTCGTAATCTGGGTTCAGCTCCCGTTTTGGTCACATTGCTGCATTGTTGGATAAGACGCTTTACAATGATTATCTCTGCATGGTGGCTTTGAACCAGGAATGTGAAAGTGCAAAAGGGTACTGCTTCCATTTCCACTTCGGTCTTTCATATTAAACGTCAACAACTTGAATATAGTGCAGTTTTTTGTAAAATATACAACAAAACTTTTAGTTCAAGAAACTAGCATTTGCTATGAAACGTTTTGAAATGTTTGTGGTCCACCAAATCTGGGGCTAGCCCCATTCCTATCAATTCAAAAATGAACCTTGCAGCCTACCAACTTTTTTTCAAATCTATGAGTGTTTAACAATTCGATGTTTCAGTCCTATGATTTTGAAGATTTTCTCAAAAATTTGGAGAGGTTTGCCCTTTTTTTTAAAAAAAGTTAGCGACACACAGTATATTGATACAACATAGAACTAACTCATTAACATAAATAAAGTTTCCAGTTCCAGCATTTAAATTTTCTCACTGTGTTAGTATAATATTCCTTGCAAAGTAGACATGGGAAAATCTACATCGTAAAGAATATTGTATTATCTCTTAAACACAGTATAATATTGTAGAACTTTTAAACAGGACATGTTATATAATGCGAATGCATGTCTTTTTGCTGAGTACCGTTGTTATTTTTGAAAAGGAATATAATGTCTTATGATATGTATAACCATTGTCTTATGATACGTATAATGTCTTATATATAGTCGAAGTTCGGTGTACATGCAGGCAAAAGCTGCCCGGATTTCTGGTGAATACTTGCTTTGTTGGTCTTCACCTAATTTCTGATAAAAAGCTGGCCGGATTTTTGTTTTCACCCTATAAAGCTAGCTGGGTTTTCGATAAAGACCTTTTTTTGCTCTTCACCTAATTTCCGGTCCTGGCCTTCATAAACTGCCTCGATATCAGTCTTTGTAACTTCTGATAAGATTTATCTCTGAGGCTTGGGGAGGGTGCTTGAACCCAAAGATAAAATTTGTAAGTGTCTCAACCCAGGTAGCGGTCTAGGTGTTTTTGTAATTTTTCGGTAAAAATAGTCATTGCAGGGCCAGTTGGGTGACATACTGCTTGTTTGTAGAGCCATTTGAAAGAACTAATTGCTAGATTACTTCAAATATGAAAAGTGCGTGGATCATCCTATAGTTAGCGTCTGACGCTGTCCAGTTAACGAAGGAAAAATAAGCAAAAGATTTGAAAGCCTTTTCACAGAGTTAAATTACATATCCTCTTTAGCTTACCCTGCCCCCTTGCTTCCTGGTCAAGTATAAAACACGTTTAGAAGCATGCATATTTGGGCTGAATTTTCAAAGTGCCTTGGTGAAAATGGGGGTACCTCGACCTCTCTAGCCCACTTGGTTATGCAACTGCAATCAACTATCCATGGGACTAGGAAAATTTGCCCCCAAAAGCCAAAAGCAAATAAGGAAAATTTCAATTTTTTGCAAGCACTGTCTTAAACTCGAGTATTGTTAATTTCCAAAAAGTAATTTCAAACTTTGTGGATTTTTTTCTTTATAGTTAGCAATGAATATGCCTGTCTGTCATCAGCAGGGCTGACATGAATCAAAATGCTGGTCACTTAATATATTATCTACCATAAAGCAGTTTCGACAACTTCAGGAGCCTATAATATTGAAAACAATTAACCTGAACAACTTGGCAAAAGGACCCACTGTAATAAATCAACCAAAAACAAAAATGAATAGAAGGAAGGGCCCAACCGAATAAGATTACAAAGCACATTGTTGGCACGTAACCACTAGGATAATGTCCATCAACACGTCATGGCCAATTGATTGAGATAGGGAAGCTATTGGTTGTGTTGGATTGCATGTTATTGAGGAGCTAGATTTTAGCCACTCTTTTTGTTTCAGATAATAGTAATAGATATCCCAATTAGGACCCAATATACAGTAAAAACAGCTTCTGACCTCGTATTTGAAAAAATGTTGGTAAATTGGAGGAGATTTATTCCATTAGTACCAGAGCATTGGTTTTACTTTTAACAAAGAATTATTCAAATTTCGATAAATTTTTGATAATCAGTTGTGCAAAACCATTTGGATCAGAAAATGATAAATTTTCAAAACGTTGGTGTGAGCCAAAGTAAGGACTGGTGAGAGTCACATGCTGCTCTGAGAGCCGCAGTTGAGAATCACTGTTTTAAACTGTAAACAGACTTGTTAGTAGGCAATGCCACCGCCATCCCTAACCCTAAACTACTATGGGTTTTTGGATATTAGTAGAGTAACCCAGCAGTTTGTTTTCAAATAGGCGAAGTACTAGGAGGCACCGTAGTGGTGTGTCACTATCATGCATGTATACACATATCTCTTATCTTCGCAAGTTATTTAAACTGTGCTAAAGAAAATAGTAATACAATATGACAAATCAAACTGATGTTGTGTTTTTTAGTTGCTATGATCAGACTGTAACTCCCATTGCTCTAATCCTTATAATCATATCACAAAAAAAAGCACTGACTATTGCGTTCAATTTTTCTAAAAATTTATGAATTCAGCAGGACAGTTTTCTCTAAGACGCTAAATAAAACTGTTACTAATACCTTAATATAAATAACTGTAGCAATTTATTGTTTATTTTCTCCAATCAACATCTTAATCCTAAATGTTTGCCGCACTGCAAGTGTATATCCTAAAATTCTGTGAGGTTACTGCCACTAAAGAGTAGCCTACTACTAGGGATGGGCATTGGGCAATGTAGAACATTGAATCCAGAACGATTCGAACCCAAAGGTCGTCGGTACTGAAACTGCAATTTAAACCAAGTATTTGGATTCAGTTTTATGTTGCAAAAGATTTCAATTTTGAGATCTCTTGAACATGTTTGTGCATTAAACTCTCTCTGCTCTTTGAGCAAAATGCGATATTTCTTTATTTCATCTCCCAGCCAGATGTGTATAATTTTGTGCTACTTCTAAGCATCTCATGTACCAATTTACCAGCAATTTGACACCAACGAACTAAATGTGTTGCTCTATAATCTATTGTTTCTTTTTCCATTCAGTATAGTGCAATTACTGGCATATTGTAAACGTTAAAAACTTGTTGATAGCCCATCTCCTGAAACAGTGCTCGATGATATACAGCAGCAAAATAGTCCTTAGGACGAAGCAGACTATTGTGCTTTTGACCTTTTTATTGCGATTTTTATAATTGTATGATAAACGTTGGATAAGAAATATGCTTGAAATGTTGCTAAAAATTTGACATAGCATGTTTTTGAATTCAGATGTACTGTTCTGGATTCGGTTTTGTTTCAGAACAATTACATCTTTTACATTGCCAATCCCTCTCTACCTACTATGCTATTTATCAGAACGTGGAAAGTGCATCAAATTGCCTATAAGCTGAAGATATAAAAAAGCTTTTACTTAACATTGGTTATTTTTGGTCATTGGTAACTACTCAGTTTTTGATTTTTTGTGGTTTGATTTTAGTGCTTGGTGTTTGTATTAAGTAATTTGAACCTTGAAGTGCTAAACTGCTTAATGTTTTATGTTTTTCTTACAGATATAATTTTTTATGTTTATGTTTTCCAGATTTTTTGATAGAACAAAGCATTTTTGCTTTGCTAATGTACAGTACATTAGCTTTCTCATTATCATCTGTTTTTTGCTTGCAAGTTGCCTTGTAATGCTCAATACTATTCTTGAACTGTCATTTCTAATTCTGATCGATTATGAAGCAGATTATAGCGACTTGAAGACGATTTTAACCTGTCTTCGAAATGAGCAATAGGAGAGATCAAGTAAACAACATCTGCTGCTTGAATACATATACTCTACCACGACGAAACATGTTCCATTGTTCCTGGTGACATTTTTTCCTGTGTTTTTGTTACTGATGTGAAGAAATGATGAAGAGCAACGGAGTTTTTGTGAGTAGTCCATATGCTTCTTTCAAATGACTTCGACTCTGGTTCGGAAGCAGCAAATTGTCAAATCTGTGAAGACCAGTTTTTTGAAGAATTCTATAGTAAGTAACTTGTAAAATCTAATCCTGACAGATAAACCGTACTGCTCGAAATTGGTTTTATTGAAGAAATGAGAACTACTTGAGGTAATGCAGAAGTGCCCCTTACCTTTTTCCACAATTCTTTTTAATCACGAAAATACGTTGTAATCCGTTTTACTCAGTACCATTGGCAACCCTGCTGCGTTTTGCAATTTTGTTGCATCACAAAAGGCGTATTGTCGATTAGTGCTGGTAGCCTAGGTCTTCAGATACCAGTAGCAGTAGCCAAAGTTTCAGATTTGGTTATAGGCTACTCACTGCTACCAGTTGGTAATCGCGTTTTTCAGTCTGCAAGAATTTTTGCAAAATTATGCCTTTTGTGATATCACAAATTTGCGAAATGCGGGGTTGCCAATGGTGCGGAGTCAAACGAATTTAACCGTATTTTCGCGAATATTACCTGTTTGGGGCACCTATTTGTTACCTCAAGTAGTTCTCTTTTTTTAATAAAACGGATTTCGAGCAGTATCTCTTAATAGCTAGAAATCATTGCGAGTGGATGTGAGCAATAATGCTAATTTTTAGCAAATATGTTTTGGCAGCCCATTTACGCTGGTATTTTTAAAGAGCTACGGCTCGAAATCGGTTTTATTGAAGAAATGAGAATTACAACTTGAGGTAATGAAGAGTTGTGCCAAACCTTTTTCCCCAATTCTTCTTATTCGCGAAAATACAAGTTAGTCAACAGTCATGAGTTTGCAAAAATTTCTTTCTGGTTAACAGGAATGCAATGTTCGATGAGAAAGATAATAGGATTCTGCTTTAGACAGCGATTCTAATTCAAACTACATTCATCTGTGGCATTATACGAGTGATATAATCTGTTGCATCAAAGTAAGACCAGCTTTGGTGATGTTTTTAGCCTACGAATGATATAAAATTTAAAGCCAAAAACGATCATACTGTAGATCAGTACTGGTAGCGTAGGTTTGCAGGTACCAATATAGCAGGAGTAATTTTATTATCTCGAGTAGTTTCATTTCTTCAATAAAACCAATTTCGAGCAGTATCTCTTTAATCACTAACACTGTTACCATTTAGGTATTAATTGAGAGCTTAGAAAATGGTATTGATGACTTGAACACGCTAAAAGCATGAAAAGTGGCGAAGGAAAGTTTTGTGTGAAGAAATGATTTTTAAAGGGAATTACAGATACAAATTCTAGTTCAGAAAGTTGTTCCAGAAGTAGCTCAAATTTCTTTTGTATGGCTACATGGCTTGTTTTTTTAGTATTATGCTGAACTCTTCTACTATGGATGCTTAAGAGCTTAACTCATTGTTGTCAACAACCGTTTTTTGCAATTGCTGAAATTAAAATTTTTGTGGTTTCATACATTATTTTTCAATGTTTTTCAGGATATGAAAATGCCTCTAGAGCAAGAGCAATCTTGATAGAGATTTTAATACCACGTTGACCAAGGAAGCCATCAGAAAACAGTCTCAACTATAAACACTACTCACATAGAAACCACTATCTATTATTAACATCAGAAAACAAGTTTTTCTGCCTAAACACTTGCCCAACGTGCGCTGAACTTTTAACGATGCATGCGTTCGTGTCAACACTTGCACAAAAATTACAGTGTTTAAGATCATTTAATTTTGTTAAATGCACTGTGCTGTTTACGTATTCGTCGGCAATTTTCCTTACATTGCTTACTTAATCAGTTGAAATGTTTAGTATGGTATGGCGATATTTTTGTTTGGAAAAGGAATTTTGACTGACAGCACTGCTTGAAAATGGATTATAGTGTCAAACTAAGATGCGTATATTAGAAACCTATAGTCGCGTAGTGTGTAAAAATTTGATAAAGAATTGTTTTAGATTTAGATTAGAGAAATTTCATCATCATTATTTTGCCCCAGGAGTGTGTTGTTGTAGTGCATATTTATCCTACTGTCACTGGACAGCACTTTTCGATGCATTGACTACTTCGTGGTTGGAGGAATCCGCACTTGCTTAGGAGTTTCCTGCGATTTAATGTTCTTGTGGATTTCTTCGAATTCTTGACACTGAATTTGTTGCTTATTCAAAGCCACCAAGCAGAGATAATCATCGTAAAGCGTCTTATTCAAGGACGCAACAACGTGACCATGGTGCGGGTTGAATTCTAATCATGCGATCAGGGTCGTCGTTAAAACGACGCCTTTACCCTCTGGGCCACGCTGCCGATAATTGCTAGTGCTAGTGTGTATCCCACCGATAATTGCTAGTGTGTATCCTTCTATTCCTGGAGCCCAGTGATTTTTCCGGCACGCAGGGGTCAGCCAGTTTTTGTAGCCTAGTCACCATCTTTTGCAATGCTTTGCATTCAACTTTTGCAAACCTCTAGCAATTAAGTTGCATTTCAGCACTTCTTTTCTTTTTTTTTTTTCGGCCTTTTTCTTGCCTACCAATTTTAAATGTAATGCCTCTTCCCTCATCTATTCTCTCGACATGCCCCAGCCATCGCAACCTTTGTTCTCTCAAAAACTTTTCCAATCTCTCCTCACCCGTGATCGTAGGAATATTCTCATTGTTTATTTTATCCTTCAAGGCATTTGCATATGTCATTCGCAGCATTCTCATTTTTGTAGTTTTCAACTTCCTTTCATCTTTTGCTCTCAATCGGCAACATTCAGCTCTATAAGTTAGAGCACTTCTCACATAGCTTTTTGATAAGGTGCCTCTGATCTTTAATTAGAAAAATTTCATGGACAATCAAAAATTTTTATTGCCTGTATTGATATTAAAAAAACTACATTAACACTAGTTTAATGTAGAGTTGAATGTCGCATGATGTAATTTTGGTTTTTGAGAGTGTTTACTGTACATTATTTTTTAGTTGGTATTGTGGCCGAAAGGGTAAAAGCGTCGTTTTTACGACGATCCTGATCGCATATCTGGTTTCAACTCCCATCCTGGTGGTCACGTTGTTGCGTCGTCGGATAAGACGCTTTACGACGATTATCTCTGCTTGGTGACTTCGAACAAGCAACAAATTCATTGGACGAGAATTCGAAAAAATCTACAGGAACAGCTGACTGGTGGAAACTCTTCAATCAATTCCTGTAGTTTACAATAGCTAAAATCGAATTATAATGTTTGAAAGTTTTGTTCTCATTTTGGGGCTGCGGTTGCAAAGGTGTTTAACGAATACAAAGAGATACCCCCCCCCCTCTAAAAAGATTTTCAAATCCTGAGTTTCTTCTTCCAGCCTGAATTTCAAGAAAAAGGGGCCAGTTTACCAAATTTGAATTGGTCACGCAATGTTACTGGAAGGGTAAATATTTTCCCTGAAAGTTCAAGCTGAGAAAACAGATTCAAATTTTCAAAAAGCTTTTTACGGGGGATATCTTTGTATTTGTTGAATATCTTTAATTGTAACCTCAGCCCCATGATGAGAACAAAAAATTTCAATACTTATATTTTGGTTTTAGCCATTATAAACTACTGAAATAGTCTGGATGATTGACTCCGCTTTGAGCAGGTACAGATTCCTCCACTCACGAAATAGTTACCGCAATGAAAAAGTGTGCGGATCAGCTAATAGTTAGCGTCTGACGCTGCCCGGTGATATGTGGATAAATATGCACTACTACAACAATCTTTGTAGCTGTTTCAAAATATAATTTATTTTTGATGCCAATGCGAACTAGCCCTGAAAAGGTCAAGTTGAAAGTGATTTTTTCTTGACCATTTGTACCGCATAATGTGTATTTCAGTTTGTGAAATCGGCAATAAATTCTCAATGCACTGATTTTGTAGTCTGTTTTTATACTAGTTCGTGCATTGAAATAGGAGAAATTTTGCGATTAAATTTATTCAGTTCTTGTATGTTTAACCAAGCTAACTAACTCTTTGGGATTCTGTTCGCTATGCTGAAACGTCACAACGGATGAATTGCAGCTAGGTCTTAATTGGAAGTTGATGAGCGCAAATTCTTTTTATCCTAGAACACTGCATGCATGATTACATTAGATGTCAAGTTAAGGTAGTTAACGTGACATCTAGCCAGAGCTTCGAACTCAAAAAAGCTCCATCTCTTTGCCGAACTTCAAAAAATAACATTCTAATCCGAGCTTTAAAGATTAAAAAAATTGTCGAAAAAAAATTTTTTTGTTGATCAAGCGGTGAAATTGAGATTGCGCTTATTGGAACGACCAATGCTCGCGTCGCGTGTTCCTTTGTTTTTACTAGGTCACTTTCCAACTAACGAGTGCGAAGTTTTAAACTTTTGCTCATAACTCGAGAACGGATAAGTCTAGCTACATAAAACTTTTGACAGCAGTTTGAGATTAATGAGTTGTATGTTTGTACTAAATTTTCTGGCAATGGGTCACGTGACTGGTATTAGAACCCGAAAACCGCTCCGCAAGTTTGGCGTAAAAAGCGGTCTCAGTCAAAAACGGCTTAAGTACGGCAAAAAATACTTCACACGGTTATATGTCTGAAAATACCCTTTCATCCCAACCAACTCACTTTTGATCGCGATGAGGTTTTTTCTTTTTTTTTCCTAAATCTTGTGCGTTCTTCTTTTAAACCACAAAACATAGACGTCTAATTTTTGTGTAAAGTTGTTGAGCTGCAAACGCAATAATGTCTCCCAAAAATTTTTGGGGCGACTTCCCCAAGAATCTTCCAAATGGGGCCCCAAAATAGCAGTTTTTTTATTGGCTTAAGCTAGGATGCTAGTTCTTTTTGAAATCAGGATATATTTGAGAGACAAATATTTTCACGTGGTTTGTGGGTACCAACCCCCTCGGGGACCCCCAAATAGACCCCCAAAAATTAATCTTTTGAATGGCTTAAGCTATGGTTCCAGTTTTTTGAGAGCAACAGATACTTAACAAACAAATATTTTGACATAGTTTGGTGGTGCCACCTCACCGGGGACCCCCCAAAATGGACCCCCAAAAATCAATTTTCGAATGGCTTAATTTAGGGTGGCAGTGTTGTTTGATATCAGTAGATATTTTAGAGATAAACATTTTGACATAGTTTGGGGGAGCCATACCCCTTTAAGACTCCCCAAATGGACCCCCAAAATCAATTTTTTGAAGGGCTGAAGCTAAAGTGCCAATTTTTTCTTTATATCAGTAGATATTTACGAGACAAATATTTTGACATAGTTTGGGGGTGCCACCCCCTGGAGACCCCCAAAAAATAAATTTTGAAACGGTTTAACTTAGGTTGCCAGTTTGTTTAACCAAGCTAACTAACTCTTTGGGATTCTGTTCGCTATGCTGAAACGTCACAACGGATGAATTGCAGCTAGGTCTTAATTGGAAGTTGATGAGCGCAAATTCTTTTTATCCTAGAACACTGCATGCATGATTACATTAGATGTCAAGTTAAGGTAGTTAACGTGACATCTAGCCAGAGCTTCGAACTCAAAAAAGCTCCATCTCTTTGCCGAACTTCAAAAAATAATTTTTCTGAAGTCGAACTTGAACAAAACTACCGCTTTGTTTGCGTTAAGAAAACCAATGCACCAGATTTTTTTTTGTTGGTGGTTCGAAAAAATAGAATTTGGAACAGAGCGTCCTAACAGCCGATTAGTTTCTTGGATTATTGGAGAAACTTTTTTTGCTAAATCTTTGCGCTTTTTTGAGTAATTTTAGTGGGGTAGCAGTTTTTTGGTATAACATTTTTTGTTGACTTGTCAATGTTCGCAAGCGTTTTCAAAGTTTTGTTGTTTTTTTTTTGATTTCCGCTGTGGTTCTTCATTCCTTTTCGTAATAAACCTTTTTGGAGCGGGTTTTCATTTTGTCGATTTGTTTGAAGATTTCTCATAATTTCTTTTTTTGCGCGCGCGGTTTTCTAAATAAATAATCTTTGTACGATGTTGGTATTTTCTTGATAGACTTCAGAAGTTTGTAAACCAAGGCTTTTTCTGCAGTTTTACGTGCTTTCGAGAGACCTTTTTGAGGTGCAGGTAGACCAGAAGATAGCAAAGAAACATTTGCCATTACATGACATAATATATTGCGCTACTCATTTTTGGGTAGCCTAATTAATTCTCGTAAAATAAATAACGCATTTGAGGGTAGCAACAGAGTGGATGCGAAAGGACTGTGAAGTCATCTGGTCGAGCATCCACCTTGTCAGCAAACACTTCAAAGTCTAAATAAAATAGCGCAATGTGGTGAAAAACACAAATAAAAACAAACGACTAAAAGTAAGCAAAGCACTAAAACAACAACAAAAAAAGAGCAATAATCAACTTGTTTGAGCAACGACCTAAGTTTGCATGATTACGCAATCAAGAGAAGCGATGCTCATCCGCAAAATTTTCACAATCTTTTTGAAATTTTTGAAACGATTATTGTTTGATCAAAATTGGAATTGAGTTCCAAATTTTAGCACCTACGTATTTAATAGATCTTTGGATTTTCTGGATTTTCAAAATGAATTGTCAATTGATAATTGCTAGAGGTTCATGTCCTCCTCGAATGTACGTATATTTTTTGTTGAAAAGTAATTTAAAAAACGTGGCGGTATGTTGGACTTATCGTATTGGTAAACAAATTTAGCTGTTTCTTAATTTAAAAGCGAAACCAATCGTAACATATTCATTTTTTGATAGAGCGGACTTGCGCTATCGCTCCAATTTTTCTCAGTCACAATTCTAATGACTTTGTTTTACAATTTACTATACAGTATTTAGTTAAATAAGACAGAAAAAATGTTACCCCACACAAGAATGCCATAAATAAGAACAGAATGTAATAAAGCATAAAAAAGGTTCAGCATTGCATTTTCAGGTAGTAGGCTACTGGTAAATATTTTAGTTTGTATAATATGCCAACTGCACGAGCAATTTTGTTTCTGTCGAAATCTCAGGTTGCAGTTCAAAATCACTTCCAGATTTTAGCTTGGTCAACTGATCGAACAATGCATGGTTTGCTGTTGATACTTAAATTCATATTGATGAGCATTTCGTTTTGGGTTTATAATTAATAGACTGGATTTAGAGGTAGATTTAGAACGATACCGTCGCCGGAGCGAACGAAGTGGGGAGATACTAATTGAAAGTGAGATGGCACTAAAACACACTGAACTTTTGCACATAAAAACTGATATTGTACGATTACAAATTATGCGCAATTTAAAAAATTTTGTATTCATGTCAAAAAAAATCATATAAGTATGGCAAGTTTTCTGGGCTCGTTTTGTCTGCGGCCCATAATCGCTTAAAAAATCTATTTGAAGCAGTGAATGCGACCAGACGCGCAAAGATGATTTTGCTAAGAGGGGGACTTGAACCAAAAGTTTTTTTTTTCAAAAAAAAGTTTAGGCTTACATCTCTCTTCCGCGACACATCCGTAAAGCGTATCAATAAAATAGTTTATTGCGTCACATTTATGTACAGCAGTTGGTTGCCAGCAATTTTGCAAAGATTCGAGAAAATGTCAAACGATAATAATATGTTTGTACGTTAATACAGTGGAATTCGGTTAATAAATCCACGGTTAATAAATCCAGCCGCTTATTACATCCATTTTGCTTGGAACGGAATCATTTCGTGCATTTTAGAAAACGCCGTTTATTAAAGCCGCCGCGTATTAAATCCAAAACCGGCTGTCCCGAGGTGGATTTATTAACCGAATTTCACTGTATTCCTTTCTCCATCGTTGTCTGTTGTCTTGTCGTTGCGTGATATTCCAAAAAAGTATTTTTTAGTAAACCAAAATGGGGGGCACAAGCTGCCAATAGGGGGGGGGAGGCAATGGTTTGGAGTCAATTTGTTTGCAATCATCCAATCACATACTTTATTAATTTCAGATTCTAGAATTTTTCCTAATCTTAAAAAAAAGAGCATTTATCATGAAGAACGCGTCATCGGCAAATAGTTTGGAATGTTTTTTCTACAATTGGGTAAATCGTTAATGTAAATCAGAAGTAGAAACGACCCCCAGAGTTGAACCTTAAAGCACTCCTATATTATTGGATTTGGGAGTAGAGTTTTCATTATATAATTGTAGATACTATTTGAGATCGGTTTTTCAGAAAAGATGGAAAAAATTATTCGCCATTTCTCTAATATCATAGTAATGCGATTTTTGGAGTAGGATATTATAATCGACTGTATCAAACGCTTTAGCGAGATCGAGCAACATCAGACCAGTAAACATTTGGTTCTCGATTTAATTGTAAGTAGCATATATGTACTGTAATAGAATTGTATGAATTGTATAATGATTGGAACAAAACTCACATTGAGTTGGACAAAGAATATGATGAGAATTAATAAAATCAACTGTTCTAGAATGTAGCCTACTAACCTCCTTGAATGGCTAAAATGGCTAGTATTTAGCTTAAATGACGTGGTAAAACGTTTTTGTTACGCAATCACTTTGGCTAATGCATTTTAAGATCCAGTATGAAAGCAAACACATGTACAAAATTTGAACCGTCTGTGACGTTATTAGAAGATGAGGTCATCAATTTAAAGTATTTGGTGTTAAAAAATTTGGTGAACACCTATCAATTTAGTGCGCCTATTACTTTTGATTTAGGAGTGGGATAGGGCCTCTTTACTGCGGCAAGTCATTAATAGAAGTTTTCGATATCAATTTTTGAGTGGTTGGCCAAACCAAGCTAAAAACAGGGCTGCGAACTCGATCGATTGTAATTCAAGTTCAGCTTATTTTAGTAAGTCCAAATTAAAATTCGAATTCTCTGAATTTAATTTTTTCCTGTTGAAGTTCAGCAAAAATTTCAAGTTTTTTGGGTTCAAAGTCAGGCTGACAAAAAAGTTTAAGTTGACTTTGCAACTCAATAGCTTTTTTTTCTCTACATGCTGTTTTTTCAGATTGCCACGACACAAAAAGTAACTAAATGGGAGCTTGCTGAGTAGCAACTCCTTTGAACGACCGACCCAAATACAGTGGAATTCGGTTAATAAATCCACGGTTAATAAATCCAGCCGCTTATTACATCCATTTTGCTTGGAACGGAATCATTTCGTGCATTTTAGAAAACGCCGTTTATTAAAGCCGCCGCGTATTAAATCCAAAACCGGCTGTCCCGAGGTGGATTTATTAACCGAATTCCACTGTATCTACAGATTTCAAAAAAACTAGCGCCCAAGCTTAAGCCATTCAAAAAATTGATTTTGGGCCGGGGATCCTCGGGGATGGCACCCCCAAACTATTGTCTCTAAATATCCACTGATATAAAAAAAAACTGGCACGTAAGGTTGAGCTATTTAAAAATTTTATTTAGGGGGGGTTCATTTGGGGGGTCCCCGAAGGTACCCCTAAAACTATGTCAAAATGTTCGTCTGGTAAATATCTACTGACATCAAAACAAACTGGCACCTTAGCTGATGCTGTTCAAAAAATTAATTTTCGGGAAGATTCCCTGGGGGTGCCATCGCCAAACGATGTCAAAATATTAGTCTCTTAAATATCTACTGATATCAAAACAAACTGGCAACCTAAGTTAAACCGTTTCAAAATTTATTTTTTGGGGGTCTCCAGGGGGTGGCACCCCCAAACTATGTCAAAATATTTGTCTCGTAAATATCTACTGATATAAAGAAAAAATTGGCACTTTAGCTTCAGCCCTTCAAAAAATTGATTTTGGGGGTCCATTTGGGGAGTCTTAAAGGGGTATGGCTCCCCCAAACTATGTCAAAATGTTTATCTCTAAAATATCTACTGATATCAAACAACACTGCCACCCTAAATTAAGCCATTCGAAAATTGATTTTTGGGGGTCCATTTTGGGGGGTCCCCGGTGAGGTGGCACCACCAAACTATGTCAAAATATTTGTTTGTTAAGTATCTGTTGCTCTCAAAAAACTGGAACCATAGCTTAAGCCATTCAAAAGATTAATTTTTGGGGGTCTATTTGGGGGTCCCCGAGGGGGTTGGTACCCACAAACCACGTGAAAATATTTGTCTCTCAAATATATCCTGATTTCAAAAAGAACTAGCATCCTAGCTTAAGCCAATAAAAAAACTGCTATTTTGGGGCCCCATTTGGAAGATTCTTGGGGAAGTCGCCCCAAAAATTTTTGGGAGACATTATTGCGTTTGCAGCTCAACAACTTTACACAAAAATTAGACGTCTATGTTTTGTGGTTTAAAAGAAGAACGCACAAGATTTAGGAAAAAAAAAGAAAAAACCTCATCGCGATCAAAAGTGAGTTGGTTGGGATGAAAGGGTATTTTCAGACATATAATCGTGTGAAGTATTTTTTGCCGTACTTAAGCCGTTTTTGACTGAGACCGCTTTTTACGCCAAACTTGCGGAGCGGTTTTCGGGTTCTAATACCAGTCACGTGACCCATTGCCAGAAAATTTAGTACAAACATACAACTCATTAATCTCAAACTGCTGTCAAAAGTTTTATGTAGCTAGACTTATCCGTTCTCGAGTTATGAGCAAAAGTTTAAAACTTCGCACTCGTTAGTTGGAAAGTGACCTAGTAAAAACAAAGGAACACGCGACGCGAGCATTGGTCGTTCCAATAAGCGCAATCTCAATTTCACCGCTTGATCAACAAAAAAATTTTTTTTCGACAATTTTTTTAATCTTTAAAGCTCGGATTAGAATGTTATTTTTTGAAGTTCGGCAAAGAGATGGAGCTTTTTTGAGTTCGAAGCTCTGGCTAGATGTCACGTTAACTACCTTAACTTGACATCTAATGTAATCATGCATGCAGTGTTCTAGGATAAAAAGAATTTGCGCTCATCAACTTCCAATTAAGACCTAGCTGCAATTCATCCGTTGTGACGTTTCAGCATAGCGAACAGAATCCCAAAGAGTTAGTTAGCTTGGTTAAACATACAAGAACTGAATAAATTTAATCGCAAAATTTCTCCTATTTCAATGCACGAACTAGTATAAAAACAGACTACAAAATCAGTGCATTGAGAATTTATTGCCGATTTCACAAACTGAAATACACATTATGCGGTACAAATGGTCAAGAAAAAATCACTTTCAACTTGACCTTTTCAGGGCTAGTTCGCATTGGCATCAAAAATAAATTATATTTTGAAACAGCTACAAAGATTGTTGTAGTAGTGCATATTTATCCACATATCACCGGGCAGCGTCAGACGCTAACTATTAGCTGATCCGCACACTTTTTCATTGCGGTAACTATTTCGTGAGTGGAGGAATCTGTACCTGCTCAAAGCGGAGTCAATCATCCAGACTATTTCAGTAGTTTATAATGGCTAAAACCAAAATATAAGTATTGAAATTTTTTGTTCTCATCATGGGGCTGAGGTTACAATTAAAGATATTCAACAAATACAAAGATATCCCCCGTAAAAAGCTTTTTGAAAATTTGAATCTGTTTTCTCAGCTTGAACTTTCAGGGAAAATATTTACCCTTCCAGTAACATTGCGTGACCAATTCAAATTTGGTAAACTGGCCCCTTTTTCTTGAAATTCAGGCTGGAAGAAGAAACTCAGGATTTGAAAATCTTTTTAGAGGGGGGGGGGTATCTCTTTGTATTCGTTAAACACCTTTGCAACCGCAGCCCCAAAATGAGAACAAAACTTTCAAACATTATAATTCGATTTTAGCTATTGTAAACTACAGGAATTGATTGAAGAGTTTCCACCAGTCAGCTGTTCCTGTAGATTTTTTCGAATTCTCGTCCAATGAATTTGTTGCTTGTTCGAAGTCACCAAGCAGAGATAATCGTCGTAAAGCGTCTTATCCGACGACGCAACAACGTGACCACCAGGATGGGAGTTGAAACCAGATATGCGATCAGGATCGTCGTAAAAACGACGCTTTTACCCTTTCGGCCACAATACCAACTAAAAAATAATGTACAGTAAACACTCTCAAAAACCAAAATTACATCATGCGACATTCAACTCTACATTAAACTAGTGTTAATGTAGTTTTTTTAATATCAATACAGGCAATAAAAATTTTTGATTGTCCATGAAATTTTTCTAATTAAAGATCAGAGGCACCTTATCAAAAAGCTATGTGAGAAGTGCTCTAACTTATAGAGCTGAATGTTGCCGATTGAGAGCAAAAGATGAAAGGAAGTTGAAAACTACAAAAATGAGAATGCTGCGAATGACATATGCAAATGCCTTGAAGGATAAAATAAACAATGAGAATATTCCTACGATCACGGGTGAGGAGAGATTGGAAAAGTTTTTGAGAGAACAAAGGTTGCGATGGCTGGGGCATGTCGAGAGAATAGATGAGGGAAGAGGCATTACATTTAAAATTGGTAGGCAAGAAAAAGGCCGAAAAAAAAAAAAGAAAAGAAGTGCTGAAATGCAACTTAATTGCTAGAGGTTTGCAAAAGTTGAATGCAAAGCATTGCAAAAGATGGTGACTAGGCTACAAAAACTGGCTGACCCCTGCGTGCCGGAAAAATCACTGGGCTCCAGGAATAGAAGGATACACACTAGCAATTATCGGTGGGATACACACTAGCACTAGCAATTATCGGCAGCGTGGCCCAGAGGGTAAAGGCGTCGTTTTAACGACGACCCTGATCGCATGATTAGAATTCAACCCGCACCATGGTCACGTTGTTGCGTCCTTGAATAAGACGCTTTACGATGATTATCTCTGCTTGGTGGCTTTGAATAAGCAACAAATTCAGTGTCAAGAATTCGAAGAAATCCACAAGAACATTAAATCGCAGGAAACTCCTAAGCAAGTGCGGATTCCTCCAACCACGAAGTAGTCAATGCATCGAAAAGTGCTGTCCAGTGACAGTAGGATAAATATGCACTACAACAACACACTCCTGGGGCAAAATAATGATGATGAAATTTCTCTAATCTAAATCTAAAACAATTCTTTATCAAATTTTTACACACTACGCGACTATAGGTTTCTAATATACGCATCTTAGTTTGACACTATAATCCATTTTCAAGCAGTGCTGTCAGTCAAAATTCCTTTTCCAAACAAAAATATCGCCATACCATACTAAACATTTCAACTGATTAAGTAAGCAATGTAAGGAAAATTGCCGACGAATACGTAAACAGCACAGTGCATTTAACAAAATTAAATGATCTTAAACACTGTAATTTTTGTGCAAGTGTTGACACGAACGCATGCATCGTTAAAAGTTCAGCGCACGTTGGGCAAGTGTTTAGGCAGAAAAACTTGTTTTCTGATGTTAATAATAGATAGTGGTTTCTATGTGAGTAGTGTTTATAGTTGAGACTGTTTTCTGATGGCTTCCTTGGTCAACGTGGTATTAAAATCTCTATCAAGATTGCTCTTGCTCTAGAGGCATTTTCATATCCTGAAAAACATTGAAAAATAATGTATGAAACCACAAAAATTTTAATTTCAGCAATTGCAAAAAACGGTTGTTGACAACAATGAGTTAAGCTCTTAAGCATCCATAGTAGAAGAGTTCAGCATAATACTAAAAAAACAAGCCATGTAGCCATACAAAAGAAATTTGAGCTACTTCTGGAACAACTTTCTGAACTAGAATTTGTATCTGTAATTCCCTTTAAAAATCATTTCTTCACACAAAACTTTCCTTCGCCACTTTTCATGCTTTTAGCGTGTTCAAGTCATCAATACCATTTTCTAAGCTCTCAATTAATACCTAAATGGTAACAGTGTTAGTGATTAAAGAGATACTGCTCGAAATTGGTTTTATTGAAGAAATGAAACTACTCGAGATAATAAAATTACTCCTGCTATATTGGTACCTGCAAACCTACGCTACCAGTACTGATCTACAGTATGATCGTTTTTGGCTTTAAATTTTATATCATTCGTAGGCTAAAAACATCACCAAAGCTGGTCTTACTTTGATGCAACAGATTATATCACTCGTATAATGCCACAGATGAATGTAGTTTGAATTAGAATCGCTGTCTAAAGCAGAATCCTATTATCTTTCTCATCGAACATTGCATTCCTGTTAACCAGAAAGAAATTTTTGCAAACTCATGACTGTTGACTAACTTGTATTTTCGCGAATAAGAAGAATTGGGGAAAAAGGTTTGGCACAACTCTTCATTACCTCAAGTTGTAATTCTCATTTCTTCAATAAAACCGATTTCGAGCCGTAGCTCTTTAAAAATACCAGCGTAAATGGGCTGCCAAAACATATTTGCTAAAAATTAGCATTATTGCTCACATCCACTCGCAATGATTTCTAGCTATTAAGAGATACTGCTCGAAATCCGTTTTATTAAAAAAAGAGAACTACTTGAGGTAACAAATAGGTGCCCCAAACAGGTAATATTCGCGAAAATACGGTTAAATTCGTTTGACTCCGCACCATTGGCAACCCCGCATTTCGCAAATTTGTGATATCACAAAAGGCATAATTTTGCAAAAATTCTTGCAGACTGAAAAACGCGATTACCAACTGGTAGCAGTGAGTAGCCTATAACCAAATCTGAAACTTTGGCTACTGCTACTGGTATCTGAAGACCTAGGCTACCAGCACTAATCGACAATACGCCTTTTGTGATGCAACAAAATTGCAAAACGCAGCAGGGTTGCCAATGGTACTGAGTAAAACGGATTACAACGTATTTTCGTGATTAAAAAGAATTGTGGAAAAAGGTAAGGGGCACTTCTGCATTACCTCAAGTAGTTCTCATTTCTTCAATAAAACCAATTTCGAGCAGTACGGTTTATCTGTCAGGATTAGATTTTACAAGTTACTTACTATAGAATTCTTCAAAAAACTGGTCTTCACAGATTTGACAATTTGCTGCTTCCGAACCAGAGTCGAAGTCATTTGAAAGAAGCATATGGACTACTCACAAAAACTCCGTTGCTCTTCATCATTTCTTCACATCAGTAACAAAAACACAGGAAAAAATGTCACCAGGAACAATGGAACATGTTTCGTCGTGGTAGAGTATATGTATTCAAGCAGCAGATGTTGTTTACTTGATCTCTCCTATTGCTCATTTCGAAGACAGGTTAAAATCGTCTTCAAGTCGCTATAATCTGCTTCATAATCGATCAGAATTAGAAATGACAGTTCAAGAATAGTATTGAGCATTACAAGGCAACTTGCAAGCAAAAAACAGATGATAATGAGAAAGCTAATGTACTGTACATTAGCAAAGCAAAAATGCTTTGTTCTATCAAAAAATCTGGAAAACATAAACATAAAAAATTATATCTGTAAGAAAAACATAAAACATTAAGCAGTTTAGCACTTCAAGGTTCAAATTACTTAATACAAACACCAAGCACTAAAATCAAACCACAAAAAATCAAAAACTGAGTAGTTACCAATGACCAAAAATAACCAATGTTAAGTAAAAGCTTTTTTATATCTTCAGCTTATAGGCAATTTGATGCACTTTCCACGTTCTGATAAATAGCATAGTAGGTAGAGAGGGATTGGCAATGTAAAAGATGTAATTGTTCTGAAACAAAACCGAATCCAGAACAGTACATCTGAATTCAAAAACATGCTATGTCAAATTTTTAGCAACATTTCAAGCATATTTCTTATCCAACGTTTATCATACAATTATAAAAATCGCAATAAAAAGGTCAAAAGCACAATAGTCTGCTTCGTCCTAAGGACTATTTTGCTGCTGTATATCATCGAGCACTGTTTCAGGAGATGGGCTATCAACAAGTTTTTAACGTTTACAATATGCCAGTAATTGCACTATACTGAATGGAAAAAGAAACAATAGATTATAGAGCAACACATTTAGTTCGTTGGTGTCAAATTGCTGGTAAATTGGTACATGAGATGCTTAGAAGTAGCACAAAATTATACACATCTGGCTGGGAGATGAAATAAAGAAATATCGCATTTTGCTCAAAGAGCAGAGAGAGTTTAATGCACAAACATGTTCAAGAGATCTCAAAATTGAAATCTTTTGCAACATAAAACTGAATCCAAATACTTGGTTTAAATTGCAGTTTCAGTACCGACGACCTTTGGGTTCGAATCGTTCTGGATTCAATGTTCTACATTGCCCAATGCCCATCCCTAGTAGTAGGCTACTCTTTAGTGGCAGTAACCTCACAGAATTTTAGGATATACACTTGCAGTGCGGCAAACATTTAGGATTAAGATGTTGATTGGAGAAAATAAACAATAAATTGCTACAGTTATTTATATTAAGGTATTAGTAACAGTTTTATTTAGCGTCTTAGAGAAAACTGTCCTGCTGAATTCATAAATTTTTAGAAAAATTGAACGCAATAGTCAGTGCTTTTTTTTGTGATATGATTATAAGGATTAGAGCAATGGGAGTTACAGTCTGATCATAGCAACTAAAAAACACAACATCAGTTTGATTTGTCATATTGTATTACTATTTTCTTTAGCACAGTTTAAATAACTTGCGAAGATAAGAGATATGTGTATACATGCATGATAGTGACACACCACTACGGTGCCTCCTAGTACTTCGCCTATTTGAAAACAAACTGCTGGGTTACTCTACTAATATCCAAAAACCCATAGTAGTTTAGGGTTAGGGATGGCGGTGGCATTGCCTACTAACAAGTCTGTTTACAGTTTAAAACAGTGATTCTCAACTGCGGCTCTCAGAGCAGCATGCGACTCTCACCAGTCCTTACTTTGGCTCACACCAACGTTTTGAAAATTTATCATTTTCTGATCCAAATGGTTTTGCACAACTGATTATCAAAAATTTATCGAAATTTGAATAATTCTTTGTTAAAAGTAAAACCAATGCTCTGGTACTAATGGAATAAATCTCCTCCAATTTACCAACATTTTTTCAAATACGAGGTCAGAAGCTGTTTTTACTGTATATTGGGTCCTAATTGGGATATCTATTACTATTATCTGAAACAAAAAGAGTGGCTAAAATCTAGCTCCTCAATAACATGCAATCCAACACAACCAATAGCTTCCCTATCTCAATCAATTGGCCATGACGTGTTGATGGACATTATCCTAGTGGTTACGTGCCAACAATGTGCTTTGTAATCTTATTCGGTTGGGCCCTTCCTTCTATTCATTTTTGTTTTTGGTTGATTTATTACAGTGGGTCCTTTTGCCAAGTTGTTCAGGTTAATTGTTTTCAATATTATAGGCTCCTGAAGTTGTCGAAACTGCTTTATGGTAGATAATATATTAAGTGACCAGCATTTTGATTCATGTCAGCCCTGCTGATGACAGACAGGCATATTCATTGCTAACTATAAAGAAAAAAATCCACAAAGTTTGAAATTACTTTTTGGAAATTAACAATACTCGAGTTTAAGACAGTGCTTGCAAAAAATTGAAATTTTCCTTATTTGCTTTTGGCTTTTGGGGGCAAATTTTCCTAGTCCCATGGATAGTTGATTGCAGTTGCATAACCAAGTGGGCTAGAGAGGTCGAGGTACCCCCATTTTCACCAAGGCACTTTGAAAATTCAGCCCAAATATGCATGCTTCTAAACGTGTTTTATACTTGACCAGGAAGCAAGGGGGCAGGGTAAGCTAAAGAGGATATGTAATTTAACTCTGTGAAAAGGCTTTCAAATCTTTTGCTTATTTTTCCTTCGTTAACTGGACAGCGTCAGACGCTAACTATAGGATGATCCACGCACTTTTCATATTTGAAGTAATCTAGCAATTAGTTCTTTCAAATGGCTCTACAAACAAGCAGTATGTCACCCAACTGGCCCTGCAATGACTATTTTTACCGAAAAATTACAAAAACACCTAGACCGCTACCTGGGTTGAGACACTTACAAATTTTATCTTTGGGTTCAAGCACCCTCCCCAAGCCTCAGAGATAAATCTTATCAGAAGTTACAAAGACTGATATCGAGGCAGTTTATGAAGGCCAGGACCGGAAATTAGGTGAAGAGCAAAAAAAGGTCTTTATCGAAAACCCAGCTAGCTTTATAGGGTGAAAACAAAAATCCGGCCAGCTTTTTATCAGAAATTAGGTGAAGACCAACAAAGCAAGTATTCACCAGAAATCCGGGCAGCTTTTGCCTGCATGTACACCGAACTTCGACTATATATAAGACATTATACGTATCATAAGACAATGGTTATACATATCATAAGACATTATATTCCTTTTCAAAAATAACAACGGTACTCAGCAAAAAGACATGCATTCGCATTATATAACATGTCCTGTTTAAAAGTTCTACAATATTATACTGTGTTTAAGAGATAATACAATATTCTTTACGATGTAGATTTTCCCATGTCTACTTTGCAAGGAATATTATACTAACACAGTGAGAAAATTTAAATGCTGGAACTGGAAACTTTATTTATGTTAATGAGTTAGTTCTATGTTGTATCAATATACTGTGTGTCGCTAACTTTTTTTAAAAAAAAGGGCAAACCTCTCCAAATTTTTGAGAAAATCTTCAAAATCATAGGACTGAAACATCGAATTGTTAAACACTCATAGATTTGAAAAAAAGTTGGTAGGCTGCAAGGTTCATTTTTGAATTGATAGGAATGGGGCTAGCCCCAGATTTGGTGGACCACAAACATTTCAAAACGTTTCATAGCAAATGCTAGTTTCTTGAACTAAAAGTTTTGTTGTATATTTTACAAAAAACTGCACTATATTCAAGTTGTTGACGTTTAATATGAAAGACCGAAGTGGAAATGGAAGCAGTACCCTTTTGCACTTTCACATTCCTGGTTCAAAGCCACTATGCAGAGATAATCATTGTAAAGCGTCTTATCCAACAATGCAGCAATGTGACCAAAACGGGAGCTGAACCCAGATTACGAAATAAGGTTGTTGTAAAAATGACACCTTTACTCAGCCATGCTGCCAACTAATTGTTAAATGTAACTTCTATACCATTCAGTTAAATGGTGATTAAGGATGAGTGAAATCTAGGGCTAATATAAAATATCTGGGCATGAATTTCGACCAACATCTACCATCTCAACTATAACTCACATATTGAAAGCATTGCAAAAAAAGTTGCTAGAGCAACCGGAATTCTTGGAAAATGAAAAAAAATTTTTCCAGCTAAAACATTATATAGACCTACTAAATTTGGATATATATATAATGCTTTTATAAAGCACATCTCCTATATGATATCGTAATATGGGGATCTATTGATACATGTGCTACTCAGCAATCTTGGCAACTTTTGCTAAATAATGTTGTAAGAGCTTTCACTGGGATTAGCAGGTTTGAACATACTACACTTTCTTTTAGGCAACTTGATGTTTAAAAACTTCATAGTTTGTGTAAAATTGAAATTGCTTTAAATTTGCATAAACTTAATAACTCTAAACTTCCTGATACATTTCAAAACTACTTTACAATTCCAAGTAATGTACATCATTACTCAACTAAAAGTAAGCTTCAATTAACCATATATGTTCCAAAATTCAGTCTGGTTAGGTTTCAAAAATTGCTTAGATATACTAAGGGGTGTAAAAATTTGGAATTGTAGAGACTAAGACTAAAAAGCACTTTTTAAAAAATTCTGCAAAAAATACCAACATATATTGCTTCAAAGCTCTCAAAAGGCAAAAGGCAAAATAAAAATGGTTCTAAATACTATTTTGCCTCTGGAGCAGGGTTCTTTACCTTTATTGGGTTGTTACCACTAAAATATTTTGATGTATGTGAATTAAATCTACCATTATTAGAAAAACATCAACTATAATACTGTAGCTTCCAATCCAAAATGAACACACAAAAAAATAAGGTCATTCTTTATTACAAATGCATTTAATATTACACCTACTACTAACTGGACCAGACTATTGATTGTTTCTAAAACAAAAGAATTTAAAGAGACCCTATAATTCTGACTAATTAGTATTAAACTATGATATCATAGAAAGCATGGTAATGTGAAACAAAATGAAATTTTTAGAGTTAGTAGCCCCACACAATAGCCATACCGTAGATGATTTCTTTTCAATTTCAAAAAATTTACATTGCCCCTTTTAGAATGCCAAATTACCCTTTTGGGGGTAATTACTCACAGGTTAAGAACCACTGCTGTAGAGGCAAAATGACCCTAAACCCCATTTTGTTATTCTAAAGACAGAAGCTGCTGTTACCTTATGTAAGAATAAGAACTGAGAAAATCGCTATTCTAGCCCTAACCCCAACCCTACACCTAACCCAAATTCTAACCCAAGCTCTAAACCTAACATTAATCCTTACCCAAACTCAAAATCTTACCCAAACCCTAATGATAATTCAAAAAATAATAAAGAGTATATGAGCGTTCACTCTTTGCTCTGTTATTCTCTTTGTGGGCATTGTGTAATGCAACACCAGTCACTTCCTATTCTAAACACTGTCCTGGTCAATTCTAAACACTGTCCTATTCTAAACACTGTCCTAGCACTGTTGAATCGGGTGCACCTTGTCACCTACCGGTAACTAAGTCTACCTGATAGGCCTATGTACTGTTACTGTTCAGCTTTTACATACCGATAACCAGTAGGCTATCACATTCTCATACACACATCAAGTTAGCAGACAGCAGCAATTCTTTCACGCTTCATTCTTCAATTAGCCTATTTTGCGCATTTGGCATTCCACGCGATTTCCTCTGAACTAAGCTTTTTTCAACTATAAACAAATGGGTGACGTCAATTTTTGCGCATTTGGCTCGCGTTATCGAATGAAATGACAACATGTTAAATGGAATGACGATTCTTGAAATGGAACAACATTTCGTTAAATGAAACGACATTCTTTGGAATGGAATGACACTTTGTCAAATGGAACGACAATTTTTGGAATTGAATGACAATTTTTCTTAAATGAAACAATTTTTGGAATTGAATGAGAATTTGTTTAAATGGAACGACGTTTTTAGGAATGGAGTAAGAGTTTGTTAAATGCAACGTCCGTACAACTTCCGTATACTATGTTAAATGGAATTCGGTTAAATGGAATGACGATGTTGGGAATGAAATGACAAGTTGTTAAATGGAATGACGATTCTTGAAATGGAACAACATTTCGTTAAATGAAACGACATTCTTTGGAATGGAATGACACTTTGTCAAATGGAACGACAATTTTTGGAATTGAATGACAATTTTTCTTAAATGAAACAATTTTTGGAATTGAATGAGAATTTGTTGAAATGGAACGACGTTTTTAGGAATGGAGTAAGAGTTTGTTAAATGCAACGTCCGCCCAACTTCCGTATACAATGTTAAATGGAATTTGGTTAAATGGAATGACGATGTTGGGAATAAAATGACAAGTTGTTAAATGGAACGACGATTTTTGAATGGATTGACAATATGTCAATAATTTTAGAAATGAAATAACAATTTGTTAAATGAAATGACGGTGTTAGGAATGAAATAACAACTTGTCAAATGCAAGGACCAATTTTAAAATGGAATGAAACTTGTTAAATGAAATCATGATGTTCGGAATTGAACCTCAAGTTAATGAATGGAATGACGCTTTTTTGAATGGAATCACAACTTGTTAAATGGAATCATCAATGACAATTTGGTAAACGGAATGACATTTTTTCAAATGGAATGACAACTTATTAAATGGAATGATAAGTCTTAGAATTGAATAAGACAAATTGTTACTTACAACAACATTTATTCAAATTGAATGACATGTTAAATGGAATGACGATTCTTAAAATGGAACAAAAATTCGTTGAATGAAACGACATTCTTTAGAATGGAATGACACTTTGTCAAATGGAACGACAATTTTTGAAATTGAATGACAATTTGTTAAATGGAATGACGGTTTTGAAATTGAATGATAATTTTTTGTCAAAGCGCATGACGATTTTCAAATGAAATGACAACTTGTTAATGGTGCGATGTTATTTTGAAATTCAATGACAATTTCTTAAATAAAATAACACTTTTTTAAATTAAATGACTACTTTCTTCTTAAATGAAATGATAATTTTGGAAATTAAAAGACAATTTGTTAAATACAATTACATTTAATCAAACTGAATCAGTACTGTCTTGTCAATGGAATGACGGTTTATAATATGAAATGACATCTTATTAAGTGGTTAGACAGTTATTTCAATTGAATAACATTATGTTAAATGATCAAATTCTTAAATCAAATGACAGTCCTTCAAATCGAATGATAATGTCTTAAATGAAATGATGTTGTTTTTTAACTGAATAACATGTTTTTAAAGCAAATGGCACTTTGTTGAATTGAATAACCATTTATAAGCTACTTTCCTTCTGAAATAAAACAACGCTTTTTAAAATCGAATGACAACTTGACAATAACTAGCAATTCCTTCAATGAAACCGAACGATACATTGCCAATTTATACAACGATTTCTCAAACGACTGGTCAATATTTTAATGAAATCGAAGCCATGTTGTCAAGTCAAGTAACAATTCCTCAAATGGCTAGCCAATTTGCTGAATAAATGTTGTCATTCTACTTGCAAAAGTGTCATTCCAAGCAATAACATTGGTCATTGCATTTGCAAAAGTGCTATTTGAATGGCATACATTCGTCATTCTAATGGCAAAAGTGTCATTTAAAACACTAAAATGTCATTTTCAAAACCGACACTACTATTTTTTGCGGATTTGGCATTCCATATACTTAAGTAGACTACTTAAGTAATATTTTCGGTAACGAGCGACTTACTTAAGTATTTTTCATTTCTGATACTTCTACTTTTACTTCAAGTAAAATCCTCTCGAAGTAACGCTACTTGAGTAGTAATGACTTTTATGTAAAGTAGAAGTAAACACCTAGCCAATCCTTTTTGATGATGATTTGACCAATGACCACGATTTGAAGTTTTTTTGTTTGTCTCATTATATCTGGCAACTCTGCTTATCGAAAACATGTTCGTACAGGACGCGAAACAGAAGTCTGGTACGCTGTGATTACAGTCTATGTACCGGTAATGAGCCGCAATTTTGAGGTTTGGCAAGGTTTTCTGGAATTTCTTTGTTTAAGGTTGGGCGCAGTATTATTGTGCACTTTATTGTTTGTTAGGTTTTCCAAAGAAGTATTGCAGATAGATACCGGTAGTTGAAAGCCTTCACTTAGGCCTATAGCTGCCAGTATAATATACCAGTAAGCGTTTGGGCTACTACCGTAGTACCAGCATTGATAAATTATAAGATTTAGACTAGCCTGTATTTAAACTATTTTAGCAGCCTACTGTCATTTGCGTGACTGTCATTTACCGCTCTAGAGGCATGCGAGCTATACAATTAGCCATCCGAGCAGAGTAATGCATTGTTTAGATCAGTGCTCTTCAATCTTTTTTTACGTGGTATACCTTTTGCGATTTTCGAAAACTTTGTGTACTCCACAAAAAATTCTAGCCCGTGTAAGCGATGTAGACTTTTTTTGTAGATCCGATTTTTCACGCTTAGATTTGGGCGAAATTGGACCGAATCTAGCCCGAATGTAAGTGGAGACCATTTTCTTTTTTTTTTTTTAGATCGCAGTTTTGTTTCGTATACCCTCTGTATACCGAGTACCATAATTACCGTTTCGCATACCAATTGGTATATCTTGGTTGAAGATTTGTACGAATTAGATGTTACGAATCTGCGGTGACCTGCTGATTGGCTTACTTCATATTGTACATAGCAGGTTTAATCCAATAAAAGTTTAAATGGATTGTTGAACTCTACCGTTAGGTAGTGTACATTATTCCACCTCACAACGTGTACAATAAGTACGGATCGAGTTTGTTTTACTGTACAGTACTACGAAACTTATTGAATAGTTACGCCGATTCATTTACAGGTCATCTAGGGTAGTGTGTTTTTGCGTTGCATCAAACACCAGATGTTGACTCAGTCTCACTAAAAAAAAAGCATACCGAACCCTGATTAGCATGGTACAGTAGACAAACTAGACATGCGCATTACTCCTGGTTCATACGAAAAAGATTAGCGGTTTACGGCGTTGCGTTTGCTGCGGCCCGTCTGGGGTTCAATTCCCTAGCCGGTTAACGAACAGTGTTGCTAACGACTCGCCATCGCTGCGACATTTCTTCTCAAGCTGTGTTGTCCAGGCGCGGAGATGAGCCCAGAGTCCCTACTAAATCGTATTCGTAACACGCTTCGGTGTAATTTCAAGAGAATAATAAAACTTTGATTTTTTGATATGCTACCGTAAGTATGGCTTTGCTTGTACACTGATCGTAAGCGTCACAACAGCAAACTTTCGAAGAATAAACAAACACGTGAAATTCGAAATTACATTCTACTTTCATTACTTAAGTAGAATTAATTTTGACTACTTTCCTACTTGTACTTAAGTGGAAATGCTTCGCCATACTTCTATTTTTACTTGAAAGGCATTTTTGAGTAAGTAACAATACTTCTACTTAAGTAGATTTTTCGACTACTTTGTCCACCTCTGGTCCTGTGTGCATACTGTTAGTACTTTTGTTAAAAGCTATTCTTTGTTTACCCAATAATGATTGATTTGCCCATGTAACCTTGAAAAATGGATTTGCCGTAAATTAATTTGAGACGACCGAAGAAAAGTTACCTTTGAGGACACCCGCTTTAGCGTAAAAATTATGAAATCTACAGTATATCTCTTCAAAAAGTCTCGTGCAGTGGAGTAAAATAATAATATTCATTTAAAAGAATAAATACACAAAGAAGGAACACGAATTCAATGCAAGCACAGTTCAAAGGACAATTTGAGTTATTTTGTGAAATCTGCGGCCTCAATTTTATTTTCACCTTGAATAATCTGCTTTATTTTTCATTTTGTAAAAAAGCTAAAAAATAAATTTCCAATAAAGAAGGAAGGTTGCACGACAGTTTCAATTAATTATTTAATTAAAAACGATATTTTCAATAAGAGTTGACTGTTTTAAAGCCTTATTACTATTTTCTATAAGAGTTGACTGTTTTTAATCAAAGTAGAAGAATATTTATAAAATAATGAAAATTATTTAATCAGTTCCAAGGATAAAGGTATTCGAAAACTACTTGAGTCTTTTAATGGTTAATCGAAGAAAATACTTAGTTCTTAGGGAAAAAACTTTAAAGAATCCCGTTTCGGTACTAAAATTGATAAGAGGCACCAAACTCTGATATTTGCTGGGATCAGCTTTAAGAGATCGAGCGATACGTTACTCCCAAAAAAAAACTAACAAATAAACCAAACGGAGGGCAGAATTCCAGTTCTTTAAAAGCATAATGACATCTAACACAATCAACATGTCCCCTTCCCTCAAACCAACTAACCATGTTAGTCCATAGACTTTGTCTTAGCAGCTATGGCGCTGTGCCACAAGCGATAATTTTGTTTGCAAACGGAGCGATTTTTTGTCGAACACGCTCACAGCAGATTAATGAATTTGCTCAAATATCGTTGAACATTGATCTAGGATTATTGAGGTTTTTGCATGTTGTTGGCACCTTGACCCTATTTTATACGCGGGGGAGGAGCCTTTTTGTCCCCTCCCGGTTTTTTTGTGATAAGTCCCTTCAGAAAAAAGATTTTTATTTCGTATCAACTTGACTTGGATTCAAAATTCATTACAAATAACTTCTAAAAATTTGAAGTTGCTACGGCAACGGGAAATTTCCCGGTTTTTGAGTTTTGCCAAAGCCACTTTCCAAAATGTGAGCACTTTTTGTCCAATATTTAACTTAAATGACATCATAGGGCATTTTTGCTATGTAACTAACTTGACTTAGACACTTTATGATTCAGTATAAGAAAAAAAAATATACAAAGTTTGAACTGACTGTGACATCGCAAAAATGCGGTCATTTTTGAAAAATGTGACCTTGAATCACAACGATGACGTCATTACCTTAACCCTCTGTCTACCAAAAAATTTTCATGCAAGTTGCACCATTGGGGTACAATGGACCCCAGATTTTAAAAAAGTATTTGACCATAAAAATCTCACACAAATCAACAAATTAAAATTAAAAACTGCAATAAATGAGCAATTTAAAGACAAAAACAGGTAACAAACGCAAAAAAAAATACAAAAATGCTCTAATCACGCCTTATTGTATATTGGATAATCAGATAGAAGGGACTCCAAAGATTAGATGGTGCTGTGCAATTACCTTTACACCGTTTCCCGGCAGCTACGCAATGATTTTACATGTTTTTGAAGTTTTGTGACTACTTTTTCCCAATCTTCATTGTCGTACAAAAACACAACAACTTCGGAGTTTAAATAGATAATATCAACACTCAAAAGTATGGAAATCAAAGTCGATTCATTCAGCACAATGGTTGGTTGCACAAAAACCAAAACGCACAGCTTTTCAATGCTGTTGTACAATGCTTACAGTTTCAAGCGTTTAGAAAACGTCAAAATGATGCTTTCAGCCAATTAGTGATTGCAGTCCATGCAAATAAGCTGCAAATGTTTTTATTGCAGGCACAGCATTTTCGATCTCTGCTTTTTTCGCAAATGTAGCATCTGGTTTTCTTTGTCTTGGTGCCTGGTTTTCGGTTGCAGTAGTCCTTTTTCTGTTGCTTTGTGGCTGAATTGCACAACTTTTTTGCATCGACACAGCACTTGATGTTCCAGCCAGCTCTTTTTCGAAGCAAATTAAAAGCTTTCTCTTTCTTTAGTGGATAAAAATCCAGTTACTTTCACTAAGCAATTTTTGCTGTACTACCTAAGTATTGACAGAGCTAAAGTCAATGATGTTGTAAAATAGGGCTACTGACCAGGGGCGTATTTAGGAGGGTGCCATTGGGCCATGGCCGCCCCTTTGGGTCGCCAGGATAGTATAATTAGCTTAAAATGGTATGCGAAATTGCGGCAAGGCCCCTCCCTTTGTAACATGGGCAGCGGGTTTGAGCACAAAAACGGTAGGCGAAGATCTTTTTTTTGGCCATTACGTAATTTTGGGTCAAAAACCGGACTAAATTTGAATGGAGATCTTTTTTTTTTGGTCTTCCCCTAATTTTGGGCAGGAAAACGGACTTGGTTTTGGAGTGCAAAATTTTCATTCTGGTCTTCATTATCAAATTTTCTGCCCCCCCTTTCGAAAATTCTGCGTACGCTATTGCTACTGGCCATCTTCTAATCATCCTCTTGCAGTTGTAGGTTCGAACCAGCACATCCATAATGTACGACAACTCAATTTGCGCTTCTATACGCTCCATCTTTTCTCACCTTCTCTCTTACGGAAACTCTAGATTATCGTCATCTTCCAAGTAGCTTGCAATTCTTTTTCGTTTGTGGTTTTCCTAATTTGACTTCCGTTTGATATTACAGTATAAATGATCTTTTTTAAACTAATGATTTTGATATTTGTTAAAACAGATTAGTTGTTTCAAACAAAATGACTGCATTAAAAAAAACTCAGCCATTCTAAACTAAACAATGCAGGTTAATGATTGGCTTGGGGTCATTTGGACCCCATGGTATACGATGCTGTTTTTATTTTTATGCCTTATAATCGGTATATTTAAGATTTGTGATACTCTACCTTGTCAAAGATCACCTAAACTTCGAAAAAGTCAGGTAACATGGAAGTCGTATTTGCTAGTTCTTCTTCGTAATGCTAGATTAAATTTCATTTTGGAGTCCATTGACCCCATGACAGACAGAGGGTTAAAGCCAATTTTTTTTTAAATTTTGGTTAGCATCAACCTTAATGCCAAATTTGGCATTTCAATGACTTTTAATTTGAAAGTTAGATTAGAAAGGTGCCCCCATCCCCCCCTCCGTGTAAAATGCGGAGGTCAAATACCCCGTATAAAATAGGGTTAAATAAGACCATCAAATACTGTAAAAAATTTTAAATAACAACGTCAAAATCTTACCTATAGTATTGAAATCATATTTTAAAAACTTAGGTTATAAAAACACAACACCAAGACCACTGAAAATCGATAGGTTTATGTTTTTGTTTTCATGTAAATATACCAGCTCCCTTACGTTTCGATTTGTCGAGCTTGATTAGAGGAACAAGGAAGGAGAGCACTGCTGGTTGTGTTGAATTGCTAGTTATTTGGAAGCTAGCTTTTTTTAACCTTCTTTTTTCATTGGTCTTGAGACCATTATTAGCTACAACATCATGATAGGTTGAAACCACGACCATCAGACAGATACCGGAAAGCCCAACACCATTATATTGGTCTTGTATGAAACCTTAATATTAGTTAAACTTCAGGGCTGTAAAGATCAAAGTGGTCCTGGGCGATTCATAATCAGGTTCTCCCCACACCATTAGCAATTGAAAACGTTTACGTTTATTATCATTATTTACTGCTTTCAGCTTGATTTCCGAGGTTAATTTTTTAACCAAAAGTACTGCAAACTTTTTAGGCGCTTCTTTGCGTAATGAGAGGTGAGGAAAATTACCACAAGTGTTTTTCGTAATACGACCCTTATTAGTTTCTACACAAAATTGGCTTTCATAGTTTTTTGCTGAAGTTGATACTCGAGGGTGATCCAAAACTCTTAGAGCTGTCACAATTTATCTTCTTTGTTCAAACTAAACTTCACAATTTTCTAAAAAACTTTGCAGAATTTAAGTTTGTAGACCAACTTCAAACTATAGCCCAAATACTCTAATTTTTACCTTAAAACCATAGGTGTTTTTAATAATGTTTCCCAATTGCAGTGTCAATAGTTCAGTTGTTGGAACAAAGGGTTAGTGATCAGAAGGTTGCTGACTCCCTGGTCAATTTCTGAACTAACGTAGCGCAGTTACGTCCTTGGGAAAGATACTTTACGCTTATTTTTTGTTGGGACCGATACGCTGTGGTAGACCAGCCTTAACAAAAGACTTGCAAGCAGAAGCCCAAAGTTAGACCAACGCTGAGGTCTTCGTTCATGCCCATGAATGAATAAGGAGTACGAAGTTTGTTTTATTGACGTTCAAGGCTTGGAGGTTGCGCAAACCGTCGGCCCAAACACCGTAAACAGTGGCGTAATTAGGGGAAAAGGCACATGTTTATGCACTGTACTGTTATTTGTGTAATTTAGCGTTTTTTCTTTTCCCTTTCAATTTAAATACTATTTTTTTGACGAAATGACAGCTTCACCTTTGCAGCTGAATGCAAGATTACTGCAAAGCGAGCTTGACGATTTGAAAACCGTATGTAGTTGTTTGCTTCTAATGCGGCTGACTGTTTAGGCGTCTGCCGTTATTCCCAATGCTCCGTAGGTGGACTTTTCAGTTGCATTTGCTACAAACGCATCAGGAACATGACGTTTTCTGGAAACGAATCACGATGTATTGCCTCATCATTTGTGTGCGATGGAACTCCTGACTGTGAGGATGGATCTGACGAAACTGACTGCATTTGTCCCGATGATCGATTCCAATGCAATCTTTGCAAACGAGGTTCTAATTGTATCGAGCCATACTATTGCTTGCCAGCAGCGAATGTCGGTGATAGAGAAAATGATTGCGCAGGATATAATGAAGAAAGGTAAGCAATATCAGCCAGAGGTTGGAGTCGAGAACCCAACGTTTGAGACCAAGGCCAAGGACTCAAAAAAATTTAAGGCCAAGGACCGACATTTCGAGGACAGACCCTCTCGAGGCCAAGGACAGAAATGCTCGAGGCCAAAGGCCAGGAACCGAGGACACAATTTTTTGAATTATGGTCGGCAAATTTTTACTTTTAAGCGCGAAGGTATTTGCGATAATTGCATTTTGTTAAGTTTTAAATGATAATTCGAAAATAGTCGTTTCTGAAAATAGCCAATGTTATTTTGAAGTTTGACGTGTTAGCAGCAATTTGATTATGTTCCGTAGTGTGCGTTGCAATGAAACAATTAAGGCCCTAACTCGTGAATGGGAATAACTAAAATCTAAACATCTAAATGGTCAATTTTAAGGCCTTAATTTCATCAGTTAGGACTCCAATGCAAATATCCATTGCCTAATGATCATAGATCCCCACTTTTTTTGTAGTTTCTCCCACACAAACCCTGGTTAAACGACCTCTTTTTATAGAATTTTTTAAAAATATTTTCATAGTTTTTAAATGAATTTTTTAAATGAATTAGATTAGCGAATATGATATCATTATTTAAAAGTGTTGCAAAATACTGTAAATTTATGTTTTTAAAATGAATTGAGGTACCGTACCCGGTATTTGCGAGCTCAAGTCATTCAAAAAGCTGCTGGGTTCTAGGAAAAAAGGCAAAGTTCTTATTCCTCCGTTGAACAATTTCAGCAATTTTTTTTTCAGAAAATCGTAATTTTAGGGGCTTATAAAATAAATTACTCAATTAGAATTTGAAAAAAAGAAATACCTTAAAAGTTAAGTTAGAAAAACTTTCCCAATCCAAATTTTAAGACAGTCTTCTTTTTATGCTTCAGTGCACGTGATGTTTCTCTATATTCTCGCATCTAATGCTTATTACCTATCAACAAATGAGCGAGCAAGTTTCGCTCGCCAAAATACAGTTTATAAAATTTAACAAAAGATATTTGACTGCAAACAGTAACCTGGCTGTATTAAGGAAGAAGGCATTGAAGACATTCGCGATTTTCCCCGGAGCCACCCTTCGAAAGGTATACTATTTGTAGAATCGTTAAAATAATAAAGCATTGTTTTTTCAAAAAATGTCCAAGTTTTTGCGGGAGCTTCGCCTCCTTATCTTCATGAGTAGTTTGAAAAATTGGTTTTAAGTGCAGCGAGTATCTTTGCAGGCATTCGAACAATTATTAATAGTTTTATTTAATTTCACACTCGCTTTTTCGCTAATTCTTCATGCAACGTTTTTTCTGATACAGATACATCAGTAGTTTCTTACATGGAATTCTTAGTAACGCTTTTCAACACAAAAACCGTTCAGCAGATATAGCTTTGCGTTCAGACCGCTTGTCAGTGATTATAGAATTGTTCTTTCACATCTCAAAACAAATTCGTCGCAATCAATATTCGCTCACGTATTTTCATTCAGAACAACGCATTCTCAAGATACGTTTTTTTGTAATATCAGGAATATACTAACGTATTTAGTGTAAGAGGCTACCGTATTACATTTCATTATCACACACGTACTATCTTCTGAATCTGCATTTAGATAGGCTCGGTCATGTTTTTGCTTTAGCAACTCGAAAATGCTTGTGTCGCTGACCTGGACGGTTTTAGTACTGTGCTGTGCTGTTTTTGCGACCCACATTGGAGAAATTAAAAAAAAAAAAAACGATTCTACTGCCTTTTGCCTCCTCATTCTCCGATTCGAGCTTTTACACAATGCCATTTAAAATAAGATTGTTCATGACTTGGCTTTCACATTAAAATATTTTTTAAATAATAAAGTATTGAAACGAGTTGACAGGCTAGAAGTTTGGATTATTTTTTTGTCTGGTTATTTTTCTTTTCATCTAATCAACGATTAATGCTGTCCTCGAGCCGAGA
Organism: Trididemnum nubilum; assembly: GCA_963965965.1. Taxonomy (NCBI): domain Eukaryota; kingdom Metazoa; phylum Chordata; class Ascidiacea; order Aplousobranchia; family Didemnidae; genus Trididemnum; species Trididemnum nubilum. The sequence continues at coordinate 32,666,378 of OZ014473.1, read as the reverse complement.
ACCGGACATTTTCGTGGACTTGGGGGGCGTCGAGGCCGAGGACTTAAGCTTTTAGGCCAAGACCAGGGACTTTAAAATGTCTCCCCGAGGTCGTCGGACTTAACCTCTGATATCAACTAAGGAATACTTTGAGGAAAAGTCGGTTAAGACGGAACCTTGAAAAATCGTAATAATCAAAGGTGGAGTTGAGGACACAGCCTTCGAGACCAAGGCAAAGGACTCAAAAAATCCCTGGCTAAGGTCAAGTACTAAGGATACAAATTTTTTTAATTTTTTTTGCAAATTTTCCATAATTTTTGAACGTAAAAATGCTTAGAATAATGCATTTCGCTAAGCTTTTGATGACAATTCAAAAATAATAATTTTTAAAATGACTTGATGACATTTTAAAGTTTTACGTGTTAGCAGCAATGCTGCATAGCGGAATTGTGTTACACTAGAATGAAACAAGGCCGCGACTCGTGGATGGGATTAAATAAATTATTCTACACCTAGAAATGGTCAATATTTTAAGGCCTTAACTTCATCAGTTAGGGCCCCGGTGCAAACGTCCACTGATTATAGCCCCAGTTTCTGCGTAGCTTCTCCAACGCAAACTTTTTTGTTTGGTTAAACGATTTCTTTTCACAAAATTTTGTAAAATATTACACTATCTACTGTACAGTGTATACTCTACAGTCAAAGTACAACAAAATAAAATTATTTATAATGAGTTACCGTAACAGGTATTTTGTACTTTTAGATCCTTGACTTTGGAAAAACGGGGTTCTTGTAAGCGAAGGAAAAATCCTGTCGCGATCGTTGATACTTGGCTAGAGTACAACCTTTAATCCCTAGAATTGCCCACGTCGGCTGAAACTAGAGAACGACTGAGATGTTAATTGACGAATCGAAAATGGCAGTTGACAGTTCCTTGAGCTTCTTCAATCTCAGAAAGCAACACACAATCTTAAATCAAAACTTCTATTTAAGATTGAAACACAAACCAACTAACTGAGCAAAATCGCTCAACTAGCACTTTTACTAAACGGCTATACGAGCCAACCCAGATACACAAACTCGGCTTAACTGCCTACGAAACTAATACCTAAAAATCATCCACTTTCACAACATTAGAATAATGAATCAAAAACGACCCGCCAATTTATACTAAGGTAAAAGCCAACGAATATCCAGAACAACCATGATATGTCACAATATAAAAAAAATACACGAGCTTACGATAAGATTTCAACATGATTATGACTTCACAAACCCCAAGTCTAAATATAGCAATTAAGACAAGTAAACAACTAATTATTCCGGTCACTCATAGAAGACAGTAGAAAATACTAGAAAGGAATTATCCAGATTACCTCGAATATTCTAAATCAAAAAAAGCGCAAAAGTAGTAAATCAGTCACGTACGCAGTAAAATACAGCAAATAATCATATACCAGGCATTCAAAATTATTATTCGTGACAAATCCGTATACTCTTCTCAAACAATTTTAGTGATTTTTTTCTGAAAAATCGCAATTTTTGAGATTTTTAAACATCTCAAAATTAAATTTTCAAACCTGCGTGTAATGCCTGTCATGCCTGTCAATGAATCAGCGCGCATGTTTCGGCTGTCATAATACACTTTGTAGAAATAAAATTTAACATAAAACATTTCACGACAAAAAATAACCTGAGGAATGAAGATCCCAGCAAGGCTGTATGAAGGAGAAAAGCAATGGAGACATTCACACCGCTCCCCGGTCAAAGGGTCCACACTAAAAATAATAAATCGTTGTTTTTTCATTAAAAGTTTAAATTTTTTGCTGGAGCTTTGCCTCTCACCTTTATAACGTGACGTGAAAAACAATGAGATGCGGCTAGTATTTTTCAAGGCATTCTAGTAATTATTAAATTTATTTTTAATTTGACAGCTGATTTTTCAGAAGTTCTTCAAGCTGCGTTTTTGTTGGTATGGTAGTTTAATATTTTGAATTCTCAGCGACAATTTCCAGCACGAAAATCGTTCAGCGGATATGGCTTCGCCCCCAGACTGCATGCTCGTGATTAGAGTTAGTTCTTTCGTATCTCACACTAAATTATTCGCTTATTTTCTGACCAGGATGGGGTTTTGTTATTTTAATCAGCGATAAATTAATATAATGGTATGATAGATTATTCCTGACAATACTGTATTACTTCATTGTTTTATGGATCACACTCACATTTTCTCTGAATCTACAGTCAGGTAGTCTTGTATAGGTATTAGCCTTAGCAAATCAAAAATTTCTTTTGTGGCCGGACACCCGAAACCCTTATTGGCTCTGAATGACTTTAGTGCTTTACACCGAAAGTATTAGCAAAAATAAAGACAACAATAATCTACTTAATTCAGCCTTTTGCTCCAATCACATTCTCTGATTAGAGCTTTCACGCAATGCCATTTAAAATACAATAAGTTTCAGTAAAACTTTGCTACTGTGCTATTGCATTTCATTTTCAAATAACAAAAAAAAACGAATTGACAGGCTAGAAATTTATGTTATTTTTTGTTTGGGTTTCTTTTTAACCAATCAAAAAATAATGCTGTCCTCGAGCCGAAGTCAGGACATTTATGGAGACATGTTTAGGGGTTCGAGGCCAAGGCCAGCACGGGCTTGAGATTCAAGGCTATAAGGACTTCAAAAAGTGTCCTCTAGGACTTTCTCGAGGCCAAGGACGTCCTCAAGAACTCCCAATCTGATAACAGCATTTTACTGGTGATTGCAATTATCACTCACGGCATATATTCCTACAGTTGCAGCTATAGGGTTGGATTGAAATTGAATCCCTGTTAAGTTATCTTCATAACGTTAGGTTAATTTGAATGTGTATTTTCAAAAGTCAATAAATTTGAATTTTGAATTTGAATGTGGATTTTTAAAATTTAAAGAATTTGAATTTGAATGTCCTAATTAAACATTAGATGAACGTGAGCTTTTTTTTTCAAATAAAAACTTACATTGCAAAAGCAACGATTTATGATTGGTTTAGTACATATTGTAAATGTGTTCCCGTAAAATTTATCAAGCAAACTTTGTCATGGGGATTTTGTGAGGACCGGATTTTGTGATGACCGGCCAGTTAGTCTAGCGATAACGCCTCCGTCTCTGGAGCGTAAGATCTCACCACCGCTGCGACATTTCTTCGAAAGCAGCAATGTTGCCCGCAGGCACAATGACGCGGAGATGGGCCCTGCCATCTCTCTACACTTCGGCGTATACAGCAAAAATAATGAAAGATTTGATTTGGAACTTGGTGATGGCAAATGTGACGCTGCAATGTGCTTTAAAGTTGTTTTCGCAACACTTACCTTTCCTCGTCAAAGCGCAAAAGAATGAACTACGCCCAGTTGCCCGGACGCATTTTAACGAAATGCACCTTTATATTTGGCTAACGGACTTTTAAAATTACTAGTTTAATATTTTGCTATTAAACTTGCATTTAAAAACTTATGCTATAAATAAACTTAAAAAGCTTCTGGTACAGTGACAATCAAATGGATGTGTGTAAATTTTTTTCGAATATGAGTTTGTTATTACAGTACTATTGGAGTTAACATAGAATTCGTATCACCTTTTTTGGACCATTTGTTTAGTGGCAAAACAACGAAGAGGAGGGCTAAGGGGGCTCGGAAAATTTTATCCAAATGCGTGTGCCTTTAAACGTGTTTAGTCTTGACCAGGAAATAAGATAAGGGGGTAAGCGGCAAAATAACTTAACTATGTCAAATGGCTTCAAAGTTTAGCAATTATTTTTTTCATATGGTTCATCAAACGAGCGAGATGTCATTTAAATGGCGTTAATATAGTTTTTTTTCTGAAAGTTACAAAAATTGCCCAGCAGATGGGGGTTTCGCCCCAAGACCCCAGTTTGCGAGACGCTGTAGACAACTTTCAGCTTAGGGATCAAAACCCTCCCTTAGCAAAATCCTAGTTACGTGTCTGTACTCAATGTATGGCAGATTGTACCCTATTTCTTTCTATTCTGAAAGAGTTTTTGTTTTCAGCTTACAATTCAGAATTACAAAATTGTACCAAACACTCCCAAGATAGTCAATCCTTTTTTCAGCTGGACCACTTTTTGACTAGTCAGTCTCTCAAGCGCTCGATTTGCAACAATAGACCTTTTTTTTCAATCGCTCTGAAAAAACCGGTTCTGAAACATTTGAATAGCACCACTGGTACTAAGGTTAAGCTGTGAAGTTGTTTTTGTATTGCGAAACTAAGTATAAGAACGATTTAAGTTACCACAACGAATGTAAAGGCCAGATAGTATGACAATGCTGCTTTCTGCTCTCACAAAGAGTAAATCATGCTCATTAATTTAAGCGCAGCGGTCTTTAATGTCAAATAATTGCAGCGTTATGGTTTTTAATAGCAGCCTTGAATCGCATTTGAATTTTGAGACCCGCTCACAAGTCAGTGATGAACTTGAATTTGAATCTTGATTTTCAAAAATCAATGAATTTGAATTTAGATTTTGCTAAGAGAATAACCTTGAATTTGAATTCAGCTTTTTCAAAGTCAGTGAATTCGAATTTAAAAAGTGAAAAGAAAAAGAAATGAATGAATTCAATCCTGGTTGCAACTGTTCTTTGATAATTCATAATTCAATCATTTATTTTTACCCTTTACAACCTTAATAACAGCGAAAAAAATGCTTCTGTCTTATTATCAAATTTTGTTCTTCCACAATCTGACACAACCTTGATCCATGTAGTTGAAATCTGGCATATCATGTTGGAAGCAGGGTTCTCAGAGAAGGGAGCATTGCAAGATATCTTCCGTGATTTGCGATTCGAGAAGCTCCTGATTGCCGGCAATTCAACATCGCAGGCGCAAACAATCGAGCACACAACGTCATCAACGTCATGAAGTTCAGTCATGCGGATAAGATATTGAATAATAATAATAATAATAATAATGTAGTCATTTGTATTGCGCCGTTTCCTGCAAGGTAGCAAATCAAAGGCACTTTACAGAACAAATACAGTTCAGCAATATGAAAAAGTAGCACACTAAGTCACAGGCAACAAAAATTTTGGTACACTATAGTAGGCATGTCGTGCATTTGTGCAAGAAGAATACTACGAGGGAGACAAAAGTGAAAAAAATTAAAAAAACAATACTATTTAGCAGGGCTGTAGGTCTCGAGACTGGTCTCGGTCTCGATACCAATTTTTGTGGTCTCGGTCTCGGCTGTTTTGCACCGGTCTTGGTCTCGAACCATTGTGGTCTCGGTCTCGTAGCTTAAAATTGGTCTCGAGACCAGGTAATTTTTGCAAGTAAAATGAAATAGCTAATTTTGTAATTTTTGTAAGAAAAAATAAAATAGCGAGGGTCGTGTAAATTTTGTAAGTAAAATGTAGTTTTGTAAGAAACCAATGAAGCGGTTACATTATCGGTTGGACAAAGAGGTTTTGCACCTGGAGATGAAGATTGTCGCGTTTTTACGTGAGAAAAGACGTCATTCACACAAAGCGGTTTTGATGACGAGAAACGAAACTAGAATCCAAGCAAAACTACAGAGTTCTTGCCCAATTTGAGCACTGCAGATGTTTTTGCGACTTTTTTAATCCCCATGTGATAGAAGTTTTTGTGTCAAAGGATGCACACAACGTTAGTATTTTGAGATTATAGAGTGCTGCACAAATAAGCGAGAAATTTTTTGGTAGTCGTTTAGGCAGTTGTTGAGAAAAGTTTGCCTTTTCGCTTTTGCAATTTTACGACGCTGCTAAAGAAGCAAAACACCCCAACTCGAAGTAGCAAAGCTATAGGAATGAAACTATTTTACTAGCATAGTTGCTAAAATTAACGTCGATGCTCTCAAAATTTAAGAACAAATCAAAAAACAAATGAGGCTGAAAATAGGCAAAAAATTAAAAACAGCCAGTCACAATTCAAAATTTACTAATTCTTATCAAAAAAGAGTGAATACATTGTATACATATTACTTTATTGTCGATTGCAGTCGCGTAGCCAGGATTTCGCAAAGGGGGGGGGGCTTTTTTGGAAGTTTGCTACAACCGAAAACAAACTTGACCCAAATTTTCATTAGTTTTAAATTAGATTGAGGAGGTTTTTCTGTCAAAATTAGGTGATCTCCAAAAAAAAAGAAAACAAAGGTCTTCACCGAAATTCAAAGGGTTTTTCCGGCCGAAATCAAACATGCAACGGTGTTTTTCCGGCCGAATACGGGTGATCTCCAAAAAAAAGAAAAGGTTTTCACCGAAATTCAAAGAGTTTTTCGGCCGAAATCAGAAATTCAAATGGTTTTTATTGCCGAAATCAGGTGATCTCCAAAAAAAAAAGGTCTTCACCGACTTTGGGTGAGCTCCAAAACCAAAAAACTCCACTATTTTGGTCCAAACAACGGGAAGTTCTTCACAACTTCGGCTCCCAAATCTCTTTGAGAGGTGGGGGCTGTTTTCATTTTTCGAGCAAAAATCGGCCTCAAAAGCACTAAAAACGTGCTATTTTGCATACTTTTCAGTACAATGGGGGGCTCGAGCCTCTCCCGCCTCCCCTGGCTACGCTACTGGTCGATTGTCGACAACAGTGATATACTAACCCACAGTATATATTTTGTCTTTTTGTCAACAGCGAACAAACCCACTACTTTAAAATTGGCAAATTTTGTTTGTTCATGATGTATAGGCCTAAGCTAAATGTAAAATGGCAAGTGACGTAAACAGGAGGGCAAAGTGGGTTGCAGCTATCCTCTTTTTAGTCATATCACTTGTAAAATTTGATTCACGAATGCAAGCATTTAAACGTGTCATGGACTTGACCTGCACAGGTAAAGAAGAGGAGCTAAAGTGGTTGAGCAAATTAATTCTTTTAAACGGTTTCCGAATCTTAGCAATTAAGTTCTTAGCGATTTTAATAATCAAGAATCTTAGCAATTAAGTAGGTCTAAAAACGTGCGAAATATGATTCAAATGGTTATTTTTTCGAAAAATCTTAAAAACTGTCTAGTGACTGGAGCAAACCTCCGGATGTGATGCAATTAAGTTACAACAGTTTGCTCAGCGCGACGACAAGACAGTGCTGCGAAGTCGAACTTGAACTCGAAAAAACTCGGTATTTTTGCCAAACTCGCTCACGAAAAAATAATTTTGCTGATCTCGAATTTGAACTCGAATAAAACTGCCCGAGTTCGTAAAACAAAATTTAAAGATTATAAAATCGTTTGAAATATTTTTGTTGATCAAGCTTTGCAAATTGAGATTGTGTTTTTCCCAACTGTGCATGTTTTTCACTTTTTATGCTTAGGCGACCTAGAAATACAGCTAGGAGTATAAAAAAGAAACGATTAAGGTAAAAAAGCGACGTTGCGCTTTATCTTGAGTTAATTAAATGATAAGAAATTTGTCTCTTATATAGCAAAAACTTTACTATTATTGCGTTAACAGTTATCTACTCCCATGATTCTCAACCTATGGGTCGCCTAAAAATTTTTTAGGGTAGTTTTTTTTGGTAAACATCTACAAAGAGTGAAACTTGCAGAAAGCAATACAGCAATAAAATAAACGCACATGGTAGTCAACCCTTGTTGCATTTTTGTAACAAAAAACTCCAGCAGTGAAATTTTGAGTTTCTCAAGATCGCAAAGCTGTAAAACGCTTAGAAGTAGTAAACGATATATTTTCAAATTAAATCTTTCATTATGCTCGCTGTAATACGCCGAAGCGTGTAACACGTTTACTGGGCCTATCTCCGCGTCATTGCGCCCTGGCAACACAGCTCTTTTCGGAGAAATATCGCAGCGGTGGCAAGCCGTTGGCAACACTGTGTCCGATTTGACCGGCCCGAGATTTGAATCTCAGATTTTCCGCTCCAGAGACGAACGCGTTACCGCTCGACCAATGCCACGAATAATAATTTTGTATGCCTGAGATATGATTATTTGCTGTATTTTAATGCGTACGTGACTGATTTACTGATATTGCCGCTTTTTTGATTTGGAATATTCGAGATAATTCTTTTCTAGTATTTTCTACTGTCTTCTATTAGTCACCGTAATAATTAGTTGTTTGCTTGTCTTGGTTGCTATATTTGGACTTGGGGTTTGTGATGTCGTGATCATGTCGAGGTCTGTTATCGTAAGCTCGTGTATTTTTTTCTGTTGTGATGTGTCGTGGATTGTTCCGGGATGTTCGATGGCTTTTGCCTTAGTATAGGTGGGCGGATCATTTTTTATTCTGTATTCTGATATTCCAACAGTGGATGATTTTTAGGTATTAGTTTCGTAGGCAGTTAAGCCGAGTTTGTGTATCTGGGGTTGGCTCGTATAGCCGTTTAGTAAGAGGTGTGAGTGGAGCAATTTTGCTCAGTGACTTGGTTTGTGTTTCATTCTTAAATAGAAGTTTTAATTTAAGATTGGCGAGCTGCTTTCTGAGATTCAAGAAGCTCAAGGAACTGTCAACTGCCATTTTCGATTCGTCAATTAACATCTCAGTCGTTCTCTAGTTTCAGCCGACGTGGGCAATTCTAGGGATTAAAGGTTGTACTCTAGCCAAGTATCAACGATCGCGACAACCAACTAGCATAGAATTCACGCAGTGAAGAAGCTTTGTGCTTGCGGAGACTAGAAATCAAAGGTCATGTATGTCAGACTACGTAAGGACGTTATTGGTAAGGATATTGAAAGCTAAATAGCAAATATTCATAAACATTTCAGTGAAAACTTTTTTGTACGATTTTCAACGCAGCTCTGTCATCATGAAAAGTTTTTTATTTCTACACAGCTTTTAATTTAAATTTTGCATCATAATATACATGGGCCACAAAATTTTACACCATTGATTTTTTCAATAAACTTAAGTCGCATTGAAAAAAGGTTGAGAACTAATGGTCTACTCTATAATTTGTAGAAAAAGTACGAAACTTGGATAGTATTTGCTGCTCAGTGGAATAAATCTGCGAGTCTAATTTTTGACAAAAAATGAGCAAATATAAGAAATGAGTTTGAGAGTGAAAAGATTCACGATAACAAAATTAATTTCGGTTACTTAATTTTTGAATTGAAAGCTTTATACAAAATTTTCTAGCACAACGCAAAAGTGTGAAGTCTTTGTGAAAATAGATTTTAAGCAAATTAGTGCGGTATATTCGTGACAGAAAAGTACTTGTTTATCGTATTTGATGAATTCAAAAACCTATATTTTACTTTTAACAGAATATTAAACAACATATGATAGTCCTTGAATTATCATTTATTGTATCATTAACTTTGTAGTGGCAAATACTCATAGCGTAGAGCCATTGATATTTTCGTCGAACTTGAACTCGAAAAAATTTAAATTTTCGTACTCGAACTTGGACTTGCTAAAATAGACCGAACTCAAACTTAAACTCGAATAAAAATCAATCTAGTTCGCAACCAACAAAATATTTTCGGGTAAAAATTGTATTGTTTTGTTTAAGCCTTCTCTTAGCATAATCGTAGTTGCGCGCTTGGAAATCCCCCCCACATCCTAATTGAAACTCCTGGTACGTTTTTGTAGCTATAACTTTAATACGATACTTCAAATATACAAATAGCTTTTTACAATTTGTTTGTAATTTAATTCATTAAGTTTGCGTCACTTTTATTGACCCGTAATTTCTGACAAAAATAAAGGTGACCAGGCTTCGAGCTTTGAATAAGAGGCATTAAGTTCAGTTGAAGAATCTCTTTCTTTGGTGAAAATCTGCATAAAATGACATATTTAGATGTTTTGATGAAGTAATTGTCACTTCGACTAAAGCACTTTGTCATCTGAATCAATTTATATAATCGTAAAACCAACTTATGAGCAAATATGCGCTCCAAAAACTTTTTTTCAAAAAATCGAAAAAACAATTAATGACGTCATTTTATCAGTCTCGGTCTTGGTCTCGAACTTTGCCGGTCTCGGTCTCGAAGCCAAAATTGAGATCGAGATCGGTCTCGGTCTTGGTCTCGGACGAGTCGGTCTCGACTACAGCCCTGCTATTTAGCATGCAAAGTGCGAACAGTGAGAACTAATCATCTCAAATACACTTGTTCAAAGAAATAAGTTTTCAGCAGAACTTTAAACTGATTGGTAGATTCAGCGTCTTTTATGTGTGGTGGTAATGCGTTCCAAAGACGAGGCCCGAATACACTAAAGCAGCGATCACCAAATGTAGCGGTAAAGCAGAGCGAAAAGATCTAGTATCTAGAATGTGCTTACTGTACAACTGACAATGACAAATCTCATAAGCAACCTTTAATAAAAAAAAACACTGTTCAAAAAGGCAAGCAAATTTGCAACACAAACAAACAATAAAACTCCCACGGCCAACAAGTTGGAGGGGGACAAAAGAGCCAAACGCTACCAAAAGAAATTTGGAGAAAAAAAAAACAAATCTAGCCCAAGCGATGCTCCCACACAAAATAAACTACAGTATAAATCTATAATTCTACAAGTGCAAAAAATCTACTAATAAACCAAAAAATATGTAGGGCACTAGAGCGTGAGCACAATGCGGGTGCAGCAAAATGCGGGAAACAAGTGTGTGCAATCGTGTGAGCGATTCAAAGAAAAATACTTCCGGATTTCTGTAAACAAAAAATAAATGCTAAACATATGGAATAAACTAACGTAGAAATTATCTACTACAAACCAATGAACAGATTACTTACTCTTTAATTCTCTAATATCATACTCCAATAGGACTTACATACTTTTTAATAGATTACTAAAGCATGAGTGAATAAACAGCAAACTAGGAGACTTACCTTCTCTGTCCTGGGCTAAATACAAAGTGATCAAGCACATTGTGCAACAGAGAGAAGCCAAGTCAAAACTACCGCAAGGGGTCACCAGCAATTATACTAACGGTGCATGAAAACAAAGAACGGCGCTTACACCGAAAGCAGAGAAAGTACGCGACACAAATAGCAAATTAGAGTCAGTTGATTGCAGTGAACGAGAAGGAACAGGGTGATGGGTGATCAAGTCAGTCAAATATGTAGGGGAAAGACCATTTATTACTTTGAAAACATGCCAAAGAATCTTAAATTTCAGACGGTATTCAATAGGCAACCAGTGCAACTCAATGAGTACAGGAGTGATGTGATCATATTTGTGGGTACATGAGATTAATCTGGCAGCGGTATTTTGAAATTTTTGCTAGCGTAAAATTAGGTAACTTGGCATGCCATAGTATACAGCATTGCAGTAGTCAAGTTGAGAGATTACCAAACTATTTACAAGGACTTTGCAGGATTCTACAGTTAAAAACTTTCTGATCTTTCCTATTTTGCGAAAGAGAAAAAAGCATTTTTTTACTACATGTTTAATTTGGTGTTCAATTGTAAGATTGCTGTCCAGAAAAAATCCCAAGTTCTTTACTGAATCTACAAAGCCCATGCTAGAATCTTGATTGGCAGCTTTTGAAAAAGCAATAGCAGATTTGGATGATTTGCGACTAAATATAGTGTAAAAGATAACAGTGTTTAATTTTAGAACGTGTTATTGTTAATAAAAATGATATGATGCAAGTTAACTCCATTTTACGGAGGGATTTTAGCTCCCTCTCTCGTTTTTTTCGTGAGAAATTCCTTCAAAAGAAAGATTTTTATTTTCAATCTACTTTTCTTTGAGTCAAATTTCATTACAAATAATTCCTGAAAATTTGAAGGGTTAGGTTACGGAAAGTTTCCCAATTTTGAGGTTTGCAAGTCACTTTCCAAAATCTCATTATTTTTGCCCAAAATTTAACTTCAATGAGGTCATAAGAAAACGTTTTTGTGACGTAACCGCTTTAATTTAAGCATTTTGTTATTCAGTTTAAAAACACAAACCTACAGTATGTACAAAGTTGACGTCACTGCTAAAATGACGCCACTTTTATGGCCTTTACGTCACAGTGATGACATCATCAACTCAACACCGATTTGTCTAAAACATTTTGGTGAACACCAACCCGCATACCAACTTTGGTGTTCCCACGATTTTTGGTTTAGGAGTTAGGTAGGGGAGTATTCCCCCTCCGTTTAAAATGAGTAGGTGAAATAGCCCATGTTAAATAGAGTAAAGCTGAATGAGAACATTTCTTGCAATAATGGCTGCTGCTCGCTAAATGTTTAGCCGAATGGCTTGTAATGGGATAGGTTAGGCAATTTTGTGGAAGAAAGGTTATGTGGATTCTGATTCTGTTCAAGACGGAACAAATAATCTGAACTGTGTTCAATTCTATTTTGCACTGGCTGGAGACAGAACTACCCATCTCTCGTTTTGTTTTAGCAACAACTTTTTTAGTAAAAACTTTTCACATCGTTGAGTCCCATTTTATTAGCAAGTGACCTTTGAGATTTGAAGTTGCTACACGGAAGCTACCCTAGTTTGAGGTTTGTTGAAGTCCCATTTGCCCATTTTTGTCAACTTTATAAGACGTTTTTTATAGTGTATCATGAAATCAGGTTAGGTATTTTGTGATGCTAACTTCACAAAATGTCAAATTTGAACCTAAAAGCTGTTGTAACATCAATTTGGTGACGTCATCACTTCAACCCAATTTTGCTAAAAAATTTGCCATACACCAACTTGCATACCCCATTTAGTGTTCTTATGATTTCCGAGTTTTAAAATGTGGGGGTATTTCCCTTTACCGGGTAAAATGCTCTATGTCAATCGTCCGCGTAATATAGTTACGTTTGTTTTGAATGCAATAGTGAGGAACTTTCTACATGCGATGAAAGTTTGTATTGCGATGGAGCCATTAGCTATCCGTGGCTGACATCCAATGATGAAGCGAATTGCAATGGATGTCCATTTCACCGGCCCTTCAGATGCAACTGCAATCAGGAAAGAAACTTTACTTGCAAGTGGGATGAAGACGGAGGAGATTGGTGGACATGTTATGGATATAGTGGTAAGCGGTACTTAAACTGTAAAATTTTCGATGGGGGGACGCTTTTGCTGCTTTGACTAAATGCATTCGGAATGCGAATGAAATTTAGTAAAAATTATGACTCAAGATATTCTTCTTTCTCCTAAGTCGAGTAAAGACCAAAACAAAAATGTCTTTACCGCAATTTGGCACTATATTAGGCCGGAACTAGTGGGATTTATTCGTGCTAACAGGCACTTTTTTGTCTGATCATCCAGCACTAAATCTCGATGGTGGTACGCTAAATCTCCATGGAGGGACGCAAAACCTCGATGAGGGGACGCTAAATATTGATGGGGACGCAAAATCTCGATAAGGGGACGCTAAATCTCGATTGGGGGGACGCGTTCCCCCTACAATTTAAGTACTGGTGGTAAGTCGTAAATATATGCTTTGTGGGAATGCGATTCTGGATGAATTTCATTTATCAATTTGTGAGCTTAAAAGTATGCAAACCGGCCAGCTGGTAAAACGATAACACGTTCGTCTCTAGAACGGGAAGTATTCAAATATCGGGCCGGTTAAAGCTGACAGTGTTGCCAATGACTCGCCGCCACTGCGACATTTTTTCAAAAATAACTGTGCTGGCTGCAGGTGCGATGACGCAGAGATGAACCCTGCCAGCTCGTCATACTTGTTAATGAAATACTATGCTAATACAGCTAATAGGATAATGAAAGATTTGAGTTTAAAAAAATTGGAATGTGTTACTCTTAAGCAAAAAAATAATTCAGTTATTAGATTTTTAAATTCAGTCTTTAGGATTTTTATATTTGGCTTGCTAATTTTTATATTGGATTATTTTTTGTTTTTAAATTAAAAGATTGAAACTATTGCGGTGGTATCAACTTTCCTATCTAGATGTGTTCATAGTTTAACAATCAAATCAAAATGGAATATTTTATTATACTCGCTTGAATATGCCGAAGCGTGTTGCGCCCGGTCAACAGAGCTTCTTTCGAAGAAATGTCGCAGCGGTGGCGAGTCGTTGGCAACACTGTGTCCGATTTGACCGGCCCGAGATTTGAATCTCAGACCTCCCGCTCCAGAGACGAACGCGTTACCGCTTGACCAACTGACAATTCAAAAATCAAAACTTTAATATTTTTTGAAAACATTTTGTATTTAAAGTCCATTCCTTTTTGCCCTGTCCGATTTATTGCGCAAAAAGTTCTCGACGATTTAGCAAAACGTTTGTTCGGCATCCCTTAGTCTAGATTGATAAAAATTTTTCTCATTAATCACTAATAATGTTAACTCACGGTATAAATTTGCAGAAAGATGCGATCGAAAAGCTGACTGCACCGACTCATCTGATGAAATTGATTGTCAGTGCGAAAGCGATGAATTTGAATGTGACTGCATTCGCCAACTAAAATGTATGTTGGCCGATGGATGCAAAAAGAAAAACGAACTTCAAAATGGATTTTTACACTGTCCAAAAGGAAGAATGCTATTGGATGAAAATGAAAGGGTTAACATGTACAGATTGAACAAAGTATCAGATTGTAATGATATCGGTATTCCCAGCTGTGATTCTTCCACTTGTTATCACTCTTATTTTCCGGCTTGTGCTGATAATAACTGTTTTGAGTCGCATGTGCTGTGCACTTCGAATTGTAATCAGGAATTCTGTCAAAAAGTTTTTCAGTGCTCTAATAATCATACCATTTTCCTTTCTCAGTTTTGTGACGGTATTGTCGATTGTTTTGACGGCAGTGACGAAATCAGAAATCCTCCTGGATTCAAATGCAACAAATGCATTTTGCCTCAAAGTAATTTATATGATGATGTTGCGCATTGCGTTAATAATTCTGATCTTTGTTTTGCAAAAAATAATAACTGCTTTCGGTGTTTCGATAACCGCTTACTAATTTCTTCTAAACAAGTGTGTGATGGTGTAAATGATTGCTATGATATGTCTGATGAATGTCTTTGTGAAGCATACTTTGATACCGAAATATACAAGCATATGTTCGAACACAAAAACTTTCAGTGTTTTGATTACCAAAATCTAACAACATGGCATTACTCTGAAGAAAGTGATGCCTCTGAGTTTCAAGATAATTCAAAAAATAGCTTTATTGAATGTAGCACAAAATTTAAAACGTCTGTATTTGCAATAACATGTGATGGTAGACCAGAGTGTAAAGATTTCAGTGACGAATGTCAATGCTTAAACCCACCAAAATTCTGCAGCGACTCGTGCCACACCTACTTTCCAATGGGTGATCGTTATTGTGATGGAATTGAAGACCCAGCTTGGCAATACATCAACAAACCTGAATGCCCTCAAGGATTTGATGAGTTGTTTTGTTCGAAACGTTTCAGCTGCAATGCCTCGGGTAAAATCAGCATTGATGTTCTGCAAGTATGTGATAGAATACCAGACTGCGATGATAACGCTGATGAAAAAAGTTGCCGCGGTGATTCACAAATATCGAGTATCTTTTCTTCCGACAGTGAGATGATAGCAAGCTTAGCTATAAAGTCTGCATTCTGGATAATAGGTATTTTAGTTTTGGTAGGAAATTCTTACGTCATCATAACTACAGCTGCACTTCTAAAACAGAAACAAACACTCGATGGCGTCAGATTCCACCATTTTATCGTATTAAACATTTCGATTGCAGATTTTATGATGGGAATCTAATTGATCACAATTGCTTGTTATGATGCATCATTTTCTAAAATCTATCGTATAGTAGATAGAAAGTGGAGGTCAAGCTTAAAGTGCTCCGTTATCGGAAGTCTGGCTGTGATTTCGAGTGAAGCGTCATGCTTTCTTATGGTAGTTTTAACAAGTTTTAGATTGAAAAATATAACCAAGACATTAGAATCGTTGAATGCTTCTTTGCGACCTTGGAAAATTTGCCTAATATTTGTTTGGCTATTTTCTTTCTTGCTTGGAATTATTCCGATGCTACCCCAAACATCTCAGTATTTTCTTCATAGCTTCTCTTATTTTAGCACTTTTCAAAGTGGTCAGTGGTACGTAGATAAACTTAAGCAATTTGCTTGTCGGTTAGCAGCTTTAAGCAATACAACAATTAAATTCACTAGCAATGAATTTCAATCAGTTGAGGCTTTTGTTAAAAGCAGTTTCACCAATAATGCATCTATGAATCTGTTCGGTTATTATGGTCAAACGAGTGTGTGCATGCCGAGGTTTTACGATGCTTATGGAGAAAGTTCATGGGAATTTACTCTTGTAATGATTTCACTCAATTTCCTCAGGTTTGTTTTTATTGCTGTTTCTTATTCTATTATTTACAAACATTCCACTGCGTCATCTACTAATCTGAGAACAAGCAGGCCCAACAACCAAGCCACTAAAATGCAGAAACGCATCGCTCGCATCATTGCAACTGATTTTTGTTGCTGGATTCCAATTTGCGTCATGGCCTATGTGCGCCTCGGAGTTGAATTCTCTGACATCGTCTATCAGATCAGTGCTGTGCTGTTTCTCCCAATCAACAGTGCGATAAATTCAATTCTTTTCTCCCCCCTTTTAGATAAGTTAATCAGTTTGTATCGTCATAACTGACGAAGTTTTGGAAGGTTAAATGTACCGGTATGTCTTGAGCCTTCTTTAAAAGCGGATTATTTTATGACAAACTACCAATTTTAGTTGATGCATAACACTATTATTTAACCTTCTTTAAAAGCGAATTATTTTATGACAAAACTACCAATTTTAGTTGATGCATGAAACCATATTGCCTTCGGAGTTATATTTTCACTTTTTCATTGTGTAATTTCGGTAACAATCCACCTCCACTTTGCTTATATAATTACTGTGTCTACTGTAACCATTATTATGCATGCCTTATAACGCTATTTTACACTGGCTATTTGACTAACGCATTTTACACGGCGTAGAGGGGCAAAACTGCAGAAACATCAAATCTCATATGCGAATTGGTGCTCATCAAACTTTTTAAACTGGTTTTGATGTCGTTATTATAGGGACGTCATGTCCCTACTTTATAAAAAAAAAAGCGTCATTTTATTAATTTTTTTTAATAACATCTTAGACGGTTTAAATTTTGTGCATGGTTTTGTTTTTTGACTTTAAAGTGGTTTCGTCTTGTCATCATAACTTACGGTTGTCCTCTAACAAATAACAGGTGCGGTTTGAAGTTTAGAATGCGCTCTACTCAAAGAATAAACGACGTATAGCTAAGTTAAATCAATCAAAAGAAACCTATTTAACCTAAAAAAACAAATCAATTACGTCAAAATTAACGGATTAATCAAATTGTTAGAAGTAAAGAATCAAATGAAAACAGACACATATTTAATCACAGCAAATTCTAGTTCTTCACAAATATTAATATGCCTTTATACGAGGTTGTGCAGTGGCCCGATTTCTTTAGATTTTTTTCTACCTTTTTCAAAATAGGAGGTTGCCAAAGAAAATCAAGAATACCAAGTTTGAGGAAAAAATTGAGGTTTAGGGGTAGCACAGAAACCTTTCTTACCCAAGATTTGGTATTTGTTTAATTTTCGGCCACTAGACAATGCTATGTAAAATCTGTATAACTAATGAGTCATTGCAAAATTGTACATTTATTTTTGGTTTAATACATTCAAAAAACTTCGCTTCGACTTCTAAAACGGTTTACATTTATGCTTTTTGTTTGTTTCAGAAATAGTGGTCAAAATTGATCACGTTTTTGCGCTGGGAAACTATACCAGAAACTGTGTTTGAACTATATCAGAAACTGTAGACCTATCTATTTTGGCTGGTTGTGTAAAACTGAGTGAAACATAGCCTACAAGAATACTTTCTTAAAGAATGACGGTGTAGACTAAGCTGTAGGCCTATTTATTGAAATCTATTTAGCTGCTATTCTACCTTAACTATATTTATATCAGCAGCTTACTAAAAGCATATTTTTTATGTTTTGTTGTGTAAGATATGGAGTTTAGTACAATCTACTAAGTATAAGCTTTATAAAACATGAACATCAGTATAGCCTATCTGCTAGCAATACTATTAGTAGATTTGTAAATGCTCCTAGTTGGCTGCTAGGAACTATTTGTAGACCTTGTGACAATACCATCAAAGGTTCACGTTTGCCCATCACGAAGCTGGAGTTCCTACAATTCATCAATTAAAAATGATTCAGCAAGTGAAGAAGTTGGTAGATGAAATGAAAAGTTTGTACAAACGCAACTAACAGAATAAACAGTTGAAAACATTGATAACTTCAAAGAAAAATTCTCTCTCTTCATTGCCCTAGATCCATCATGAGAGTTGGTGGGGCAGCAGTTCGAGATCAGAGGTGGAGTCCTCGAGGACACATTTTGAAGTCCTTGGCCTCGAAGCCTCAAGTCCTCGAAAATTGCCCTGTCCTCGGCTCGAGGACAGCACTATTTTTTGAACCGTTGAAATTTTGTTGGAAAGCGCCAGAAACCTCGCAGAAAATTTGCGAAGACCTTTTTTTGTTGTCCTCAAGGGGAAATCGCCTGAAAAAAAAATTTTGAAGACCTTTTTCGCCTGAAAAAGTTTTTTGAAAACCTTGTTTTTGAGATCGCTTGAAAATTTTTTTGAAGACCTTTTTGTTTTTGGAGAACACTTGCGCCTGTGTTCTTCGTCCTTGGCCTTGGCCTCGAGAGAGTCTGTCCTTGGCCTCGAGAGTGTCTGTCCTCGGTAAGGCTGTCCTTGGCCTTATCCTTGAATTTTTTTTTGTGTTCTTGTCCTTGGCCTGTAGCCTTGTGTCCTCGACTCCATCTCAGTTCGAGATTAAAGCATCACTCTTCACAGTCTTTAATTATCTCCATTATTTCGCTTGGGTGAAGTCTCAAGTAATTCCATTCATTATCATTAATATAAGCTTGATTTATCAAGTTCTAAGTTGTTCAACTAGTTCTTTCCCAGTTGCTTTGGCAAGTAAATCTTGATTGGAAGTTTTTTTTGAGGCATTCTGCTTATATGGCCGAATCATGGGCGACATGACAGAACGTGCTAACGAGCTCGTAAAGGCCATTCTCGCTCGCTAAAAAGCGCTAACGAACAAAAAATCTTCGTAGACAAACTGCAAATTCTGAGCCGTCTCGCCCAACACACGTTAAAACAGTTCGCTCGAATTTTTTTGCGAGATGTTCGTAACCTGTGTTAGCACGTAATAAATACCCCATTGTGACGTCAGATGCATTTCTACTTCAAAATAATGCGTTCAAGCGTATTGTATGTACTACATTGTTATGGAAAAAGATACGTTAAGCTATGCGTGATTATTCTACGCAAGCAAATTCCTCAACTGATAATAATTAGTAAATAAACGACAAAAGTTAATTATATTTTTGGATCAATGTAAAATAAGAACAACTTTTTCCATACTATAATTTTTTAAATGAAGTAAAGCGCCCTTGAGGTTGTTGGTGGGTAAACTCATATGTTAACAGTAACTTTAGGTCTTAAGGTTTCAAAATTTTTCAAAAGTGAGCAAGTTGAAGTACACTCTTCCTTTTTAGAACAGGTAAATCTTGAGTTTAGACTGGCTGTTTTTAATTTTTTGTCAATATTTAGTCTCATTTGTTCTTGATTTTGTAAAAATTTGAAGAGCATCAATGTCAATTTTAGCGGGCATGTTTGAAACATTGTTTAATTCCTGTAGCTCTCTGTCTGCTTAAGACTTAAGTGAAGGCTTTTTTCTTGCTTTTGCAGCATCGTAAAATTGCAAAAGCGAAAAAGCAAGCTTTTTTCAAGTTGAACAACTGCCAAAAAAATTTCTCAATTGCTTGCGCAGAGCAACAGAGCTTTATAATCTTGAATAGTTGCAATTTTGCTTGCAAACACAAGAAAAGCACTGAAATTTTATCGTTTTGAATCAGCACGAATTTTAGTTTCTTTGATTGGTTTGGATTTTTTTTGGTTTGTTTTGCTGCCGAGGCTGGCAGTGTTTTTAATTTTTTCTTAAATTTTGAGCAAAAATGAGCTTCGTGTTTTAGACAATCGTTCTTATAAAAGGAGTGTGTTACTATTTTTGTCAACTTGCACTACTTAGCATTTTTTTATCAATCGAAACAGCAAATGGTTCTCAATGCAATTCACTTTTTTTTAGCAGTGTAATAGCAAACATGGCGACGATTTGAATTAATTTTCAGCAAAAATTCGCATGAGTTAGAAGTTTTCAACATTTCGCCATTAAATTTGTAAACGAAAAAGATTTCTCGCACGCTAAAAGAGTGCTTCAAGATCCTCTTTAAGTTGGCGAGGAAAATGTGACGTTTTTTTACTCGAACTGCTTTCCGCAATCGCTCGAAGAAATTTAGCGAGAAAGAATGACGTAACGGATTTCGCAAGGCTTTACATACACGTGCAAAAATGACCTCTTACGTTTAGCGAGTATTTCGTTCGTTAGCGCCTCTTAAAAAAAACTCGTTATTAAAGCGAACGAGGAAATTTCTGTCATGTGCCCCCATCTTCGCTGAGATCTTTCAATATGGAAAAGTAGCGGTTATAGAGTTTTTCGAATCTCTGAGATGTGCATCTTGTTGATAATGTAACTCCTTTGATTCTTTAGAGAAACGTCATTTTGGACGCTTGCACTTGCGATCGCACTCTTCCAGTCAATAACCAATTTTCATGATCATGTAGCAGGTGAGAATGGGGGCAAAGACTGTTTAAAAAAACAGAAAATGGAGAGCTTTGTCTTTTATGACAACACTCGTTTCATAAGCGAATAGTGCAACTTTGCATTACTGCACTTGCCTTGCCAATTCGGATATACAGTTTTTTGTCTTGCCTTCCGTCACTCGTTAATGAAAACCCCAGATACTTGAACTTCTATACTTGCTTCGGTACCGCTCAGTTCACTTGCAACAAGCACTGATTAGGATTTTTTTGAAACACGATGTACATAAGTTTTGATCGTACTTATTTTTTTTCCGGCAGTGTCACAATCAGCTGGAAATCTATCCAATGCGCACTGGAGGCCACATTCTGTGAGAGCAGAATCAAATCATCAGCAACTAGCAGACCTTTGATTTTGCACCGCAGTTTCCAATTGAAGCTCACTCATTAGCTTGTCTGCATTTAAAAAGTTTATTTCTAAAACGCCTTAGAGGCCATATTTTTCAAACTATACTTTTTTACTGAAAAATGTAGAGATTGACCATGCGCACGTTTCTATCTTCAAGTTTAGTTCCAAATCGCTTTCCATCCCTGTCAAAAGCGTTTCAGAATATTGTGTTTATTTTCAAAACTCCTTGAATCCACTCTCGGTTTACTTCCAAAACGCCTTCTATCCAATGAGTTTCTTTTTTGCTTTTGCCTAACGAGTTGTTCATAAGCTATAACAACGAACTAAAAAAAGTTTATTTGTAACACACGAGAGTTCGCTACTTGTCCAAATGTCACGGTTATTGATTATGCATGATCAATGATGCGAAAAGGATTAATTTTAGTTTAAGCTTATGACAAGTTTTTGGACGGTTCATATTTTTAAGATAAAATACTACAATAAAAATGTTCATGTCTTCGAAGCTTTTTGTCCTACACTTGTCACTAGGAATGTTTAGAATACATAGCACAGAAAAAAGAGCGGCTTTTATAGAAAAAAGTCGAGCCGTGATAGCCTAGAAAAAGACCACTGAGAAAGCGTCATTAGTACACAATCTTTAAGCTGTAAACGAATTCTTTTTGTCGGCAGAGTGCGGAGTTGGAGGTTTTGATGAAAGTTTTGAGGTTTTGATGAAAGTAGATAGATAGAAAGAAGAGCAGATAGATGGAAAGAGGAGCGGTCTTGGGCAAGAATAGAAAGAGGAGTGGATATACGGAAAGAAGAGCGGCTTTGGGCAAGAATAGAGAATCTACTCCCATCATAATGTTGAGCACAGACTGGATTTTGTAAAAGATGAAGTCCAATGGTTGAATTGAAAGCAAAAAATTGGGTATTAGTCTGGGTGGAAGATTTACATCGACGGGCAGAAAGCAAGCGTTTTTGGGAAGAAGAAAAAGAGAGGATAGATTTGGAAATGTGTTTGTTTAATTCTGTTCTGCTACCTTTGGGAGAAAAGACCTACACACCGACTGATGTCGCAGTGGCATGCGAATTGATACATCACTTTGCTATTCTATAAAGCAGGCCGGACACCGTTGTTTGTAACGGAGAGAAGCTCGTTGGCAGAGTAAACAACAACTCATGTTTCCACAGCGGAAAAGAACTGTTTGGCAGTAGATTCAACTTGCTTTTCAAACCGGGTAAAAACAGAACCGAGCCATGGGAGACGTAGATAGTCGGGGCATCTTTCTGGTCCAAATTTATGCAGAGCGTGAATAGCTTCATCTTCTTAGACATAAATCACTTGATAACGTGCTTCGGGTATCTGTTAGCATGTAAAATGAACTAGGTTTTGTCTAGTTTCGATGGCTATCTTGCAGGAGGACAAATGGCAAGAGCCCGGTGAGTTCAGGTCAGGATTAAGTTAGTTTTGCGTTTCTGTGTACTGAAGGAATTCCAGCGTAGATATTGATTGGTGAATATGGGTTTACGGTAGATGGAGGTGATGAACTTGAAAAGGGATTTTTTAACCAACACGTCCAGGAAAGGGAGATCAGGTTAGATTCTTTTTCAAAATTAAAGCGAGGAGAAGGGTAAAGCGAGTTGAGGCAGATGTGTAAGAAATTATCGCACTCATCTTCGTTGCTGAATACTAGAAAAGTGTCATCTATATAGCAGAAATACATTTCCGGCTGGAAAGTGGTCTGAAAAGGTTAGATTCATGGTATCCAACAAAAAAATTTTGGCAAGAGCTAGTCCAAGGGATGATTCCATGGCAACTACGTCGATTTGGTGATGAATGTGTTATTACCATATAATTGGTAGTTGTATATATGCCTTTCTGCTTATGCTTAGTGTTTCAGCAACTCTGTTTGCGGAGTTCTTTGCTCGATCTTTTTTTTTTTTTTGGAATTTCATGCGGAGTTGCATGCTTTCTATTTTGGGCATGAAATATGTCGCCTTAGTGACGTGTAAGGTCTTGAACTTTTTTTTTTGTTTCTACAGGCTAAGTTTGTCTTTTGTGTATGCGTTTCCATTGTTTTTTGGTTCTTGCTAACTTGTACATATTGTGCACTCTATTTGAATAAGGGTTGGTAGAATTAGTGGAACAACAGGTTATGGGCCCACCACGCTTCCGCTGCGCCAGTGATTAGTTAACAGTATTGACGGTGATTTGTTAGCAATGTACTGGTAGGCCATTGTGAGAAGATAGATGATAAATTTGTTATCGAAAAGCTGGATGGGTCAAATTAGACAACTTGGAAATTTCAAATTCGCCATATTTTGTTAGCCAAAGGGCTATGGAGGCGTGTAGAAGGAACTTCAACTGCACCAGAAGGTGATGGTGATGACGCAGTGAAGAAACGAGCCGAGTTCTTACTAAATGCACAAAAAGCCCTATCGGCAATAGTACTATCAATTCATACAACACATTTGTATTTGATAACTTTTTGTGAAACTCCCAATCAGGCCTGAAAAGCTTTGAGTCAGCATTTTGAAAGAAACACATTGGCTAACAAATTATTTAAAAAAAAAACAGTATTTTAGAATCAAAAGAAAAGAAAAGAACTCCATAGAACATCACTTGAAGGATATGACGGACATAACCGATAAACTGGCAGCTTTGGGGCCCCTTGTGTCGGAAGAGGATCAGATAGAAACTTTACTTGGTAACTTTCCCCCAAATTTTCTACCTTGGTTATCGCCTAGGAAGCAAGAGGTGGAGAGTTGAGTCTTGGAGGTGTGCAACAAGCTCTCAGACATGAAGAACTGAAACTGAGAGGAATGAACGTCAACCTACATGCGTCTAATAAAGTCACTGAGTCTGCTTTGGCAGAGACTCAAAAACGGGTGTGTTACGGATGTGGTAAGCCTGGGCGCATCAAGCGCTACTGCCCTGAACGAACAAATAGATCACAACCGTTTCTGCCACATAATGCAAAAGTTGCTGGTCCAAGCAAAAGTAATGAAAGCAAACCTGTGTACGTGGATAATTTGCTGTTCTCTGCTGTAAAGACTGATGACTGTTTAAATAGTGATTGTGAGTGAATAATTAACTCTGGTGCATCGAGTCATATGTCTCATGAAAAAGATATTTTTCATGCTTACAAAAGTTTTGGTGTTCATGAAACTGTTGGACTTGGGGATGGTAGATCAGTTCAAGCATTTGGATCTGGTCAGATTCGGTTGAAAATGATTTTTGAAGATGGTAGAAAGTTTATGAATGCCACAATGTGTGATGTATTATGTGTTCCTAAACTTAACTGCAATTTGTTTTCGGTGAGAGCTGCTGTATCTAATGGCAATACTGTTCGCTTTAATGATGATGGATGCTATATTTACAACAACGAGCAAAGTTTATGTAGAATAGGTTATTTGACTGGGAAGCTTTATCTTTTATGCTGTAATGTTTATATAGCTGATAAAGGACTGTTAGCAAATGACAAACTACCCAAACTTGACCTGTGGCATTAAAGGTTAGGTCACCTAAATGTAAAATAACTTAAAGAAGCAATCTCGGAGTTGAATGTTAATGATGTTGAGAGTGGGTTAAATTTTTGTGAAAGCTGTACAAAAGGGAAAATGCACAAATTACCAATAACTCCAAATGCTATACCCATACCCACCACAAGAAAGCTTCAGATTGTACATGGTGACTTATGTGGTCCAATGGAAAGTGTGTCACTTGGTGGAAACAAGTATTTTGTGACTTTTGTTGATGACCTAACAAGATGCAGTAAAGTGTATTTTTTGAAGCACAAATCTGAAGTTTTTGAGGCATTCAAGCAATATGAAGCTGAAATGACAAATGCCGCCCAAAAGCAAATTCAAATTTTAAGAAGTGATAATGGCGGTGAATATTGTTCTGCTGAGTTTGAGAGCTATCTAAAATGCAAAGGCATAGTTCATCAGTTCACTGTTCCACATACACCTGAACAAAATGGTGTTGCAGAAAGAATGAATTGAACATTAATGGAAAGTGCACGTACTATGCTGAGTCATGCTAATTTGCCAAAGCGTTTTTGGGGAGATGCTGTATCCACTGCTGTGTATTTGAGGAACAGAGTACTTACGTCTTCTCTCAATGGTATGTCACCATATGAACAATGGCATCTACGTAAACCGGAACTGAATTATCTTTGAGTGTTTGGATGTATTGCTCATGCCCACATTGTTGATGATGAGCGACAGAAGTTGGACTTGAAAGCTTAAAAGCTCAGATTTGTGGGATATTCATTGTGCTCAAAAGGGTATAGACTTTATAATGAAGAAACAAAAGATTTATGTCAGACGCAACGTGACTTTTAATAAAACTGAATTTGGCTATGTTCACAAAGCAAATGTGAACTGCCTAATGATAATGTACTCGAAGTGCCAGTAACTATTGAACCAGTGGGAGACAATGAATTTCAACTCCAAAAAAACGTGATTGAAGATGAAGGACTCCGAAGATCTGATAGAAACAGGCGACCTCCTGTTGCCTATGGATTTGATGAGTATGCTGACTCGGCTAACTGTGATACAACACCAGCTGTTGCTTACACTGCTTGTCTTATTCAATCATTTAAAGAAGCAATTCAAAGTGACCAATCGCAGTGCTGGAAACAAGCAGCAGAAATTGAGTATGCTGCAATTGCTGCATTACAAGAAAACAAAACCTGGAATTTAGTGGAATTACCTCTCGAACGAAAGCCAATTGGTTGTCGATGGATTTTCAAAGTCAAGTATGACAGATTTGGAGCAGTGGAGCGTTATAAAGGAAGGCTGGTAGTAAAGGGTTATTCTCAGCGATATGGTATTGATTATGATTAAAGGTTTGCTCCTGTTGTAAAAGTTTCTTCAATTCGAGCAATTTTGGTGGCTGGGTTAGAAAAGAATATGATTATTCATCAAATGGATGTTCAGACTGCATTTCTTCACAGAAAATTGAATGAGGAAATATACATGTTGGAACCTGAAGGATTTGTGGAACCAGGACTAGAACACTTGGTATGCAAGCTGAACAAGTCTCTGTATGACCTTAAAGGGAGGGTGAAGCCTTACCCAAGTATGACATCAAAAAATCGCATTTAATTTTCTGATCACAAAGCAAAAAGAATTTTTTTCGAAGATTGCCTAGTTTTTGAAAAAATCAAAAAAATCCGTTTCAACTCCGCACATTTGGATTGGATTGGCTAACAATTTGATGACGTACTGATTGGTTTGCATAAAAAACGCGAAAGCTTGTTCACAATGGTAAACAACAAGGATAAGCGAGATAGGAGTAAGAAATCACGCAAAATTACCAAAGAGAGATAGCTTTAATAGCGGCCATTTTTTTAAAACGATTGCTTAATACATTCTTTAGCTTATATGCGTCCGATATACCACGTGTCGGTATACCAATGTATAATCGCGGTCTAACTACCATATAGAAGAAACAGCATAGGTGGGCACAAGTCCGTTAATCCGTTAATAACGAAGCTAACTTTTTCACTAACTCGTTAATCCGTTAAAAAGTTTTTTCATATTAACGGACTAAATTAACTTCCGTTAAGTGCTGTTAACGGACTAAAGTAACTTCCGTTAAGTTCTGTTAACTTCCGTTAAGGTTTTTATCATTAATATCTTGCAGCTTCGTTAGTGCATTTGAACTTGTTTTTATCTTGAAATTAGATTAGACTGTAAAATGTAACTTTCAAAACACAAAAAGACCACCATAGCAATAAATATTTCCTTAAAATCAGCTCAACAGCGTCAATACGTGTTCTAGAAGCGAGTGAATAAAAAGAAATGTAAATTACGCGCAAAATGTTAACGGATTAACGGACTTTATTAACTTCCGTTAATTAAAGCTGAAAATAACGGATTAACGTTAACGGAGGTGTAAAGTTTGTTAACGGACTAGTGGTTAACGAAGCTAACGTTTTGCATTAACTTGCCCATCTATGAGAAACAGTATACACACTTTAAGCTAAAGAATGTATTAAGCAATCGTTTTGAAACAATTGCCGCTATTAAAGCTATCTCTCTTTGGTAATTTTGCGTGATTTTTTACTCCAACCTTGCTTATCCTTGTTGTTTACCATTGTTAACAAACTGTTGCGTTTTTTTCGCTAACCAACTAGTACGTCATCAAATTGTTAGCCAATCCAAATGTGCGGAGCTGAAACGGATTTTTTTGATTTTTTCAGAAACTAGGCAATCTTCGAAAAAAATTCTTTTTGCTTTGTGATCAGAAAATTAAATGCGATTTTTTGATGACATACTTGGGTAGGCTGCACCCTCCCTTTAAGCAATCTCCGAGATGCTAGAATAGTGTTCTTCATGAATACTTGATATTGCTTGGTTTCAAGCGCAGTGATGCAGATCCTTGTGTGTAGGTTGACAATTCAGATTCTTTAATGTATATTGCTGTATATGTGGATGATTTGATTATAGCTGCAAGTTGTGATGATAAGCTGTCCAAAGTGAAAGCAAGTCTTTCATCACGATTCAAGATGAAAGATATGGGTAAACTGCATTTCTGTCTTGGTGTGAGCATTTATTTTGATGCTGAGAAGAAGTGCATTCTAATGCATCAAAAACAGTACATCTTACAAATGCTGGAACGCTAAGGACTAATGGAAGCAAAAACCCGTGCAACGCCCTTTGATACATCTGCAAATTTGCAAAAATCTGAAAAAGAAGAAGTTGATACTAAGAATCAAGCAAACTACCAATCCCAAGTTGGTAGTCTACTGTATGCAGCAATTGCAACACGTCCTGATACAGCCTTTGCTGTTGGTGTTGCTTCAAAATTTAATGCCTATCCTAGTGCGGCTCATTTTAAGGCTGTGAAAAAAATCTTTCAGTATCAATTATTTTTCTTTATAAAGTATTGACGAAATAGATTTTCTTTATAAATAAGATAAGAGCAAATTTTACAATAAAGTATGTAAGCTTGACACAGCCGGGATTGATTGCTTTTTCTAATGCTGACTGGGCTGGTGACCGTGATGATAGGCATTCCACTTCTGGCAACGTCTTTATTTTTGGAGGTGGAGCTGTGAGCTGGCTCAGCAAAAAACAAGCTGTTGTTTGTTGCCTTATCGACATCTGAAGCAGAAAATGTGGCTTTATCTTCTGCCGCCCAAGAAGCCTTATGATTAAAGCGACTGTTGATTGATTTAAATGTGATACATGACTGCCCGATTGTTATTCAAGAAGACAATCAAGAAGCCATGGGTGCCGAAACCCGGGGGGGATATATACCCCCAATAATTTGACTGTATCCCCCCAATAATTAGAGTGTGGTTTACATCTGCATCCCACCCAATTCTTTGACTCTGGTGTGCACAGTAGCGTAGCCAGGAAGTTTTAAAAATGCCTAAAAACAGACAACCAAATTTGATCGCTAGTGTAAAAACGCCAAACATAGGTTTTATCATTGGCCTGTCAACCAAAATGCAGAATAAGAAAAATACCACGTTTTTAGCTCTTTTGAGACTGTTTTTTGAGCTGAAATTGACTAAAAAGTGATTTTAAGCATCTTTTGAAACATATATTTAGAAGGAAGGGGAGCTAATTGTCAAAAATTAAAGTTACAAATCAATAAAAACTTTGAAAAATGCCCAAAAACAGACAATCAAATTTGATCACTAGTGTAAAAACGCCAAACATAGCTTTTATCTACAAATATATTATAAACTCAGGAATAAGGAGAGGGAGAGGGGAGGCTATTCAGTGTTAGTTAATTACCAATCACTTCTCTCAAATATCTTTCCATTAGCCCCCCCCCTCAATTATTTTTCTTTATAAAATATTGACGAAATACATTACTCCGTCTGAGTTTTATTGAATAATAGGATTTTATGATTTACCAGCATATAAACAAAAGAACTACAATGTTATCATTAGCCACTTCCCATATAGCTCATTAATGCAACTAGTTGAACCATGTTGCGCTGCCAATTTCTATGCCACGTTTTAAAAGCATTATTTTTTATTAAAATAGCTCTAAAATTAAGTTATTTTTGCCAAAAAATGCAAAATTTTCGAGCGCTAGAGCCCCGCCCCCAGACCTCCAGCCTCCGGCAACTGGGGGCTCAGCCCCTAGACCTCCAAGACAGCCCCCCCATTGCGAATGTCTGGCTATGCGCCTGGGTCTGCATTTGGGCGCAGGTCTCCACTAGAATTCGGGGAAAAAAGTGCTCCAATTTTGGTAAAGACTTTTTTTTTGGTCTTCACCTGAACTCGGGGAAAAAAGGTGTTCCATTTTTGGCGAAGATCTTTTTTTTTGGTCTTCACTTGATTTACTTACCTGAAAAAAATCGTGGTCGAGGTTCATCCCCCCCAATTTTGAAAATAGGGCAAAATTGGGGTAAAATTGCAAATTATCCCCTCCAATGCTCAACAAAGAACGGCACCCCTGCAAGGAGCTATTGCTATGTCAAAAAACCCTGTATTTCATGGACGTACAAAACATTTTGACATTCGATATCATTTTATTCGAGAGGCTGTGGTGAATGGAACCATTGAACTTGAATATTGCAATTCTGAGAACATGGTAGCTGACATTTTCACTAAAGTACTATCAAAGCTGCGATTTGAAAAGTTACGTGCTTGCTTGGGCCTTGAGCCACTCATTTCCCCACATACCAATTAGGTGGGAGTGTTGTTGCCATATAATTGGTAGTTGTATATATGCCTTTCTGCTTATGCTTAGTGTTTCAGCAACTCTGTTTGCGGAGTTCTTTGCTCGATCTTTTTTTTTTTTGGAATTTCATGCGGAGTTGCATGCTTTCTTTTTTGGGCATGAAATATGTCACCTTAGTGACGTGTAAGGTCTTGAACTTTTTTTTTGTTTCTACAGGCTAAGTTTGTCTTTTGTGTATGCGTTTCCGTTGTTTTTTGGTTCTTGCTAACTTGTACATATTGTGCACTCTATTAGAATAAGGGTTGGTAGAATTAGTAGAACAACAGCATAATGTTATCATAGCTAAACTCGCCAGAAGAAGCAGCTATCTCCATAATTCAACAAAGATTTGCCTTGGAAAAGGTGCAGGAGTTGATCCGAACTGTTGAGGACGTCAGCACAGATTTGAATAGTCTCTGCTAGAAGGACAGTAGTAAATTAACTCTTAATTTTAAAAGAGTTTGTCAAAACTCTTTGATTACTTTCCCGGTATGTTGCGGTCATGGGCGTAGGAGCTCAAAATGATTTGAGGGGGCACCAAACGTTTGCCCGTAAAATGACTTGATACATTGAATTTTGCCCGAAAAATTAATCGGTTTTTATGTCCAAATTAAGCTGATCTCAAAAAAAAAGGTCTTTACTGATATTGAGACGGTTTTTCTGTCCAAATTAAGGGGTTCTCCAAAACAAAAGCAAAAAAAGATCATCTTGACTCAAATTGTTCTATTTATTTTCTACTTTTCTGTTGGTTTCCAAAAAAAAAGTGAAGGGAAGGGAAAAAGAGATTTGGTTGGGCATGCTAAACATTTTAGGGGGGCGAAATTGCGCAAAACATATGAAATTGCCCAAAATTTTGACGCAAAATTTCCAAAAAATATGAAATCGCCCAAAATTTTGACGCAAAATTGCCCAAAAAATATGAAATTTCCCAAAAATTTCACGCTTGATTGACTCGTTAAAACCAAGCGGAGGGGCCAGTACCCACCGGCCCCCCCACCTCCTACGCCACTGGTTATGGTTGTACGCAGCGTTTAGCTTAGAGGTGATAGCAACTATCCGTAACGTCACTAAAGCTATTTTTTATACAATTTTGAGTAAAAACAGCAACCGCTTAGGTTTTATAGGCACTACAACAAATGCTTCTAAAAACAGTTACGTTTAGATTTAAATTAATTCTAGATGGAAAAAATTTTCCAGAATTTGATTATGTTTAGTTTCAAAACACATTGTATCCACTTTTTTAATTTAAATAAACCAAAATAAAACCTAAACTAAATATCGTTAATTTATCAAACTTTTCGGTTTTGAAGAGGAATACGTCTGCAATTCCAAAAAAGTGAAATTAACAAAACATTCGCATAAAAAAGCTTTCATACGGTTTTTACCGGTTTTATCAAAAACATCAAAAGTGGATATAAAGCGTTTTGGAAATAAGCTTTTCATTCGTCGATCCAATTCATGTAAACAATGAAAAAGAGAGGAAACAAAACGCACCCTCGTCGAGATTCAACGCCTACGATGAAACCTTT
Organism: Trididemnum nubilum; assembly: GCA_963965965.1. Classification (NCBI taxonomy): domain Eukaryota; kingdom Metazoa; phylum Chordata; class Ascidiacea; order Aplousobranchia; family Didemnidae; genus Trididemnum; species Trididemnum nubilum. The sequence continues at coordinate 32,635,255 of OZ014473.1, read as the reverse complement.
GATTGCTTGCCATTTACCCAACCACAAAATTCCAGTCAGCATCATAGAATGACTTGATGGCATGTAACAACTGACCATCAACACTATTCTCCAGCAAAACCCTCCAAAGTTAGCAAGGCGATCATATACTTTTTTGCGATCGACAAAGCTTGTAAAAATGTGGTATTTTCAAGATTTTTCGAACATTGAAAAAATTAATTGAAGAAAACAATGAAATTTTGGTCATCAAACAAACGCCGTAGCGTCATTGAAAAATGAAGGAGACAAAATTTTTTTGCATAGCATGATGTTTGATTGAAAAACCAGTATGGATAATATGGCTGTCAAAGAGAAAAAACGGAAATTATGTCAGCTTATCAGTAAGATACTTTTTTAACTCAGCTGTCTACAATAAAAGACCGACATTATAGATAACTAACAATGATCAGCATTTTTCAGTTTAAAATTAGAGCCAGATATTGAATTGCTCATTAAAATAAAAAAATATGCAATAATCGGCTAGAAATTATGCTTATTACAGTATAGGCCTATAATGCAACATTTGATAAACTTTGATTTAAGAAGTTCTGTTGTTGACTATGTTCTAAACAACAACTTTAAAAACAGAAGAAATGATTAAAAGTAATCTCAAAGTTCGACTAATATTTCAAAAACATTCAAAAAAAAATTTTTTTTATTTAAGTTGCCAAAGATTTGATGTCACTGTGCTGCACTAAAATATTGACAAATTTTTAGGAAATAGACCAAAACGGTTTTGTGCGCAGTCTCCAACTCGAGCTAAAATAGAATTAGTCACCATAAAATTTTCAAATTTATGGGGCAGCTGCAACACTTTAGCCTATACACACACATAAAATTGTAAATTTGATTGTTAGTTAATCCCAATTAAATATCTCACAATTTAAGAACTCTACATTAACCCCAAAGCTATGAATAACTCAGTAAATACAGTATATCAGAGATGGAAACCGGTCGGGTCGAAATTCTTCGACCGGCCGGTCAAGCCGGTTGAAATACCGGTCAAATTCTCCTTTTGGCAACTAAAAGATATCCAAGCACCAACCGAATTATGCTCATATATTTTATCATAAATAAAACTTTTTATAAAAAATCAGTGTTAACAAACCACACCTTTCGAAAACACTTGTTGAATGGTTTCAAGCTGTGACTAATATGCTGTGACCATTAAGACATGCACATCCAGGGACGTATATAGGGTGAGAGTATTGTGCCATGCCTCTCGACTTTGGGCCACGTCACAAAGCAAAAAAGTGCAAAAGTTAAGTTAAAATCGCGTAATCAGATTCTAATAAAGCATGCATGTGGAAGAGGCTTGCGCTACCTGGCATTTTAGCATCATTTTAATCAGCTTAAGAGTAGAAGTGGCGCAGATTTCAGATTTTTTAGCACATGCTAAAATCTTGCCGCTTTGTAATACTTTTTTCAACTTAAATTTACCACCCTCTACACTGGGCAAAAAAGACACAAAGCTCTTATTTTTTTTATATCTAACTAACCATGGCTTGTTCTGAAGTAGCAGCATTTCTACAAACTGCTGGAGCACATTATATTTCGAATGTTTTCTAGCCAATGTCATAACAGTTTAGTGTTTTCAATAAAAATAACGGACGCGTTGCGTTCATCGGGATAGTTATTCATAACGACTTCGTACTATCGATGAGTTTATCTATTGATTTGACGCTTCGCTTCCCAAACCGGGAAGCTTCTTCAGAACAATTTTCGGCAGTGCTGCCTTTGCAGTTACAAAAAGGTAAATGAGAAAAAAATAATAGCAGAAGATAGGTAACAGTAAAAACATACGAACATCACAATACCTGTACTATTGCACTCAAAAACATTAAAATGATGGAGCAATAACAGTATATAATATTGAAAATTATGTCACTAACAGCGTGAAAAAAATTAATAATATTTGTAACAGCAAGCTGCTTCACTAACAGTTCAAAAAGTATGAAAAGAATCTATTGCAAAATATTATGTACTGGAAAAGCTTTTCAGCTCCGCAGAGATTTATATAGGGACGGAACACTTAATATAAATCTCTGTGGAGCTAAAAAGCTTTTTCAGTACAAAATGTTTTGCAATAGATCCTTTTCATACTTTCTCAAACTGTTAGTGAAGCAGCTAGCTGTTACGAATATTATTAATTTTTTTCACGCTGTTAGTGACATAATTTTCAGTATTCCTTTTTTCACGCTGTTAGTGACATAATTATTCCTTTTTTTCACGCTGTTAGTGATATAATTTTCAATATCATATAATGCTATTGCTCCATCATTTTAATGTTTTTGGGTGCAATAGTACAGGGTGACACAAAAAAACGGTCATCACCAAAAATCGAATAACTTCCAAAATTTTGTTTAAATTGACATAAAAGTTCAGATACAGTTGGTCAAGTCTATTTAGCAAACATCTCAAAAGTTTCAACCCTATACGACTTCAAAAAGTCTTTGTTTCACTGGGCTTTAAAAATGTGCTCAAAATGAGCTCCCTGGCGTTGCAGGCATACTTGGATCTGACGGGCAAAGTTCTCGATTACTCTCAAGCATTCCTCCCTTGGGATCGCTCTTATTGCTACTGTGATTGCTGCCTTCAGGTCAGAGATAGCCTGGGGGTTGTTGACGTACACCTTGTCTTTAAGGTATCCCCACAGATAAAAGTCTAGGGAATTCAAATCTGGTGAATGTGGCGACCATTCTGGGTCACACCTGCGGCTGATCAGCCGGTCAGGAAACGCTGTTGTAGCCATGCCAATGATTGGTTTGAGTTGTGAAGAGTGGCACCATCCTGCTGGAACCACTGGTGGACCCTGACGACTCCTCTTCGTCGACCAAGTGCTGTCCAGAGTTTGCGAAGCACCTGGAGATATCGCTCAGTGTTGATTGTCACAGACTGCTCGTTGTAGTCCTCGAACCAGAATGGTCCAATGATGCCATGTTTGGAGAGGGCAACCCAAGCAGTGCACTTAACGGAGTGTAATGGTCTTTGCAGACAGTGCTCAGGCAATGTGGTACCCCAAAAGACGTTATTCTTAGAGTTGACGTGGCCTGACAACAGAAAATGTGCCTCGTCCGAAAATCAGACATTGTCAAGAAAGTCTGGCACTGCGTCAATTTTGTCAATTTTTTCGAAAGTGGCACACGATCACTCGTTTCTTCATGTCGTCAGGTGTTGAGATCTGCGATAAGAATTCTCCGCACAGACTCCAAGTTGATTCCCAGCTCCTGACTTCGCCGACGCAAAGACTTGTCTGGGCTGCAGACAACAGAGTCTCTGACAGCAGCAACTTTGCTTGGTGCCCTTGGTGATTTCGGTCATCCATAGTGTGATTGTCTTGTGTCTTTACTGTTGAGGTTCAGCAAAGTCCCGTGGGTTCTGAACTTGTTGACCCATCTGTAGATCATTGAGTGGACAGGAAATTCAATTGACGACATTCAAACCGTTTTTTGAATTGTAATTGAGCTGCGTGGATAGAGTTCTCCCGAAAATATGCCTCAACTATTAATATCTTTTGTTCAGTACTCCATTGCATCTCGAAGATTAAATTTGGTACACTTCTAGAGCATTAATTTTAATTCCTAAATCTGAAAAATGAAGAGAATTCATTATTTATTTCCAAAGTTATTCAAGGTTAGGTGATGACCGTTTTTTTTGTGTCACGTTAAGTATTGTGATGTTCGTATGTTTTTACTGTTACCTATTTTTTGCTGTTATTTTTTTCTCATTTACCTCTTTGTAACTACAAAGGCAGCACTGCCGAAAATAAGTTTAGTGTTTGCTGCTCGACAAATCGCAAATAATCTGTCACCAATAGCTAAAAAATTGTAACTTTATTTTTTGGCCTTTTGCAAAATATCATTAGAAAGAACATCTAATAATTTAGCTTGTGCCCTCCAATGCTTTTTATGCTTATTTTGTGCACGTTTTCGTGCACGTTTTGTGCACGTTATTGAAACCGAAACATATCCCAAAAAGGTCTTAAAATTGAGTCATTTTGGCAAAAAACGCAAAAGATTTTTTGCGTTTTTTTTCTGAGACCCCCTCCAAAGTCACAAATTTTAACATCTCACCCATGCCCCCCCCCCTTTTGAAAATTTTTTATTAGATACATTGAACTGTGAACAAAAACCTTCTGCAAAAAAATCAGTCGACCGAACCGGTCAGAAACTGGTCGACCGGCCGGTCAATTTGCTTCAGAGAAATAGAGTTTAAAAAATACCTTCCTTCAGTCAATCACAGCCAAAGTCCAACAAATTTCAAATCGAGAACCAAATTGTCTTTGGCAATAAAAGGACAGGAATCGACCAAAGTCCTTGAGTGAGACTGTGGCTGGTATCAATCCAACAATGAGGGGCTCTGCTTTCCTGCACGTAGCGATGAGCGGTGAGCGATTCTTAGCTGGTCCAAAACGCATGGACAGCCAACCTTCTGTCTTCGAAATAAACGTGACGCAATCGACCTTCGACTTCGACCCAATTCACAACTCTTTGTGATGCGGCTCTTCATCGTTTTTGACTTCATAGCCGCTCTTCGATATCCAGCAAATTAAACTGCACTTAACTTCGAAAAATACTGCCAGAATATCAATTCCACTTTATGAACCAGCTCAACCTGCCGTGCAGACCAACGCTGTTGTGCACAAGCGTGCAATTCACCACTTTAGTCCAACACTCCAGTTCAGCACTAAAAACCAAGGTGAACACACGGGCGTATATTTATATAGACCAAAGGTACATGGTCAATCACGTAGCAATGAACATAGACATATCAAGCCATTGTTATTTAGATCATATCTACTCAAACCTCACCCAAAAAGAAGCTATAGGTAAACCATGCTTATTTTACATATCTGACCACTTGCCGACTTGTGTAATAATAAACAGCTTTAGTGGTAACGAGAAATTCAAGTCAAAAATACAGAGGTGTATGTAAACCTTTCAAGTAGAAGAATTCATTATTGATCAAAATTGCCAATTGCAAAGCTGTAGTAATATAAACAACCAAGACACAGATGTCTATAAAGATGTCTCCGGAATTACTGAAATATTTATGAAAACCTTAAATAACCATGTACTCCTAAGGCCTGTGTCTCGACGTGAAAATAAACTGAATGAGAAACTCTAAATAACTAAAGACGTTTTGAAATCAATCAATACAAAAAAAACTTATATAAATCTTGTTATAAGTGTTCTGAAGTTAACAAATTTAAGTTTCACAAAAAATACTGCGACAAGCTTACGCATGTAAAATTTCTTGCAAAGAGTCAATATTTCAAGAGTTTATTGACAGAAAACCGATCCAACCCTAAAAAAGCCTGGGACGTGCTTCAACAAAGCATTGAAGGCAAGAACAACTTGCGCAATAAACTGCCCACTTCCTCAAAAATAAACGGACTAACATGTGAAATTAATAGCGATGAATTCTAAAACCGAATAAGTGAATATTTTGCTAACGACGGTTCAAACTTATCGAAAAGCAATAAATCCGACATTTCCCTACTAAAAATTTTTTCCAAGTTTTTAAAGCAAAGTTTTATGTCACATGGATCTACTGAACGCAAAGTGTCTCTTGCTATTAGCGATATTAAAAGTAATTCGCCTCCTGGAATTGATGGCATTTCCCCAAAATTTATGAAAATGGCTAAATTATATAATCAATTGTGTGCAGAAAGAATATTTTCCAGATGAATTTAAATAAGGCAAAGTCATTCCAACCCCCAAAACATTAGCACCGAAAGAAGCTTAGCGAATTTCGAACTATAACTCTCTTAAACCTATTTTCTAAAGTTTTCGAAAACATGTTAAAGTCTAAATTTATGAATTTTATTGACAAATATACTGTACTAGCTCCTGAATAATTTGGATTTACAACAAACAGCTCCACCAAACTAGCAATAACTACGATGTACAACACATTACTTGATAATCTTGATAAAAATCAATACTTGTGCAATATTTCTCGATACCAAAAAAGTTTTTGATTCCCTTGACCACAAAATTCTCCTGAAGAAGCTAAACCACTATGGTTTTTGAGAAAAAAATTTGGAATTAGATGAAATCCTATTTGGAAAGCAGAAAAATTTGCACTAAAGTAAAACTAAAACCTTCAGGATTTTTTAAAGTAACTCACGAAATTTCTCAAGGCTCTGTCTGAGGCCCACTTCTTTTTGTTGTTGTTTATCAATGACTTACCGCAAGCATCAAAATTTAATGTACTTTGTTTGCTGATGATGCTAACTTGTATATTTCCGACCGTAATCGGCACACCTTGCAAGTAATGGTTAATAAAGAATTTGAGAAACTTGAAAACTGGATATACTTTAACAAACTGACGTTAAATTTTTCGAAGTGGTGCTTTATGATTATAAGTCGCAAGCCCCTTAATACCTCAGAATTTAGTTTCACAATAAATAACTCGATTATCAAACGATATGATTGTGTTAAATATCTAGGTGTGTTATTAGATGAACACTTAAGCTGGAAAAAATAAGCACAAAAATTAAACAAAGGTCTTTCAAACGTATGTGGGTTAATCTTTAAACTAAAACACTATGTATTCTTAGCCACTCGCAAATTAATTTATTACTTTACGTTTCATCCCGTTATAGTGTACTCTTTAGTTAATTGGGGAAGAACTACAAACTCGTGTCTACACCAACTGGAAGTTTTGCAGAATAAATTTATCAGAACCAGTTTATTTCTTTCTCAAAATTCTCCTATCGATTCTCAATCTGTTAAGTTTCAAACTTTAAAACTACAAGAGATGATCACATTTGAATTCGCAAAATTTATTTTTAAATTTAAAAGTAACATACTTCCTTTAACATTTTTCAATTACTTTGTCGATCTCAATAAGATAAACAAACACAACACTAGACAAAAATCAGTAGGCGGTTATCCATCATGCATTCAATTGTGAGTTTGGGAGGAAAAGATTACATTACGCGTGTTTAAAGAAATGGGAATCTATTCTTCTTGCTCGAAAAGCGCTCTTTTGCTAAATTTAGAAATAACTACAAAACAGTTATTTTGGAGCGTTACTCCAAAGACGTTGCTTAAATACATCATTTTGATTAACTGCTTGTTGTTGCTGTTTTTTTTTTTTTTAAGCGCAGTGAAAAGATATAGTAAGTGTAATCGTTATTTTTTAAACTTAGGCCTATATTGTTGTAAAGAAACGTTTTAGCTAAATAAAACTTGTATTTTGTTAGAAAACGTGTTTGCTAATTTAGACGAGTCTTGTTATTAAGAAACGTAACGTAGTTATTTAATTTTAGCTACGGCGTATTGCTGCTGATAAAAAAATATGAATATGACTTTCAATAAAGTCGAATTTATTTCGCTTTCGCAGTAAGCTTTTCGGACAGAACTCTTCAATTGCGATTTCCGTCTGGTTAGATATATGGCGAGCAGGATCTTTTAAAGACCAAATGCATTAAGGAAAAATGCAATCTACCGTAAGGAGAAATGTATTGGAGATTGCACAATAGTAAGGAGAAATGCATTAAAGGAGCTTGCACAAGAGTAAGGAGAAACGCAATCTATTTAGTGACAGCAGGCTCTGGTCTTATCGAAACAGTTAAAGACTAAATGCAAACTGCTTTTGCCTGCACGATTCTGGCTTTTCCGTGAAATGTAAACCGCTTCCAACAGGCTCAAGTAAAATTGAGAGCGAGCTGTGGTTAGGATTTTCAACCGCGAACCAGAGTAGTTGCGTGCACACTGATTGGATTCCAGCAAATGTTAGCCAATGGCTGAATCGCTTTCTGGTTCGAATTGAGTCTTATTTCTTGCTTTGCATTTTTCTATTTGGCTGGGTTCTGGTTGGTTAGGATTGGTGGGTTCCCTGTTCCTGAGTAAGAGTGGCTCTTTGCCTTATTGCTATTGAAACATGTTGCTTTAAGCAATCCTAAAGCCTTTGAGTTGTGCGACCAACATACCAACTACCACAGTGGCACACGTATTCATAAATACTGTAACCAAACTTTCTTGATTGGAAGGTAGCAAATCCTTTTTGGCAGCAGTTAGCATGCATTGGTTTCAGAAAATCAAACGTGGTGACATCGTTTTGTAGCAATTTTGCACATTTGATGTTCTAATTGCTGGGAAGCTGTAGTGCTCAAGCACATATCCAAGAAAATTGCACAATAAGTGGTAGCTGTGGCGGCAGAGAGAAGGGAACCGGTGTTCTTCGCGTTGCTGAGGTCCCTTATCTCTGCGCGCTATTTGTGGCGCGGCTCAGTTGCAGTCCATGGGCATCGGCAAGAGGGGAGCAGGGGAGGGCCATTGCCCCCAATGAATTTTCACAAACTCTCTCTTAAACCTTCCAAATTTCAAAAATTCTTTCATTTTTAGTAGTTAATACTGGGTCTTTTCATATTGGCCCCCTCCAATGAAAATTTTTTTGCCGACGCTCTTGCCGTGGCCGTGACGATTCCTGACCTTGGCCTCGAATTTTTTGAGTTCTTGGTCTTGACTCCACCTCTGCTACAGGTACAATCAGCGCATATAGACTCTTTATTAGTAAACTGGAAACTAACAGTTTTGTTTTTTTTTCTTCACGGTTAATTCATTTTTAAATATTCCACACCAATCAAAGTGCCTTTTTTTTCACAGTTCACTTTTTCTACGAATATGTCCAATCAAATTAGCCAATACGCTGGACTGCAAAAAACGTACGCGGCAAGAGCAAACCTTTTTTTTCAATACTCTTCTCTTTTTCACCGCCCTTCTGTTTCTAGTTCACCAAATAGAGAGTCTATGATCAGTGAAACCTAAAAGTCTAGTTTTTGTAAGTTAAAGTCTTTTAGCTAGTTCTTATTTCGTGTTCTGCCTATATCTTCGACTCAATTACGAAATAAACACATGCAGTTATTCTACCAGTTATTCACATAAGCGACGCGTAGTCAATAACAACAAAGCCTGAAAGACGCAAGAAAGCGCGCGAAATAGCGACACATAGTGACCAAAATATTTACAAAGTTAACGGGATGAGTCGCCACATAACCCCCCTTCCAGCATGGCATAGTCTAGAAGGCTAAACTATGCAACTGCGGTCACAAAATCTTTAGTGAAATGTTTAGGTGGTCGTGTAGTGCGTCCATATCTGGTGGTCGTGGGTTGTGGCACATGGGCATCGTGACTTTCATCGGTATTGTGGTTAACATGAACATAAGCGGTTTTAAGTCTATCAATCGAAACATTGTCAGAACGACCATTAACGTGTAATGTAAAGTATTTGTCTGAGGTTGAGATAATTCGAAAGGGTCCGGTGTATGGTCGTTGGAGTGGTGTACGATGTCCATCAACTCGAACATATACATATGCTGTTGAAGAGAGAGTGTTAGGCATGCATGTTGGTTGAGAGGAATGGTATTTGACTGGTGGTGGTAGAGCATTGTTCATCGATGTTTGAAGACCTCGAAGGAATGCTGAAGAAGGTTGTAGATCACGAGATGTTGTAGGTTCAACAAATTCACCCGGGATGCGAAGGCTGGAGCCATAGACCAACTCTGCGGGCGAGCAATCAGGGTCTTCACGCCACGCTGTACGTATTCCCAAAAGAACCATTGGAAGGTGATCCATCCAGTACGGATCATCGGTGCATGCCTTCAGGGAATTTTTAAGTTGACGATGCAATCTTTCGATCATCCCATTGGCTTGAGGGTGGTAAGCTGTAGTCTGGTGCATCTTAACACCGAGAGAGCGGCCGAGTTCAGACCACAAACAAGAAGTAAACTGTGCACCCCGATCTGATGTGATGTCATTAGGGATTCCAAAACGTGCGATCCAGTGCCTAATTAAAGCTTTTACACATGTGGAAGTTCTGGCATCAGGGATGGGAATAGCCTCTGGCCACCGAGTGAAGCGGTCAATAACGGTGAACAGATATGTCATTCCTTCACTCGGGAGGCAATGGTCCAACCAGATCCACATGGAGGCTCAGAAAACGGCCTGCTGGTGGCAATCGCGAGAAAAGAGGTGCTTTGTTGTGTCGTTGGATTTTGGCAGCTAGGCAGCTGTGGCATTATTTACACCACTTCTTGACATCTTTTTTGAGTCCATGCCAAACAAATCGGTCCGCAATTGCTCGTTGAGTCGGCCAAGGCCCTGAGTGGGATAAAGAATGCACAGTAGCAAACACTTTACGAGTGCATTCTCGTGGAATGACAGGTCGAGGTTTTCCGAGAGACACGTCGCACAGAAGAGTGGTATCTTCAAAAGGTACATCTTGCAAAACAAGTCCAGTGATAGCTGTACGATACGCTTTAATTTTGATCGATGATGACTGATCTTTGGCCAGCTGGTGAAGGTCAATGAAATCAATCGTTGTATCATGTATTCGCGATAAGGCATCAGCAACCACATTGTGCTTACCCAGAATGTATTGGATGTCAGAGGTGAATTCAGCAATAAATGAAAGATGTCGGGCTTGGCGTGGTGATCGTTCAGCAGTGCTCGCTAGGGCGTAGGTGAGCGGTTTATGGTCGGTGTACAGTGTGAAAGGTTTAGCTTCAATTCAACCGCGAAAATGCTTTACAGCTTGATAAGCACTTACAATTCGCGGTCAAAAGCACTATATTTTTTTTCTGTAGCCGAAAGTTTACGAGAAAAAAATACCAAGGGAACCCAACGACCTTTTTGCAATTGTTCCAACTGCGCACCAATTGCAGAATCCGATGCATCAACTGTAATGCTGGTCTTGACATCGGGTCGAGGATGATGAAGCAAAGTGTTGGTGGACAAGGAAGCTTTGGCTTCTTCAAAGGCATCTTGACACTGAGATGTCCAGGTGATATCTTTACCACGTCCAGCTGAAGCAACATGAAGAGGGGCGAGCTTGGGAGCTATCCCAGGAAGAAACCGATGATAATAATTAATCATCCCCAGGAAACGTTGAAGGTCAGTTCGCATTTGAGGGGTTGGAAAATCGTGGATCGCTTGAATGCGACTGGTAAGCGGGCGAATGCCATCGCACGTGACTAAATGCCCGAGATACTCTAACTCCGTTACACCAAACTCGCATTTTGATTTGTTGATGACTAAACTGTTCGCCGAAAGTAATTCAAAAATTGTTTTTAAGTGATCTCGGTGTTGTGACTCCGATTTACTTGCTACCAAAATGTCGTCGAGGTATACAAACGCAAAGTCTAGGTTCTGAAAAACGCCATCCATCAGTCTTTGAAAGGTTTGCGCAGCGTTTTTTAGTCCAAACGGCATACGTAAAAACTCCCATAATCCAAACGGTGTGGAAATAGCTGTTTTGGCAATAGAGTCAGAAGCCATTGGGATCTGGTGGTACCCGCGAATCAAGTCAATTTTGGAGAAGATGCGAGATCCTGCCAAACGCGAATTAAAGTCTTGAATGTGAGGGAGAGGATATCTGTCATCAGTGGTAGCTGCATTAAGCCGTCGGTAGTCGCCGCATGGTCGCCATCCACCAGACTGCTTGGGTACAATATGTAAAGGCGAAGACCATTGTGAGTTTGATCGACGGACAATGCCTGCTTCTTCCATTTTCGTAAATTCATCCTTGGCAGCTGAAAACTTATCGGCTGGTAGACGTCGTGGACGTGCAAAGATAGGGTGCCCATGCGTGACAATGTGATGTTCTACACCATGCTTATTAACAGTTTCCTGAAATTTGGGCACTAAAATGTCCGGGAATTTTAATAAAAGTCGATCAAACTGTGTAGCAGAATTTAACGTCAAACCGCAGAATGTGATAGGCTCCTTTTCTACATCTGCCAAAAAACTAGTGCAGTAGTTCAAATCGATTAAGCGGCGTCCGCGCAAATCAATGGCAACATTATTGGAAGCAAAAAAGTTCGCTCCTAGAATAGGACGAGTTACATCGGCAAAATAAAAATCTTGTTTGTACGTACGTTTGTTGCCAAAGTTTAAGGTTAACTTGTGCAAGCCCCAAGTGTTGATTTTGGAACCATTAGCGGCTGTTAAATGACCTGAAGGAGGTTGTCTTTTGTTTGGTGTGGAAACTGGAAAAACGCAAACATCGGCACCGCTATCAACAAGAAAATGTGTTCCTGTAAGGCGATCCCTCACCGACAAAGTACTGTTCGTATGTCCGCCGACCGCCGCAGTCACTGGCAGCCGGCGTTGGCGTTTTCCTGATGTTGCTGTTTTGATGCTTGTCTTGATGGAAGCAATTTAGCAAAAAGGCAGCCTGGTCTACAATTGCGGGCCTCTGGACCAAAACGTTGATGGTAGCTGCAGATGAAGTTCTCTCTGAATGGTTTTGCAACCGGAGTTTGATGAAACCGTAACGGTTGTCGCGTGGCAGAAGTGGCAGATACCACTGTATGGGAAAGATTTTGGGCTTCCACTATACCAGTGGTCCCCAAACTTTTTAAAAAGCGACCCCAATTCAAGAAAAAATTTTTTTGAAAAACATTTGCGACCCCAATTATGTACAAACAGTTTGCAAAGAAATACATTTACAACAAAAACAACACGTTCTATAGCAATTTAGTATTTGCATTTAGTGTGAACAATGCGCCTGCTTGGTTTCCACAAGTTTTTGAAATCTTGGCGTGGTTTTGCTTAAACACAGGCGCAAGTCGTGTTCGACCTCCAATCAATTGCGATGTTTTGTTTTCAACACACTCATTGCACTAAATCCTGCTTCGCAGAGCCAGTTAGTAGCAAACGGAATCAATTGTTGAACTACATATTCTGACAGAGTCGGATAAGTTGAATGCATTGAAACCCAAAAGAAAATATTCGCAGATACTTTTGGGTGTTTTTCTTCAAAAGAATTGAAAGAAATTCGGTTTATAGGTTCAGCCGTCATTTCCGTACATTCTTCCGCAACACGGAGAGGTAGTTCTGGCAAATTGGTCACGGCAAACGGATCGATTATCCAGTCGAGTTCATTGCTTGGTGTCAAGACGTCACCATAGTAATGCTCCATTTTTTTGCTCAGCTTCTCAAGGTGTCCGATTATTGTGTTTTTGACATTGATGCTTTTTCCGGCAATATAGTTTCGCAATTCAGGAAACATTCCAAACTCGTCTCGCTTCACATAAGTTTGCCATAGTATAAGTTTGTTATAGTAAGCGGTAATTTTGGCAGCGTGATCAATCACAGTAAAGCCAGGGCCCTGCATAGATTGATTCAGAATATTTAATGAGTTGAATATGTCCGCCAAGTACGCAACGTTTGCGATAAACTTTTCCTGGCTAAACTTTTCGGCTAAGGACAAATGGTTCTGCTTGCTCAAAAATGTAATTATTTCTTCATGCAGTTCATAAACTCGTTTGAGAACCTGGCCACGTGACAACTAACGCACTTCTGTGTGCAATAACAATCCTGTATGATCAGCACCCATCTCATCGCACAAACATGAAAACAAACGCTGGTTAAGTGGCCTTGCTTTGATATAATTGACACATTTTATAACAGAGTTCAGTGTATCATGCAGTTCCTCAGATAAACCTTTTGCTACGAGTGCTTGTCTATGAATAAAACAATGAGTCCATTTTACATTTGGTGCTTTGTCTTTGACTCGTTTAACAACTCCCGAATTGATACCGGTACATGCCGCTGCACCATCGGTACAAATTCCGGCACATTTATTCCATGATATTGAATTTTCGTTAAAGAATCCATCAATACTCTTAAAGATTCTTCGCCTCTAGTATGCAAATGCAGGGGTTTGCCAAACAAAAGCTCTTCTAATACTTTCCCATCGCTGATGTATCGAATAATTAGAGAAAGCTGCGGTAGGCCTGCAATGTCAGTGGATTCATCTAGTTGAATTGCATAAAACGGAGAAGCGTTCACTTGACTAACAATTTGTTCAAGAACGTCATGAGACATGTCTACAATTCTTCGTTTCACTGCAGTGGCCGATATTGAGACTGAATCTAATTTTTTACTTTCCTTTTCTCCAACCATTATTTTTACAAAGTCCTTCATTACAGGCATTAATAAATTTTCGCCAATATCATTCGTTTTCTTTTGCTTCGCAATTTGATAGGCTGCGATATACGAAGCATAGACAGCAGATTTATTTACTCCTGTAAATGCTGTCATAACACTTTTCTGTGATGCAATTGATTGCAATTTACGCTCAAAAAACTCAACTGGTTTATCGATACCGCCTGGGTGATTTGTAATCAAATGGCGCTGTAGTTTGTTTTTCTTCATCGATTCTTCTGACAGTGTTTTTAAACATATAACGCATTTTGGCTTGCCATTTTGTTCAGTAAAACCAAGTTTTAAAAAAGATTCATCATACGATCTTTTTCTTGTGTTTTTAGAAGTCATTTTTATATATTTAGCACACAAACCTAAATTATAATGTATCATCATATTAAGAAGTCAAGAAAACCAAAGGGTAAGGGTCATTCATGAGTAAGCTGGGTTACACAGAAATATATTATGAATCCTGTGTCAATAGTGTTCATAGTCAGGCTACTTGTTAGTATTGTAATCAAAATTTCAAGATAATAAACTTCACTTACTCTCGCAAAACAATTCCATGAAAAATCGCTTGGTTAACTTGCTACTGATACGAAATTCTTCTTATACGGGATAATATATACCAAACACTGTACACACACAGTAGCGTACGCAGGATTTTGAAAAGGGGGGGGCCAAAAATTTCAGAAAATTTGGGAAGAACAAAGATCTGAATCAGAAGTTGTTCCACTCAAATTTAGTCTCATTTTTCGGCCAAATTTAGGTGAAGAGCACAAAAAGAAAGGTCTTCACTCTAATTTCGTCCCATTTTTTGGCCAAATTTAGGTATAGAGCAAAAAAAAAGGTCTTTACTCAAGGTCCGTCCCGTTTTTTACCCGAACTCACTCAAATTTCCAGCCAAAAGCCTGAAAGCCTGATGTCCAACTTACAAAGGGGGGGGGGCCATGCCTCAGTTTTGCTCACTTTACTATGCAATTTTGCAATCCTAGCGACCCAAAGGAGGGGGCCATGGCCCAAGGGCCCCCCCCTAAATACGCCCCTGTACACACAGTACACACTTCTCTAAAAACTTTCTTCTAAAAACTTCGCTCTTAACAATTGCACGCTACTGACTGAAGCACGAGAACTTACTAAAATAAAAACCGCAACACGTAGAAAATGTAGCGTAGTAGAGAATTAAATTGATGAAAGATAGAAATCAATGAACCATAGAAATGTAGAATGGAAAATTGCTGAACGCGTTACAAAAAGCTGATATAATAATTTATAGACAAAAGTTAGAAATTTTTTTTCATAATTTTACCGAAACTGTAGGCGACCCCACAAAAATTTCAAGCGACCCCACTCGGGGTCGCGACCCATAGTTTGGGGAACACTGCACTATACGATCGGCTGCTTTGGCCAAATCCTGGATGGTTGCAAAATCTTGTATCGCGAGGATAGATCTGACTTGGGTAAGCAACTGGGCCAAAAAAAATGCCCGTCTCAACGTGTCAGCATTATTGTTGAGAGATTCTAGCTTTCGGAGAAGCGCGGAAGGAGTTCGATCGCCTAAACCCGAAATATTGAGAAGTTCTGCGTCCTTTTGGGCTTGTGTTTTTCCAAAAGCGCCCAACAATGCCTCTTTGATAGCATCATACTTATTGGTGGCTGGGGGGTGAAGGAGAACCGCTTTAACCTCTGCAGCAGTTGAATTGTCTAAAGAAGCTACCACATAGTCGAATTTTGTTTGGTCCTGTGTAACTGACCGTGAACGTAGCTGGGCTTCCACTCGAATGAACCACACCTCCGGATCTTCTGGCCAGAATTCTGGAAGCGTTACTGAAACTGCGGAAACTGCAGCTGCATCAGCTTGGTGTGAATTTTGAGAAGTTGAAGTGTTGAGGTTGGATATCGCTTCAGCTAGTCTAGTCAGTGCCTCGTTCTGATTCTCCAAAGACATGCTGCAAAGGTACAGTAGGCCTACCGGTACCGGTAGCTAAAAGGCAATGTAGGCTGTTCCTCACAGGTTAAAAAATTCTGTTTGAGGTTCTAAACGTGTTCTAGAACAAGGGTCACAAATTTAGCTAGTTCTTATTTCGTGTTCTGCGTATATCTTCGACTCAATTACAAAATAAACACATGCAGTTATTCTACCAGTTATTCACATAAGCGACGCGTAGTCAATAACAACAAAGCCTGAAAGACGCAAGAAAGCGCGCGAAATAGCGACACATAGTGACCAAAATATTTACAAAGTTAACGGAATGAGTCGCCACAGTCTGATAGGGTAAGTTATAAGTTACGATTACGATTACAATTATACAATGCACATCTAATAAGAAACTACAACCAGCACTTAAACTGCAGGTGGGGGCTTAGCCCTCAATTTTGTACCCCTGAGCCGTTGAGAATTGGCGTCCCCCAATCGAGATGCAAGCATCCCTCATCCGGATTTAGCGCCCTTTTAATCAGAAGAAAGCTTCATGAATATTTAGACGGAAAAATGGCCGGTATTCCCAATAAATCCGAAATTTAGTCAGCTTCTACAGCGAAGATCTTTTTTGTTTGGTCTTCACCTAGATTAGGGAGGAAAATTTGTAATTCCGGCCAAAGACAGCATCAATTTGCGATGAAGACCTTTTTTTAGTCGGTCTTCACCCGAATATGGGATAAATTTTCACCAGATTGCTGCTCCACTCCGAATGCGTCTGGTCACGGCTACGAACGCGTCCCTCATGCACTATCTTACAGTTTAAATGCTGACTACATTTGCACAGCATTTGAAGTTACAGTTCTACATATTTAGCAAGCTATGATGTAAGTAATCATTTGTTTCGCTGTTGTAGAATTAGCATGTCGTTGACTCGTTGTTAAATGTTACATCGGTAACCACAAGCTTGATTAGAGAGTTCGATTACACTGCGCCGGATTTTTGCGCCATTCTAAAATTTATACCGCGCCAATTAAAGTGCAAGAAGCACCCCGATTTAGACGAATATAATTTGCCTCAAGAAATTTCGCGTTCTCCTTCTTCTGCGACTTGTTCTCTAAAAAAAAAATTATTAAGATTAAAAAAGAAGAAAAGGTCTTCACCCCTCGGAAACTGCGAATTTTGGAGGTATTGTCACTTTACTTGTCACCCTAAACGGTTTTCGCGCAGCACCAATTTTAGTTTGAGTCTTCTGCGTCAATTTGGCGCAAGATTTCGCTATTCTCTGCGCCGGATTATCATGCAAATTGCAAACTTTTCGATGTAAATTGTAAACCTCCAGCATAGTGGTTACTGGTTAGTGTTAGCTGAGTCGCTGGTGCGATAGGTAAAGTATATACCGGTAATAAAGCGTGGAGATCTTAGCTAGCCAACCCTATAGCTACGTTTATCTGCCAGTTCTGAGATTAACTCAAAAGAATCAATGGAATATTTTTTACTTTCCAGATCTGAATTCTTTAGTTCTTAGGCTTGTGTGGTTGTTTTTTTTGAAAAAGGACGTCATTGTTCCGTTTTCTGCAGTCTGTTGCTGATTGATTTGTAGCCTAGTCCTCTGCGAAGCCTACAATGGCACATTTTTCGCAACGAGTTCTTCAAGTTAAGAAACACTCTTTGGATGAGGATTACAAAGTGAATTCTCATGACGTTTTGGGATTGGGAATTAATGGAAAAGTATTAGGATGTACCAATCGCAAAACTGGTCAAAAGTGTGCTTTAAAAGTAAGTGAGTTTATGTTAGGTTTTTGCTGTGGTAGTCAAAATAATATTTTTCCTTTGTTTGGGTTAGGGTTGGGATTAGGCCGGTAAAGATTAGGGTTTGGGCCTTTTGGGGACTAGCAGCGAAATAGCGTTTAGGACTATTTTGCCTCCGAATGGCATTACAACATTGGGCTATTTTGCCTCTAGAGGCAAAATAGCCACTGCCATAGGCTATTCATGTAGGCCTAGTTAAATACTACCGGTATTTTACTGAAAATTTTCAAGCTAAAGAGAATAAAATAAAATTGAGAAATATTCATCCGCACTTTTTTCATTTGCGTTTTTAGGGGTTAAGATTAGGGTTTTAGTTAGGGTTTGGGTTAGGGTTCAATTTGGGGATACTCTAGTTTTAGAGTAGCCTAAGCATTTGAGCTTGGGTTAGATTTGAGTTGGAATTAATAAAAAAGTAGACAAAAATCTTTGGTGAGAGGGTGAAATAAAGCCTTCCTTTGATAATTTAATAATCCTGGTAGTTGGCCCTTTAACAAGGTTTTTGTTTGCTTCATGCATATTCTTTTACAATATTATACTTTAGATTGTTTAAGCAGTAGCCTAACCTAGGTAGTTTTGTCACATTGACTTTGGCATTAGGTGAAGCTTAGAGCAAGACAGCTCTTGAGATAGGTTGATAGGCTAGTACCAGAGTACCATTAGTAGTAGATTAGGCTAGTTCAGAGTTTAATGACTGCTGCTTTCAATCAATGCTTTAATTTTAAATGCAATAGTACACAATGGTTGGCAGATAGGCCTATTTTGTCTTCAGATTACCTTTTTACATGGGGTTTTTGCAATGGTGTTGATGAAAATTTTCAACACCATTTTGTCACTCACTTTATCATTGCATCACAAACGTATCATTCATGAAAATTTATGATCATACAAGTTGGCAATTCAACCCGTTTTACATGATGTTTTTTTGAATAAAGCATTTGTCGTGTTTCCAAAAAAAAGGTTTCAAAATGTTTTCAAACATAATCGGGAGTAAAATTTTGACAAGAAAAACCTAATCTGGAAGGTTTTGTAAAGCATGGTAATGATTTTTTTCAATTGATAGTGTGATGACAAATACAGAAAATATATTTATTTCTAGCAAGACTCGGGCTCTCTGTTCAAGACTCAATGGTAACATAATAACCAAAGATTTGGAACAAATAATAGCGATAAGTCAGGAATAAGTGAATGAATTTATTTAGCAGGGGTTTGAAGTTTTTTTAGAGTCCTGAGTGCTGAGTTAGGACATTGTGAAAGCATGTCTTATGTGCACTAGCTTTTACACTTACGAGAAGAATTTGCTATTTACGTTGCTGTGTTTGATACAGCATAAAATGTTACATGAAAAGCACTAAAAAATTTTTTTTCAGCCAATTTAAATGAGGACTGAAGGCAAAATATTGGGGCTATCTAAACTGCTAAAGTTAGGGCAATCGTATCAGATTAGATTGGCATTTACTCAATCTAGTATCCTTCTTGACCCAGCCGTTCCAAAGATATTCTGCTTTAAACACCATGTAGAGGCCTCCCTAATTATATTGGTTTTTGGCAACTCTTAAGTTTGAGGTAGCGCAGAATTTGAAAATTTTCAAAGTTTCTATACAGTAGCTTAGCTTACTGCAATATGTACAGTGTAGGCCTGTATGTTAAAACAAGAAGCCTCTGTGCCCCAGTATATTTGTGGCATTGCCTTCGATTAGAATGATGAGATGGTGTCGTTGATGTTATCAACCTTAAGGTTGCCAATAAAAATGATTAGAGAGGCCTTTACTTGGTGTATAAAGTAGAATATCTCAGGAACGATTGGGTCAGGAAGGATAGAGTCAACGCCAGTCCAATGTACTGTAATATGATTGCACTAACTTGTAAATTATACTGCTTACATTAATTTTGTTTTTAGTCCTTTTGAATTGCAGATTTGGTTGAATTGGAATCATTTAATCAGAAATGTTGTGTGCATCCAGGCCAGTGGCTATGTAATCATTAAGCCGATTTTTTTCAGTGAATCAGCATTTTTATTGGGCACACAATTACTCATGTTTGAATTTTTTATTGATTGCTACACTGGAAATTAGCGGATTTTTTTGGCGCATACTGACTCACCCAAACCTAAAAGAGAACACTGGTTGAAGGTGGATCAAACTTGAAGCGAGCTGGATAAATTTTTTTCAGGGCAGAGTTACATTGGGTGGAGCCCTGGCATGTTAGTTATTTTTGCTTCCAAATGTAGCTAAAGAGCACAAAAAGTCTTTCCAAAAACTCTGCTGTTTTCTGCCAAATGCTGAAGACCAAAAAAAAAGGTCTTCCTCAGAACTTCGCTGCAGTTTTTTGCCAAATGTTGACCAAAAGAAAAAGGCATTCCATCCAAGCGTGGGGCTACTATAAAAGCGCTGAGGCGTCTGGCATTGAGCTATATTGTAAATTCGGGTCTGGCCACCCATCAGCCTGGTTTGTATGCCACTGCCACATAAAATAAATATTCAAGATTCCATCCCAAAATCTTCAGCTATCAATGCAATTACACTTATCTTGTCTCGGGCCATCCAATCCCACCAATTAACTGATCATACAACACCTCTGGCCGATGTGTAATTGAGTCTAGTGAAAAGATAATGACCAAAAAAAGTCAATCAGGTCGTCGGCTTGTGTAAAAATGCTTTTTGGGTTTATGTCTGCATATCTGCAAAACGATTTCCATCAAAAAAAACTGGAAATTGACTACTGAGCGCGGGACTGACAATATTTTATCTCTGGCCATAATTTGAACACCCCTGTTCGTCGATCTAAGCAAGCTGAGATCTTTCAGTTCGGAAAAGTAGCACGTTGATGTTTAGAATCTTTTGCATTTAGAAGCTATACGCAGTATGCACATTGACAAATAAAAAATCATAAATTTGTTTCGATTTTAATAATGAAAAAAAGCTGCCTGGAAGAAAATCGCTCTAACCCTCTTTGCTATGTTGGTAGCTTGGTATGGCCACGGTTAAAACTTGAGAAGATTCTTTCGTGTATATAGCGAGCTTACTAATATTTACAATATCTTTAAATAACTGTTGATTTCATTGGCTGTGCAACTTTGCAAACTACGCTAAGCCGTGCTGTTCTAGCTGAAAAAAAACTGGGCTTGGTTGGTGACACTAATTAAAATAAACTAAACATATATAATCTTTAGCAAATACTTGTCTCTTTCTTCAGTAATTGGCTTCATTCTTGCAATTTTATTTCACTATCAATATTATTGTTTTCCTTGTAGTTTAATCTATTCTTAGTTGCCACGTCTCACAAATTTTTAAACAACTTTAAATATTAATTTTTGTGCCATAATAAGATAATTGTGACATTTTGTAACATTGTCCATCCAAAAGCAATTTTTTTCGCATCAAAATCTTCAACGCCATTCCAATTGTGTTGGATCCTTCCAATCCACCCATTGTAATTGTGTTGGGTTTCGACCCCTTTCAACTCCATTTGGCAAGTTCATGAATCATTTTGTGATGCTGTTATGAAGTTTCCATGCCAACCATGATTTTAATTATGACAATATGGTGAGGAAATATTCCTCAACACCATTGCAAAACCTCAAGTAAAAAGGTTGTGAGAGTTAAGGCAAGAAGGTGACTGATTTTTCATGCTTTGTAATTAAGGAATACGAATATACACAATGCAAGAAGCCCCCCTTGTCTGTAAAATGCCCACCTGGACAAACCCTCTCCCTGCTGACGTCTTTTACGGACAGCCCCTAGTAGTATATAATCTTAAGTAATTCTTCCACCTGCCAGATAACCTAAGCAGCACCAGTCACGTAGTCAGCTCTGGTATGGGAGGTCTGGGGTTCAAATAATCCTGGGCCAGTCAAATCAAACACAGAGTTGCCAACAGCTCAGCACTCTTGCGACTTTTCGTCGAAAGGAGCTGTGTTGTCATGGCATCTGTCAAATCCAATGTCATGGCGTTGGTCTTGCAAACTTGTTACACGTTTGGGCATACAGTGAGTATAATTAAGATATGATTTTTTTGGTGTACTGGTATATACTTCTTCCGTAGATTCATTCACTGAGCTTGTTATACCAGTTACCACTATGCAAATAAGAGACTCAATCATTGTTTATCGCATAAAATCACCAAAAATATTGTTTCCAAAATGAGCAAAATTTTTCTTTTTGAAAAGTACCGAATAACAGTACCAAGTAGAGGTACTGCCAGTACTTTTTCAAAAATGTAATGAATAAATGTTCATATCTTCAAAGCTTTATGGCTAAGAAGATGAAGCAATTTCATGCTCTGCCCAAATTTAAACCCTAAAAATGCCCTGACAATTATGTTTTCCATGGCTTTGTTCTGTTTCTACCCAGTTTGAAAAGCAAGTAAAATCTACTGTCAAACAGTGAGCCAAGTCAGCTGACCACAACAAACTGACTGCGAACAAACTGACCGCGAAGCAATGATTTTGTTTCATGATTTCGTCACTGATTTCGTCGCAGTGATTTTGTCTCAAAGTGAGGGTTTAGGCAAGGTGGCTCTGGGGATAGTTAATATATTTAGGATCACCCTTCTCAGCCAATTGGCGTTGTTCGTGGTCAGTTGTCGTGGACCCAAAATCTGCTGTCAAACAGTGCTTTTCCATTGTGGAACCACATGTTGTTTACTCTACCAACGAGCTTCTCTCTGCTAGCAACAAGGATCTACTGCATGCTTTACAGAAAAGCAATGTGATTTATCAATTCTCATGCCACAGTGACAGTCAGTATGTAGGCCGTACTTCCCAAAGGCTGCGAGGCAGAATTAAACAACATGTCCCCAAATCTATTCGTTCTTGTTCTTCTTCCCCAAAACGCTTGCTTCCTGCTCGTCGGTGTAAATCTTCCACTCAGACTATTATGCAATCTATTACTTCAGACTCAGCCATTGGACTTCATCTTTTACAAAATCCTACCTGTTCTCAACATTATGATGACAGTAGATTTTTTGTTTTTGCCCAAGGCCACTCACCTTTCCATCTATCTGCTCTTGAATCCACTTTCATCAAGACTTTTAACCCCACCCTCTGCTGACAAAAAGAATTCGTGTACAGCTTAAATATTGTGCACTAATGACGCTCTCTCATTGGTCTTTTTTTCAGCCAATCACAGCTCGGGTTTTTCCTATAAATAGCTGCTCTTTTTTCTGCGCTTTCCATTCTGACGATTTTTCTTGACAAGTGTCAGACGAAAAGATTCAAAGATATGAACATTTTAATCAAAGCAATTCTCAAGTTCTGTACCACCAACTAACTCTTCAAGAATGAATAAAGTACTGTCGGTGCTTTTTTAGCAAAATAGTTCTAAAAGTACCATTGGTATTTTTAAAGTATTATACAGAGTGCCCACTCTATTTCACTGTCATAAATTTTGTAGATTCTGGTTGATTGTCCTAAAGCAAGGCGTGAAGTTGATTTGCATTGGAAAGCTTCTGGATGTCAACACATAGTCGCTATTTTTGATGTTTATGAAAATGTGTTCAGGGAAAAGAAATGTTTAGTTATTATTATGGAAAGGTATGTCGATACACCTTTTTCCATAAACTTTCGACATAGCTAAAGCATTTCTACTGTATAGCATTATACCCAATAGAAATAAAACATAAAAATAAAAACAAAAAAATCTGGATTCATGTTATTTCATCTTTTATAATTTTCGATTGGATGATTCTTTATCTAAATTGTCAATATTTACCCTGTCAGTCGAGTTATGTGGTATATGGCAACTTTTTCAGTTGTAAAATTGCACTTATTGGTTTGAATTTGCTACTCTTAGCAAAAACATATATGTGCGATTTGATACACTTGGAAAGACACAAAAAATAGGCCTGAGCAGCTAGCCTGGCATAACCTACTGATTTATTAAGTTAGTTCAGTAGTTGATTGTTGCATCTTTAAAACAAGGTCAAAATCATAATCTTTTTTTGTTATGTGCAGTAGGTTGTGTTGCGTAAATGTTTTGGTTCATCTGAAAAATATATACCTGAATTGCCTCTGAGATGTACTTGTACCTCAATGTAGCGGGATCAGCATTGATTTGTTGTGAGCCTTACAGTGCAATTGTAGTGTCGCTTTTTCCTGATGAATTTTACTAGAATTTAAAACAATAATTTATTAATATTACCCAAGTTAAAAATTAAGGTTTTTTATAGAGGTGGATGTAGGTTCACATTACAAGGTTTGGTTTTAATCATAATTTGATGCATTTTTTACCATTTAAGCTTATCATTATGTCGTTCAAACTTGACTGTTGTGGACTTGGATACTTATGAAATCTTGTTTATAGAATGCAAGGAGGAGAACTGTTTACACGAATACAGGACAGGGCTGAATCTGCTTTCACAGAAAGAGGTAAGCGATGGTACTTTTCTCAAAACAATAAATATTTTGTTGCATATTCTGCAAGATGGTATATCAACATTTTCAATCTTTGCCTGAATTGTACCAGATTATAATTTCATTAATTTTTCCTCTTCTCCCTCTAAAATCTACACAATCAAAGTCGTGGATCGGAGTCACTAATTCAGCTAATGATTTCATTGTAGAAATCTTATGACTAATTTTTTAAGCTCCGATAAAATTTGCAGCTCAATGTAGGCTTTGTGAATATAAATTTCAAAATTTTAAGGTATTTATGGGCACCACTTTAAATAATGACTTTGCTAAAACATATAAAGATGTAATTCAAACTGAGTTTTTGATAAACGTTGATTGACATCAAATTTTCGATGGCCATAAATTAAATTAAATTTGACTAAGAGTCAAGGTGTTTCGAAGTAAAATGCTTTTTTAAGGGCTTGATTACGAATTAAATCTTTCATTATACTCACCATATTGCACCAAAGTGTGTAACGAATTGGGTTTGGTCTATCTCTGCTTCATTGCACCTAGCAACACAGCTTCTTTTGAATTAATGTTGCAGTGGTTGCTAGCCATTGACAACAATGTGTCCAATTTGGCCAGTCCGAGATTTGAACCTCAGAGTTCCCACTCCAGAGACGAATGTGTTTCCACTTTACTAAAAATAAAGCAAATAGAGACTGTTTTGCTTTTGGGACTGATTGAATATGGTTTAACAAAATAGGAATTTTTGCAACTTGATGCAGGTTTAATATTTAAAGTTATAAGTGTTATAACTTCAAGCCATTGTGTGCAGTGAAGAAACTGTAACACATTTTGGTACTAATTTGGACTGCAGGTTCGAATATTGTATTTTTTAGCTCAGTTGCTGTCATTAAATAATTGTTCTTTACTCAGAAGGAAACAATTGTGGCATGTTTTCTGGCTTATTTAAAGCTGCCAAGCAGAGATAATTGTTGCTGTGTTGTAAAGTACCATAATTATACAAAAACGCGGAGTTATATATAGTGTTCCCTCCAACTTGATGGCTAATCGGTGAGTGCCCGAATTTTCTTAAAACAATTGTGCCCAAAGCTCTAGAAAGACGTTTATGTGATCTAGGGATGTTTAGTTCAGAATATCTGCATATTCTAGAATAATTTTGGATTTTTATTTGAATTCCAGAATATCAAATCCTATTGCAAAATATATAATTTTCAGACGATTTCGATCGTTTCCACAATCATTCGATTTTAAACAAAAAAAAATAACGCTGATTAACAGCAATACTGCGACCGCTGAATATCAATAGCAATGTATATATCAATTACGGCGTAAATTCATTGTTATGCTCACTTGTCGATCACCATTTTATACTTTTTCTTTACGATAAACAAGATATTCTTGCCTATTGCTGCCTCGAGGAAGAACCCTTGAATTTTCAATCTCTCTTTTCCCCATAAAAATGTACGAGAAGAGAAACGGAAGAGTTTTTAGGGAAATAACCAATTTAGCATTGTCATGCATTGCTCGCATGTGCGCGTACTCCGTACAGTCGTACACTTCCGCTATTACTCGTTATTGCAAGATGCGTGCGGAAGCCAGCGTGTGTGCAATGGCTGTTTGCTGAGTGAACAAGGCGCGATCAATTGCGTTCATACGAAAATAACGCGGAAGCAGCGCATCTTAACAAATCTTTACTATTCCGATTCCATAATTTGGAACCGGTTCAATTTTGTAACCGGTTCCAATGGATTCGATATTCTGGAATGAACACCCCTAATGAGCCCTATTTTTAAAAGCAATCGAATATTAAAGTATACCAAATATCATATTTCCACTAATTTTTGAGTCTTCTAAAGCTATGTTTACCATATAGCCAAAAATTATTTGTCCTTTCTCCCAACAAATCGCTGATTGGCTGAAAAAAAATCAGGCTAGTGGGAACACTGGTTATATATATCGTTAAATGAGGAAATTCCTTTTATAAATTTCTCCATATCAAATCAAATTCGCCAATTTCTCAACCCAGTTTTACGGTGGCAATAACTGAGTTGATAGAGGATAGGGTTACTGATGGAAAGGTTGCAGGCTTCCAATTCGATTTCTGAACTGGAAAAAAGTTGTTACGTCGTTGGGAAACGGTTATTTCCCACCGGGTCCAAGCTCAGTCAACCGTTTTGGTGGCCTACCCTACAAAAGACTTACAAACAGTACCCAAAATCGCTGCTCTTTGTAGGTGTGGTTGGACAGACGCACGATGCTTTGTTCATACACGTGAATAGAGTTCTATCTCATGTATTTGAAGCCAATTGTAAAAGTTATGTTTTGGACCAGGTTCACACTTGGCATAAATTCGTAAGCGTTTCACCACATTATTTTGCATTAATTTGTAGTTGAAGCCATCGTACAACCTGGATTCTGTTCAAACAAACAAAAAATGCTGCTGGTACGCTGGCGATTTTATGCCGAGTAGCTTAGCCTGGCCAAGGTAGCCTTGTTTGTGTTATATTTCCTGATCAATCTTGAAATCATTTAATGATTTCAGAGGCAGCTAGTATAATGAAAGACATCGGCAGTGCTGTGAAGTATCTCCATGACAACAACATTGCTCATCGTGACGTCAAACCAGAAAATTTACTCTATTCAAGTAAAGAACCGGATGCTGTCTTGAAATTGACTGATTTCGGTTTTGCAAAACTTACAACTAAAGATAATTCCTTGAATACTCCTTGTTACACTCCTTATTACGTAGGTGAGCAATCGATTTGTTGATTCTCTTTTTTGAAATTTGGGAAGGTTCAGGTGAAATTGGTCTGCCGATTTGTATAGTCACTAGTCAAGCCTTGGTTCGGTGTTTGGTTCGACTGCTTCAACAGCTGGACATATTGCTGTAGTTTTAGGAAGACTGACTGTGTGTTCATTTGTTTGACTCTGTGGTGTGGAGCATCAGCAATGGTTTGAGTTGCAGCGTAGTACCGTTACATGTTCCGAAATTCGTATTTTGTATAGATAACTTGATGATATATTTATTTCTTTCGTATTTCTCTGAGAAATGGCTTTGAGTCGCAGTTTCAGGAGCTACGTGTAAACAGTCAATTTTGGCTGTCGTTTTTGTTTTTTTGTTTTTCATTTAATCTTGGGTGTGTACTAGGGATATCTATTTTGCAAGAAGAGCATCAAAATCTACCGTCTACAGAGATTGTTTTTGGAAACGTTAACAATTACATCCAATTATTCACTGAAAAACTATTTGGCCTACCCCTACTGGTGAATCAATTAGTAACCGAGCAATACAGCTTCTGCTGCTGAAGACTAAAGTTTGATCTCTAGTCGGGTCAAACAAGGACTATAGAAATTGTTATTTACAGCTTTCCTGCTTGACGTTAGGTATTAAAAGGGCAATGTGAAGCCCCCACCATCTGTTGAGTAGACTGGTGGGCACTGGACATGTGGTATCTTGATTCAAAGACCAAAACTTTTGGAAACTGTTAACTTGACTCGAAGACCGAAACTTTCGTCCAAAAGGGTCCTCTGCTATCTCCCGGCCAATGGAACTTGGTGTAGATGAAAGTGTACTCTCTACACACTTGTGTAGCTTTCGTCTTGATTTACCAAGTCGCTTTAGTCATGAGGCAGTGAACGGAGCTTTTCGATCTTAGAGTCAAGCTATCACCTGTCGACCACATATGGTGAAGGCTTCACTAAATGTTAAAAATCAAGCAGGTATGCTGTAAATATCAATTTTTATATTACCGGTTTGACTTATCTTGGAATCGGATCCAAGTCTACCATTTCAGTAGCAGACATTCTATCAACTTCACCACTAATTTCATTATCCTGTGCATTTTTGTTTCAGCTCCCGAGGTGCTTGGACCAGAACATTACGACAAGTCATGTGACATGTGGTCCATCGGAGTCATCATGTACATTTTGTAAGTTGACAGTTTATTTTGTTTCAATTAGTGCGTTAGACGAGATTTTGTGCTCAAGATATAGTGAGGAGTGCACGACTGTTCGTATACACGTAAAGCGTTTTCCGTTGATGAAGTGCTTTAGATTGAAACAGTAAAGTTAAGTTTAATTTCAGGTTAAGTCAAACGTTCGATTTTGATATTTATAGTCTTCCGTGTGTGTAGCATTGGAAAGAGTAGTATCGGAGTTTCTACATGAGTGGCAGACAGGTGGGCAGGTGGCAGCTTTGGACCCTATTGCTGAACGTGTTGATTCGCTGTTTCTTAGCAAGGGCATTTTGGTAAAAAAAAAGGAAATGAGACTTATCCAGTTATGAGACCAATATTAAGTTGAGAATAGTTTGCAAGCTGTGTTTGTTACAACAGCTCTGCGAATTGTTTATTCTATATAAGTCCCTCCGCTGCTGTGCAGTCCCGTATTGTTTGACTTGGAGGAGCTGACGATGAGAGCTGTCAGCTCGAAACAGCGTTTTTCAGCTTTTTGCGAGACCAATCTTACGTTTTGACGTATCAGATTAATACGACTTTGAAGAAATTGACATATCAGCAAAGAACATGCTAGCTTCAATTATAAAGCGGCAAGTCTATTATGCTAAATTTCACTTTTCAAAGTATCGTATTACATAATTTTGTTGTTGTTGTCTACATGTTCTTTTATGAACGCACTGATAACGCTACTATCACATCGCAATCGTGTAATTTGTGTATTAGATGAAAGAAACAAAAAAAAATTGCAGTTTTCTAAAGTTTAGCTTTGTTTAGCCAAATTGCGCACCAAGTTGAAATTTCGTATATAACTGAACAGCGGACACTTCTGTTTTATGGTACAGTATTAAAATGCTCCAATGATTTCCACTTTATGTCGATGCGAACCACTTGCTATAGTTGCAAAAAGGAATGGGGCTTCAGTTCCGGTCGACGCTGTACTAAAATCATGAGCGTGCGAGCTTATCTTTAGTTTATTTACACCAATGTTTGGGCTGCCAGCTTACCGGCGTACCTTCTTACTAGCGTGTTATGTGGTTGAAATACAGGCTTTAGCGCTAACGATTTTATGAGGACTGAAGCCAAAATCAAAGAGTTTTCTGAAGTTAGAACAATTGTATTTGATTAGATTGGTGTTGACTCCATCCTTCCTGACCCACCTGTTCTAACTTCAAACACCGGGTTATAATTTTAGTGGCAACCCTGATGTTTCAGTGCAGCAGTGTAGCCCACAGAGGCTTATATTCCTATACAAAGGTTAGAAAAACGTAAGGCTTTTGTGGCTTAGCTTAATAGTGGCGTTGCTTTAGAATAGAACTAAGATGATGTCACCGATGTTATGAACTTCAGGGTTGCCGTTAAAGATTGTGATGGTAGAGGCTCATACGTTGTGTTTGGAAGTAAAATATATCTCTGGAACGACTGGGTCAAGAAGAGTGTTGTCAACGCCAGTGTAGTGTAATACGTGGCCTAGCTTTAAATACCCCCATTGATTTTGCCTTCAGTCCTTTTTTATTACATATGTAAAACAGTAGCAGTAATTCTGAGGGAAACGCACAAACCTCATTTTGTTTATTCAAATCATTACAGATTTAAATAAAAAAAAAAGATTTAGAATTTGTTTCGACGATTCCAATTCCGCTTTGCCCATCACCATCATTCAGATATTCAGACTCAATTACGGTTCTCAGTGAAACGCAGCCAGTTGGGCAATACGTTGTTGGAATCATCATGTTGATTTATTGTAATCATCATGTTGTTAAATATCTTGCACCCAGACCCCGGTTCCATTATAGCAATAATTAATTAATTAGGCTTAGCGATTGGAATGTGAACTTCAAACTGAAACACCAATATTATGTTGTTCTTTTGAGTAGATCCAAAAACATTTTGAGTGTAATACGGTCAACTTCTGTTTGATATATTTGGATTACGTCATTAAAATGGTTGTACACTTTGTTGTTCGTCTTAGTAGGTTAATGTTTAATTTTCATGCGATGATGTGATTTCACGTGTTTAGAATGTAGAACCGTGCTTTGAAAAGCTGATCTATAAAATGCTAAACTTTAGCATTTTTTAAAGCAGCAATCGCTAGGCATGGGTCTTTGGCACATTAACGTTGGTACGGACCCGTTTTCACTATTTAGTGTCGTGCAAAATGTCGTTAGTTTAATTCTATACTGTGTCGTGCATTTTTCATGAATATCTTTTCTTTTGCTCTATTTCATAGCCATTTGGTGAGAATCGTTGGCAAGACTCATCAATATCATTTTCGCTCTTCGGAGTTTTTTTGACAAACAAAAATTTACCGTTACTAATTTATTTAAAAGTTATTACGTAATATTCTTGTTCAAACCTTTAAGAGCTTAAATAGTTAAGTATTTGTACGACTACAACAAGTAACCCAGCTACTTTGCCCATTTGCAGACTATGTGGTTTTCCTCCTTTCTACAGCAACCATGGCCTCACAATATCGCCGGGAATGAAAAAGCGGATCAGAAACGGACAATATTCCTTCCCTGATCCGGAATGGAGCGAAGTGTCTGATGCTGGTTAGAAAACTTCTTTCAAATTTAAGTTTTTTGCTTAAACATTAAAACTTTAGTAAAGCATATTGAAGACCTCTTGGTTGCTTGAAATACTTTTACGTTTTTGTGTGGTTGTTAATAATATTTGAGTTTGTATGACATCAGACACTTGTATTTGTGACAGCATGATATCCACTCTTAGTCCCACACTTTGACCACGATATATTCTGTTAAGAAATAATACTTAACGTTAACGGCTTTAAGAAGTCAAAGTTGTTACTGTAGATCAGTCTTTGTTATTGATACGCCAGAAAAGGAAAAGGACGTTATAAATATTTATGAGCGCTGAATAGTTCGTATACATCCTAATAGCTTCAAAAGCATTTCGTTGTCGGCCATCATCACGAAGACGTAGGATAGTACCAAACACTCTCCAACTACGTCAAGACTACTGTAGTATGCTGCAAAAATAAGCGTGCAAATGAAGGTGACAAAAATTCTGGCTGGAGTTTTCAAGGATATCTCATTACCTCCGGTATTGTAACGTGTACAGAATATGTTATTTTAATACGGCAGCGTGTTTGGATATGTTGTGAATGTAATCAAACCCAAGACTAGCGTGTTGTAATTATGAAAATTCGAACAGCTGTTGCAGATTAGTTTCGTAAACAAAGGCATGCTCTTCCTATATTGTTTTCTCAACCATTAAATGGCTCGATGTACCAAATAACTAACAATATTTTTCGCTGCCTATTGATTAACTAAAACGTGTAACTACCAGTTGCTCTTACAAAACGCCTTGATTCTAGTTCTAAATGTCGAAATTGCTTCTGGTTCGATACAAACAGGTCATGCGTTGTTTGATCATTGAAAAGGCACTTAACGCTTATTTTACATGGGATTAAGCAGTCTTATACTACGCGTTGCTGTGCCCAGCCTGACGATAGACTTGGAAACAGAACCAAAAAGGCTGCTTTACTTTGGTGTGGTTAATTATTATAATTGTGATTACATCTTTTTTACCAAGTTGCTTCGGCCAGGAGACAACGAATAAACCTGTACGGTCTTCGAGTCAAGCTGCCATCTGCTCCCCTGTCGACCACACGCATTTGAGGCTTCTCTCTCACTAGCCCTTTTCATTGCTGAACGTCAAGCAGGAAAGCTTTGATATCAATTTCTACAGTCTTTGATTTTACCCGATTAAATATTTTTTGGTTAGACAGGTGCAGGCTGTCTGCTTCATTTGGCGTTTGTTTCGGATAGACTCTGATTCGACTATTAAACAAATTAAACCAAAGACTAAAAATTGATGTTCATAGCTTTTTTTGTTTGACGTTGAGCGTTAGAAAGCAGAATGCGAAATTATCGTGTCTGGTAAGTTCAGGTGGGCACTAATCAGCTAGCAATTTGGCTCCAAAACCAAACAAGATGCTGCTTTCGGTGTCTCCTGACCAGGCAGCTTGGTAAAAAAGGATAATACTGTATAATTAACAGTGCTCGTTCATAAAACCGGCCAAATGGTTGAGCGGTAACGCGTTCGTTTTTGGAGCTGGAGGTCTGAGGTTCAAATCTCAGGCCGTCTCAAACCAAACACAGTGTTGCCAAAGGCTCGCCACGGCTGCGACATTTTTTCGAAAGGAGCTGTGTTGCCCGCAGGCGTAATGAGGCGGAGAAGGATCCAAAAAAATTGTTACATGTTTCAGCGTAATTCTGCGAGTATAAAGAAAGAAGATAGATAGTAGATACTCATTCATAAATAAACGAGCACGACTTGCCACTTTTTAGACTCCTTTGCATATTACATGCGCTTTTAATAGCATACATTAGTGGAAATTACTTTTTTGACTAGGCGAAAAAAATTTATGGTATCTTATTTTTTATCTTGCTTTTTTTCAAATAGTTTTTGAAGCCGCCCAGTTTGATTTCTACCCAGGCTTTATGTCGCTCTATGTTTTTTTTAATTCTGCAAACATTAAACCATGGAGTTGAAATAGTTTCCAACGATGTTTGTACTTAACCTGAATTACCTATTTTACAGCGAAATCTCTCATCCGGCAGCTCCTCAACACAAATCCCGAGAAGCGTCTTAGTGTGAGCGAGTTTATGTCAAGTAGCTGGGTCTCGGTAAGTTTCCATTCATCGTCATCGTTACGTCGAATCACTGCCGACTTCATAAACTTTATTTTTCCGATTGTCTGTTGTTGTCGCATTCCTTCGGCTATTTTATTGTTTTAATTTCTTTTTCTCTCCGATTCCGTCCAACCATCTCCTTTTTCACCTTTTTTTAAAATTTTCGCTGTTCGATAGGATTGGATTTTGCTCCTGATTCTTTATTTTCATTTGAGAAGCGGTTGTTCGTTAAGTTCTTCCTTTTACCCTGGCTTTTGTCGGGTTTAGTCTGTAACTAGTCGCGTCTGATTAAACCTGATTTCTTTTTTTTTTTTGTTTGCAAAGAAGAAATAAATTATTTTGTAATTCTCTGTTCAAAACGGTTGTCTGCACGATTCAATTTTTGGATCTAAGTATAAAATTACAAATGTATTTTCTACCGTTTTGAACTATTTACGCCTCTTTTTATGTGGTTAATTTATGATTGTCCACGCGGAAATGCACAGTTGTATGACATCGGTCGTCGACTTACTTCAAGACAATTATATTATTTCCTTTTGTAGTTGAACAAAGGTAAACAAGCAATAGGTTGTCGTTCGGTTAAAATTCTGTTTTTTTCAGTGGCAGAAATTAAGAAACAGGAACGATGTACAGTATTTTCTGCTTCTCCAATACAAACGTGAATCTCAGTTTGTTGAGCGAATGTTTTCGGTAATCTTGACACCTGCGCCTCCTACTTAGAGCTTACTCCTACTGGCTTGATTTATAACTGATTGAACACGATTCTGCAATGTTGCCTTTTTGGGGGCCTTTAAAACAGCAAATTGCCAATTTCAAAAGAAAGGAACAGCATAGTTGTAGCATAAGGAAACCCATCTAATCAATTTTAACCGATCAGTGGTTGAGTGAATAAAGCGTCTGTTTCTGAAACGGTAGACACGGTTTCGATTCCCGGTTGGGTCAAACCCAAACTATTAAAAAATGGCATTGACAGCTTCTCTGCTTGACGTTCAGCAATAAAAAGAAACAGTGTGAAGCCTCCACCGTGTGTTGTAGGCAGATGGCAGCTTGACTCGAAGACCGAAAAGTCCCTTCGCTGTCTACCGGTCAAGCCAACTTGGTGAATAAAATTTGATTACAATTACTAAGCTGAGAGAGCCCAGTTCGTGTATTAAAAAAAAATTGAAAAGTAACATCATTTAGGTCCGGTCTACTCTATGCGTAGAATTGTGAGCGTACAAGCGTACCCTTAGTTTAAACAAACTACCACCTTGTGCACTGGTAAGGTGGTAGGCTTGGCGTATCGAGTTCTGTCCAGCACCTGTCTAACCAAAAAATATTTAATCGGGTAAAATCAAAGACTGTAAAAATTGATATCAAAGCTTTCCTGCTTGACGTTCAGCAATAAAAAGGGCTAGTGAGAGAGAAGCCTCAAACGCTGGGAACAAACTATAAGCACGCTCGTACGCTCAGGATTTTACGCACAGATTTTACGACCGGATCTTGAAAGGCCCATTACGAAACCAATCGAACAAATAACAAATATTACCAAATCTTTAGCGAAAATTCGCGCACAAAAACAAATACTGGGCAAGTTTAAGGTAGATTAATTATAAATATCAATCCAAACAAAAATTCCAGTCGCAGTCATCGACAAATTTTAGTCAAATATAAAACAGCCTTAATATTAATTTTCGTGAAATTCAATTTCATGACTGTTTTGTTTTTAACAATTTTTTGTATCTTCGGTTTAGACTTTGTAGTGACCATAAAGAATTTATATAACTTCCTCTTAAATTTTGCGGTTTAGATTGCTACTGATGTTGTAATTATAGGTCATTTTGGCATTGTTTGTTTTCTAGTCAAGTTTGTTTAATTATCCGTTCATAAAAAGAATATATTGTAATTGTGAACCAGCAAGCTATGCTTGTCACGTTTTTGTTGTGTGTAGAAAAGTTTCGAATTGTTTACAGTATACAATCTACCAGAGTGAAACTTGTTGTAACGACCAACTCAACAACTATTTACCTTTAAGTAAATTTTTGATTATAAGTATATACGATTTTGTCTGGTACAAATTGAAACTACAAAAAAAAAAAAATTGACACTAATTCCACAATTTGGAAACAAAAACTTGGTAAGACTGGTGGAAAGTGAAAATGCGCTCGAGATACATTTCGCGGTCTAGCATCGCAGATCAAGCCGTCGAGGGTCTGCGACTGTTTGACGCGAGAGGTATTTACGCTGTAAGTTTTAACCCAAACCTTTATTCCAATCTCTCTTAGAGATCTTGACAACGCGATACCCCAACTCTAGTATTGTTTAATCCGAACGTGGCCTCTTCAAACCACTAGCGTAAATATGCTCAGACCCGGTATCATGCCGTTGTAAGTGCTGTAAAAGTCTTTCAAATTGATAGGAAATGACTCGATTCTACAGAAACAAACACTGAGCAACTGTGAAACATGCGACTTACTTTCGAGTTTACAATCCGGTTTGGCTATGACGTCACCGCTGACTAAGAAATAGAAACTCGTGTTTCTATTGTTACATCAACACGACCTAATTGTTTTCAATTGCGTCACGATATCTTTAGTAGGCAATCAAGTTGCTCTTATTTTGAAAAGTGTTTTATGTTTTGAGCTATATTTGGTTTCAAATGTTTTATTTATGGAAACAGAGATCGGATTACTTGAATTCATGAACTTGATTTCTTCCGCTTGGTTATTCGGCGTTATTCAAATTAATCGGTTTTAATCCTGTAATGACGTGTTGGTGCATGATATACTTCTGTACGCTCTTATGTCGATGTAGCATATACTTACACGGGCTATTTAAAAGTGATACGAAAATATTAACATGTAGAAATAGTTCAAGTGCAACGTTTCAACTACAAATTGCTCATCGTTGCTAAGTCTGATTGGTGGAAGTTAATGTTTAAAATAATGCATTTTCACGAATTAGCTACAAAATAGTAAAAGTAGAACAAAATCTTGACTTTCTTTGTTTATTTGCTTGAAGTCCTGCTCTCTAAGTGGAATTAAAAAAAAAGGTTTTAAGCAAACAACCGTCCGCGATTTGTTGACGCCAGAGATTTAGACGCGGCCGGTTATAACCCAAACCCCAAAGGTTTAGTTCGCGGAACCCTGAATCAAAACCGTAGCTCGGCCGCACTAAAACCTCTCTTGTCAAAAAATTGTGATCCAGCAGTCTACACTTACAGTAATTGCGATAAAGTGTAAGCGCGTCAACGCAGAGTTGTAAGTCTGCCCGGGCTTTTCGGGTCGGGTTCGGGCCTAAACTTGACAAAAACTTCGGGCCTGAGACGTGCTTTTTGTGTTACGTGCACAAAAATATAATCAAAATAACTTGGCAACATTACTAAATTTTTCAGATCTATTATAACTTTCGGGTTTTTTCGCGCATGATTTGGGCTTTAACGTAGTTTTCGGGTTCGGACTTATGTTTTCGAGTTCGGGCCTGAACTAGTCGGCCCTTTACAACTCTGCCCTGATCGTATGATCTGGGCTCAGCCCGCCCCCTACTGGTCACGTTGTTGCGTCCTTGGATAAGACGCTTTACAATGATTATCACTGCTTGGTGGCTTCGAACAAGCAGCAAATCTACTGGACAAGAATTCGAAGAAATCCACAGGAACATTAGATCGTCGAAAACTTCTAAGCAGGTGCGGATTCCTTTAATCACGAAGTAGCCATTTCAATGAAAAGTATGAAGATCGCCTAATACTTAGCGTCTGACGCTGTGCGGTGTCATGCGGATAAATATGCACTACAACAACAGGCAGCCACCCTGCCACATTGTAAATTAATTATGACATACATAATTAATGTTTTTACATCGATTATGACGTTGTGTTCAGGGTTGCACTCACGTTCCACAAACTCTTCTCTACTCCGCTCGTGTTTTAAAGGAAGAAAAGTCACAATGGCCTGAAGTACAGGTAGGAAATAATGTTTATGACGTAGCTAAAATTACAGGTTGCGGCTGAGAAAGCAAGAAAAGCTGAGTTGACACAAAGCAACCAGAAATGAAACATCACTTTTGCTAAAACGTGCTAGCACGTTCTGAAACCAGGACTTTTGTTTGGAAGTGTAAATTATGTTTAAACGCTAATTTTCCTCTATTTTGTTTATACGAAAGTCTTTTTCAAGATTTTAAACTCCAGGGTTGCCACATCCTGGAAAAGTCCTGGATTTTTTTTGCTGTCCTGGAAAGTCCTTGAATTTTGTTTGTAAGTCCTGGAAAATGTTTATAAAGTTTTCCCGTAATTTACCCGGACAGAACGTGAGTTTTTTTTGTTTTTTTATAATAACTGATACCTTGTAATAGTGCAAAGCTATTGTTGAAATAATTTGCATTGTGAAGTTCGTTCAAAATGCTTTATAGTAAAAAGACAGAGCTTATTTGTATGCTGGCGCACGAACAAACAAATCGCTATGCTAGCCCTAACGTGGGTTAGAGCTAGGGCTGCAGTTTGGGTTAATCCAAACTGTAACCCTAGCTCTAACCTTAATGTTAATATGAGCGCCCATTCTTCTGCTCTTTGCTCTCTTGTTCTTTTTAATCAGTTCTTATTAGTACACTAGAGAGCAAATAAGCACTTTCTTGTTAAAATGCCAAAATTTGCACTTTGCATTACAGTGTGTATAAATTATTGAATATTATTAGGAAGAGTGAATTCATGGACAGTATTTTATTGCAATGCGATACTCCAGTAGCAGTATTACTGCTAGTAGCCAGTAGCATAGCAGTCTATAGGCCCTCCATTGGCCCGTAGACCAAAATGCACTATTAGAAAAATACTATGTTTATCGCAGTATACTTCTGTGGTAGTTTTTTGCAGTAATATGGATAGTAAAGTAATTTAAAGCCACTTTTGGAACATGATTTTGGGGAAGGGCTAATATTGGTCAAAAATAAAACCAGTAACAACTTACTAAGTAAAAATGGCTAAAAATAAACAATTCGATCGCTTGATGCAAAAAGCTTAACGTAGGCTAAGTAAAAAAATTGTAACTCAGTACTTAATTCTGTTAATTACCAATCAACTCTCTCAAAACTCGTTTCATTAGCCCCTACTTCCAAATTATATCTTTATCTAGCGTTATAAAATACAGACGATTTGGATTAATACTTTGGAGTTTTTTCAAAGGAGGTGCCTATTTGCAGTCTAGCGTGCAAATGAGCTCTGCGTATAAGAAAAAGTGGGTGCTCATTTGCCGAATACTCTTTTATTTTTTAAATTATAATCGTTAGTGGTTTGTTGGAATTTAGATTTTGAGTTTGGGTTAAGGTTAGGGTTAGAGCTAGGGTTACAGTTTGGGTTAAGTTTAAGGTTGGGGTTAGGGCTAGGATAGAGTTTTTTGTTTGCACCCTGGCGTGCAAATAAGCTCTGTTGTTGAAATAATAGGATTTTATAGTTAACTGGGTGAAAATAAAGCTAGGACTGAAGTTTTACCATTACCCATCACTAGAGCTCGACTGATATATCTAGCGTCAGCTGATATATTTTGACCGATATCAGGGCCAAGCCGGCATATCGTATCGGCTATCTACCGCCGATAAAATACCGGCTTAGCGCAATTACCTTAAACTGTTTATTTTTAAGAGCAAGCACGAGTATTCTTGTGTTCAATTTGCTTAGTATGACTTGCGTTTGCTATAGACTTTTGTTGGAGGAGAATTAGTGAAGCTTTTAGTGTCAAGTTAAGTGAAAAATATAGACCAAATCTGGTAGTTTATGAGTTGTATATTGGTATCATATCGATTGAGCTCTAGCTATCACCCACATACTGTAGCCCATTTTTGCATTCAGTTGAATCGTGTTTTTGCGGTGCTAATTTTTATACCACGTTTTAAAAGCAATAATCTTGACCTAACTAGGCCTAAAATTAAGTTATTATTGCAAAAAAATTGCTAAATCTTCGAACGCTGGGGGCTTTGCCCCCAGACCCCCAATGACTTCTGGCGTCTGGGGGTTCCGCCCCCATACCAAAAAGCTTAACCCTCCCATTGCAAATTTCCAGCTTTGCACCTGGATAGTGGTCAGTACTAGGAATGCAAATGCGTTACATCAAAATTTTTCGTCAACCACAAGTTCAAAAGAGTAGGTGCATGAAAGAGTAATAGTCAAAATCAAATTTTAAGTCCTCAAAAAAAACAAACTCAAACAGTCCTGGAAAAGTCCTGGAAAATGATTTAAAAAAGTCCTGGAAAGTCCTGGAATTTGATTTTGCAGTTTCTGTGGCAACCCTGAAACTCATTTTAATCCCAATGTATGAGCACGGCCCAAGTGAGGCCGCGATATTAAGTTTTGCATCTTTTCCAAGAACTCAATTCCTAGCAAATTCTATTGAGTTTTTGTTTTGTATAAAGTAGCAGGCATAATGAGATTTTTTGCCTGAACTATTCCGCTATTTTTGCTTTAGTTTGGTTCCCCAATTCAACTTACTACTTGTTCATGCTGTTGCGGCTCGGTCAACGCTCAAGTTGCGACATTTATCGCTGCTTGATAAAGCATGCTCTCATCTACCGGAAAAAGTTGTTCCAACCGACCCTTTGGTTTAAGGTGATCGAATTTTCCACATTTTATTGGTGGTTCGTAATTTCCATATGACCTGCACGACCGGGAATATTACTTTCTATCGAATTTTATCTTTGTGTTGTCTACCCATAGAAGAAATTCGCTAAATTCTTGTATCATAGATAGATACTAATGTGAGTCTCTTTTTCCTTTAGGATGAAATGACGAATGCGCTGGCAACAATGCGAGTTGATTACGACACAGTAACCCCAATCAAAACACTAGATAGCGCCAACAACAAACTGCTTCAAAAACGAAACAAGAA
The DNA here is from genome assembly GCA_963965965.1 of Trididemnum nubilum. Classification (NCBI taxonomy): domain Eukaryota; kingdom Metazoa; phylum Chordata; class Ascidiacea; order Aplousobranchia; family Didemnidae; genus Trididemnum; species Trididemnum nubilum. Next base: position 32,595,750 of record OZ014473.1, on the reverse strand, counting down.
GCGATCTCAAGTGCAAGCAAAGTAGACGCCGAACCTTGTTGAACACTTGCCTCTGGCAGAACCTGAACCAATTTTATCCTAGCGCAACATGACGTCACGCGAAGCTATGTACTGATATGAAGAGGTTTTAGATGGAAATTTCAATCACGAAAATTTGAGCAATACGTAATTGGGAGGAGGAAAAAAAGAGCCCCAGACGTGATTTTTCATCCAAAAATCGTGGCGAATACTTGAATACACCATTAATAATGATTCGCTTAATGAAGTCGATTTCGACTGAGTGTTGAATAATTAATAAGCGGACGTAGTGTTTCGATCTTGAATCGACTTGAAAGTGTCTTTTTGAAATTTTGTTATGTTTAAGACTGCTCCATTTCGACTGTGTTCTTGCTTGGAAAAATTTAATCGCTGACGTCATAGTTGAAATCGCGCAATTTCACTGCAAGGTTTGTAGACATTTCAGCGTTTTACACGTCAACCTTCCAGGCCTGGATCTTGGTTCTGGTGCCTGATTATTAAGTCATGCCAAGATAGTGCTGAATCACGAAAGAACTTAACCGAATAAAAAATTGATATAAACTCTTTCATTTGGTAGTTTTTTCATTAGTTGGCCAGTGGCCATATATGACTTAGTAATTAGCAGAACACTGAACCGAGAACCTGAGGACGTGTAAAAACCGCTATATATTTGCCTCATTTCGGTGAGGCAATGGGTATTGGGCCAAGTTTTTATCCGTATCAACATTGTGCTAAAGTTTTGTTCCCAGAGTGTTTTATGATGATGGTGTTGTCTTATTCGCATTTCACTTGTGATTTTAAGTTTTGCATAAGTAGCAGAATTTCAAGGCTCAGTGCAACAGTTTGCAAATTTCATTCATGCTATCGATCAACAGCGATTGGCTCACTGCTACAACGAGCAACATAAATTGCCTTCTTATGCGTACCGGGATTCAAATTTGTTCAGATTGATTGTGAAAAAGTCTAGTACGAACCCAAATCGTCCTCGAAACTACCAGCTGTTTTGCTATAGAAGTGTTACATTGTTTTGTAATAATTTTATAGTGATGTCTCTGTGAGGATAGTCTATTGTTTTGAGTTTTTCTCTTTTGCGCAATATTGTGAGTATTGCTGCAATCTACCATGAGTCGTTAGCGCTCAAAATTTTGTGCTGCGAAGCGTTCAATTCTTTTCTCCCGCTCACTAGCTCCAAGAGGCATTATACGAGTGACGTCATAATAGAAGTAAGAAACGAGCTTAAAATAATGCAAAAAATTATTCAAAAATTGTACAGTGTATACTGGTCGAGTATTTCCTGAAGCGCTTTGGAGTTTATTTGCAAATCAAATAAGACCGAAGCAGAGTTGTGTTTTCAACTTAATTTGTCACTTTAGCTTTCACAATGGTGCCTTATCAAAATTTGGCTAGGCTACGTGTTTTGTGTTGGTTGGTTATTACTTTGTCATGAGACCTAATCTAGGCCAAATCAAACCAAAGGTGATCATCTACGAAACAGTTTCTTTGCTGCCAATTCGTTAGTGTACTGTTGTGTTTTGGGGAAGACAGTGATCTACCTAATTTGGTTTACAGTATTAGCTCGAGTTGAACATAAACTGTTTTTATTACTTTATTACGTTTCTTCAACTTTTCTAAGTTAGACGAGGATTAAAGGCTGAATCAATGTGGGAAAGTTAGGCGAATCGTATTATACTAGATTGGCGTTGACTTCATCTTTTTTGACCGAGCCGTTTCAGAGATATTTTACTTTAAACACGATGTCAGGCCATCAAGCCACTTTCCAACCCCGACTGAACCTCTTGGGCTTCCCTCTTTTGTTCAATCCCACCCCTAAATTCCTTGAAGTAACCTTTGATCGGACTCTATCCTTTGGGGCCCATGTCCAATCCCTGTGTTCCAAATTCTATCCACGCCACAAAGCCCTTCGCTCAATTGCCACTGCCTCTTGGTGTCCCACAAAAGAATCTTTCTCCCTACTCTACAAAGCCTTTGTCCGTCCGGTGCTCACATAAGCCTCTCCTGGATGGTTCCCATTCCTCTGCAACACTGCAACCAATCACCTGGAAGTTCTACACAGAGCTGCATGCAGGGTGATTACTGGTTGCCTCTCTTTCACCCCCTCCTCACTACTCCTTCTCGAGGCCCAACTCCCTCCTCTAAAGCTGACTGTAGAGCATCAGACCCTCTACTCCTTTGAACGTGCTCTGCACCTTCCCCCGACTTCTCCAGCCTTTATGCCTTGGCAATTAAAAACGTTCCCTGTCGACTAAAGAAGAAACCCTCCTGGAGATCATTCTGTTCTTCAGCCACACAACCACTCCCATCCCCACGCGAGTCTCTGATCACTTGCCCCCCTTTTTCACCATGGTCCACTACCCACTTCACTGTTTCCCCCTTCATTCCCAACTGCACAGGCAGCAGTACAGCCCGACTCCAAATTGCTTCAAGCAGACTATCCTCCCTCCCCCCTCTGATATCCAAGTATGGACTGACGGATCTGTCCCCTCCCTTTTTAGTCCTGGTGGCGCTGGAGTGTATGCAACATGCTCCAAATGCAACACATCCCATTCCTTATCCTTTTCCTCTGGTCCAATTGCCTCCAGCTTCACAGCTGAAACCTTTGCCCTCAAGCAAGGGCTTGCTTGGTGTACTAGCCATTTGATGACCTGCAAATTCCAGTCAGTTCTTTTCCTAACCGACTCTCAATCAGCCCTCTCTATCCTTTCTTCAGCCCCCTCTTATCTCCTGCCTGAGTCCCTATGGAATGTTTGGTCCCTCGCCTCCTCCCTCTCCAACAATACCACTTTGAGCTTCCAATGGGTCCCCGGACACGCAGGTCTCCCCGGAAATAAAGCTGATTTACTTGCCAAAACTGGTGCCTCTCTGCCCACTGATGCGATTCCAAGCCCTCTCCCCCCAGTTATTGCCAAAGTCCGTTACTCCCAATACCGCAATTGGAGACGTCACATCTCTCACTCCCATCTAAACTTCCAAGCGCCCGGAGTCTCTTCGGAGGAACTTCTTCTTTCTCGCTCCATACGCAGTGAGCTCTCTCGTCTTCGCTGCCATGGTCACAGTCTTCTTTTATCTTCATATCTTCACAGGATCAGTCGGAAGAAGAATTCTGATTGTAGTGCCTGTGGACACCCTCTACAGGACCTCAATCATCTCCTTCTCGACTGTCCTGCTTCTGAACCCCTTCGCAAATCTATCTTTGGCTCCTCTCGATCTATGGTCCAGACCTTGGGGTGTGGCCCGACTGTTGGGTCTCCGCGGAGTTCCTCCGCACCCCCATCCCTCGGAAGGGGTCGGGTAGTACCACCACCACCATGTCAGGGCGTCTAATATTATAATTTTTATTGGCAACCCTTGCGTTGGTAGCCTTAGCGTAAACGTTTTCCTTTTCTACTGTGCGTTAACTGCACAGTGTACATTATCAATATTATTAAAAAAATTATATGCTTTTTGGTCGTCGTAAAAATGACGAGGACAAGGAGCACCTTGACTGGTATACCTCATGGTTGTTCGGCGCTGCTTGGACTTAGAGATCATATACGATTTAGTTATATAATTTTTTTTGACCAAATGATTTATCCGCTTTATCTTATTGTTTGATCGTTTGTGGCTGAGTGTGAAAATAAAATTTACTTACTTACTTAGGGTCGTTAGCGACATCATCCCAGTTTTAACCTAAAATAACGTCATTTCGTTGCGCACTAATCAGTTTGATCTTGTCAATAGAACAGATACGAGCTGGTAAAACGAGTAGAGTGTTTGGTAGTCTAGCGATCTCTGTAAAAGTCAAGCCGTCAGATACCGGTACCTTAGCCTAGCCTAGCAATAACGCTTTTTTCACTAGATTACAAAGTACAAACTTATATCTGATATTTAGACTACCAGTAGCTGAGTAGGTCTATTGTGTTTGCTTGCAGTATTTAAGTTGTGACCCTAGAATAAACTTTTTCAATTAAGTTGCGAACAAATGCCCTGTACTCTACTAGCCTTGCTTTCGCTTGTTTGACGTTTGTTACTCAGGCTACCCTACAGTCAAATCTTTTTTGTACCTCAAATCTGTTCTGCTGACAAGATCAAACTGATCAGTGCGCAAGGAAACGACTCAAATGTAGTAGCCTAATACCAGTGTTGCTTTAGGTTAAGAACTAGGATGGCGTCGCTAACGACGCTAAGGCTATCAACGTCAGGATTGCCAATAAAAATTGCAACATATAGAGGCCTTTTGGTCGTGTTTGAAGTGTAATATTTCTGGTACGGCTGGGTCAAGAAGTATAGAGTTAACCCCAATTTAGTCTTTTACGATTAGCCTAACTTTAGATGCCCCACTGATTTAGCCTTTAGTTCTCGTTTAAGTCCGCTTTTCTCAGGTCTCGCAAAAGTTGTAAACCAGTCTAAGCTTGTGACTTATGCTATAGTCCGCCTGAATAAGATCTAAAAAGAAGCATCTCAGTGTTCGTTGGACTAGAAAAACGCATTTGGACCAGAAAAAATTTTTTACCACTCTCTATAGCTTTGATGTTTGAAAAATTACTGCCATTTACTTTCTAACTTCGGATATTGGTCGTTGCTTTCGTTAGCCCAAAAGAACTCCTTATATTTGTATTGCACACTTTAGGCAGTGCCTTCGATTTCAACCAAAAACGAAACTATCGCATAGTTGTCAATGTCAGTGCAAAGTAAATCGATATCAACCTTAGATAGTTGTTTTCCTCGTAAATTATGGTGTTGGTGAGGACTTGGGAGTGACTTTGGAGCTTATCGCCAGAGACGAAAGACAAGAAAGCTTGCTGATTCGGATTGGCTGTCCACAACAGCACTGTCCAACTCGTTCTGCAGTGATAGGTTTGCGGCCGCTTTGGGGCTTTTGTCAAAAGTGACCAACTACTACTGCAGGAGTCCACCGAATTTTTTCTTGTGGCAAAAATGAACAACAGAGATAGAATTCGTTACGTACCGTACTGTCCAAAGATCCTAAGTGGCTGGAATACTCGGTCACGGGTGGTTAATATCACTTGTGGAGATTAGATCACCTTAACTGCTGATGTGGACGGAAGTTCGAAATAGCGCTGTCCAGCTCTGTAAACTACTGCTTTGGTCTTAATAATGATAAATTTTGTTAAACCCCGCAAACTTTTAAGTATAAAATACTTGCCAACTGCTGACTGATTGTCCATGGTTTAGAAAGTGCTCACTTAGAGATTTCATTAGAGTTGTACAAGTTTTTGATTTGCTTGAAGAAAATAATTTTCTTGTCTTACATGCTCATTTTTTGGGCCGGGTTGTTTTGTTTTTTTTGAAAAACAAACTGGACTTTTCCGACGTCGAAGAATCATGCTTGGACATTGAAATAAAAGTAGAGCAAAATTTAGCTTTGCGAATCACAAAATTTAATACGCAGTAATTCAGGTATTTTGCGAAAAAAACAAAACAAAAAACAGTGTGATTTTGATGTGAAAAATGCAAACATGTGTGACTTGCGTGTCCTCGATCTTAGTGGACTGCCCCTTCCAGAAGTTTTGTTTCCATCTTCGATCCAACACTTGGGATGTATAGCCCGATTGATGGGCTAGTTCTTGGGTTGGATCGAGTAGTATCAACCAAACAAATTTCTATCGTTGCTCTTGCCGAACTAGGTTTGTATTGGGATCAGTCATAGCTGAATTTTTCTGACGTATCGTTGTAACCTTGGATGAAATTTATTGTAACATTTTGAAACCGTACGTATTTGCTGTCCTCCATTCCAATGTTTGTCACTATTTTCTCGCATATCAATTTTGGCACTTCGCTGTATTGTTTCATTGTTGATAGGTTTGTTCTATGGTGGCTGGTTTATCTTTCCCTTTTTTCTTGTTTTTCAAAAGTCGATTGCGAGGATAAGATAAACAATCGTAATATACCTGTGTTGTGGTTGATGTCGTAAACCAAAGAGTTTTGTAGGATTGATTCTAAGCCACGCCTCTGCTGAAAGGGAAAGACTCATTTTAGCTCAGGACAATATGTGAAAGCAGTTTCTGTTTTCTTGTAGGCCTCTGAACATTTTGCTTCGAAAGTGCTTCAAATTCAAGTTGTAGGCGATTGAAATTAACTAATCAATGGTCGCTTGGATCAGAGTTGTAAACGGGCCGACTAGTTCAGGCCCGAACCCGAAAGTATAAGCCCGGACCCGAAAACTAATTTGAAATCCAAATCATGCCGGAAAAAACCTGAAAGTTAAGTTAGGTCTGAAAAATTTAGAATGTTGCTAAGTTATTTTGAGTATATTTTTGTGCACCTGAGACAAAAAGCACGTCTCAGGCCCGAATTAAGCCCGAAATTTGTGTCATCTTTAGGCCCGAACCCGATCCGAAAATCCCGGTCGACTTACAATTCTGGATTGGATAGACTTGGGTTTTCATTTTCGGTGGGGTCAAACAAAGGAGTCTAAAAATGGTATCTATTTGCAGTTTCCCTGCTTGACGTTCAGCATTAAAAGAGACATTTCGGAGAAGTCTCCTCCTTATGTGGTAGACAGTTTGCAGCTTGATGCAAAGACCAAAACGCCCCTTCGCTTTCTCCTAGCCAAGGCAACTACGTGAATGAGAATTGTTATTACATATAATTACCAACTAAAACAACGAATTAGAGTACTTTGGTTTTGCTACTCACAGGTTTAGACGCAACAAAAAATAATTACAGTAATGAAAATATGTGCGGGCGGCGCCGGTTACCTACAAAGTACGCAATGTAAGTTAGGTGCAGCAATTAAAAGTAGAAAAAATTAAACAGCTTAAGAGTAAAAGCATTTTCATCGTTTTGACTTTCGTTCAAGGTCATTAGTAAAATCCCAAAACGAAAGCAACGTTTAGCAGTTTATGAAACAGAGCTCACATGCTTGCAGAAGAAAAATTTTGTTTTCCTTGAGATGGATTCTCAGTCACTGAGATCGACAATTTCACAGCTTTTGCTCACGTTGGCGTAGCTTTATAGTTTAGTCTTTGAAATTTTTCTTCCATTTTGCTGTGCTCTGCTCATCGCAGCTGAAGCGAGCAGAGCAAAGGTGAAGAGAAATTTTAAAGAAATAAACTAATTCCGGCTGCGCTTCGCTCAACTTGAGCAAAAGCATCGAACTCGCGTTCAGATTTTTTAAGAAAGCTGTTTTCTATTTTTAGGTACCGAAGTAAGCATACTATTAGAAATTTGTATTTGACTTTTGTAAGCTCGCATAGCTCGGGGGCGGCGTGGAAGATTCAGAATTATTTTTACGATATGCATATTGGTTTAGATTCGATAAATCAATTGGTGGAGGAGAATAAGGAATATCCGGAGGAGGATGGTCGATGATTGTGTTCGGATGCCGAGTACGGGTGTTAAAGTTTTGAGTTCGTTGAATTCTGGGGAAATATTTTTTCTGAATTTGAACATAGATTGGAACCATAACACACATTGATATAACGCCAATTGCAAGTAGAACGTGTCCGCTAATCCAAATAGAATTTCCGTCTTCCAAATCGAATCCATAAATGACCAGAAACAATCCTATCACAGTGATAACGGGGGTGATCAATCCAATTTTAAACAAGTGCAAATCTAAAAACAAATGATATATTCACTAAACAGACGCCAAAAAAACATTTAGTAAAATGCAATGCTATGGTGGTGTTCCACTGGCGATATTTTGCTTGCAAAAAGTTACAATTTTTTACTGTAATTATACATTGTTGTGCATAATCTACAGTAAGCATCTTCATGTTCACTTGTAAATTCTTGCAACCTTTTCAAACGTTGTTGTGGTTTTTGTGTGATTTTGCAATGTTAAAGGCGGCCACAAACTATGCATAATATTTAGCGTATATTCTAAAATCTAGCCAATAATAATTATAACTTTTTCAACAATTTTGGTTATAAAAATGTAAAACCATAACCAATGAAAATCGAGATTAATTTTTTTCTATTTTTTTTGCTAACTAGTAAAACTATACGCCCTCTTTTAAACACTATTTTATACGGAGAGGGAGGCAGTTTTGCCCTTTTTCGGTTTTTTCGTGATAAATCACTTCAACCAAAATATTTTTATGTCAAATCAACTTAACTTTGAGTGAAATTTCAGTACAAATAACTCCAGAAAGTTTGAGTTTTTAAGGTTACGGGAAGTTTCCCAATTTTGAGGTTTCTCGAAGTCATTTTCCTAAATCTGAGCTTTTTTTGGCCAAAATTTAGCTGATATGAGGTCATAAAACGTTTTTGTGACGTAGCTACTTTGACTTAAGCATCAACAATCTATGCACAGAATATAAACCGCATGTGACATCACTGCAAAAATTACGTCATTTTTTTTGAAAAATATGGCTGTGACGTCATAATGATGACGTAACCACTTCAAAACCAATTTTTCTGCAAAAATTTTGGTGAAAACCTACTTGCATGCCAAATTTGTTTCCATGACTTTTGGTTTAAGAGTTAGATAAAGAGGGCATTTTTGCCCTCCACCCGCGGAAAATGCGTTGATCAACTAACTTGTGTTAAACAGGGTTTACTTCCTCGAATTTGCTAACACCTGCCAGACAATTAAAAATGTTATTCGAGCGAATAAAGTGCGGTTATATTGGAGTATGTAAACGAAAGTTTTTCCTTTTTTTTGATTGTTTATCATCAAGCTTTTGCAAAAAGTTGCGATTATTTGGTTGGTTTTGAAGTTGTCAAAACTAGTTTTCTAGGGAAAAAGCAATCTACGACTATGTTTCACTGCCTACGCAAAGGTACGGTTTTAATAGTGAGACAGTAACACCTGGAAATTTAATAAAAACAAACAGGCAAAAGAGCACATTATTGCAGGTTACTTGTCGAAACTTGTTACAAGCAAATTATCTTCAGTGGTAGGACACCACATTATAAACAAAACAACTTAGCTAAACTACTCAACACACGCATTCATAATTGGTGGTTAAAAGATTAAATTGCAATATTGTAATTGCAATTACATTTTTTCATCAAGTTGCCTTGGCCAGGAGACAGCGAAGAAACTTTTCTGTCTTCGAGTGAAGCTGCCACCTGCCCACCTGTCTACAATGCACTGTGATCATCCTTTTTGGTGTTGGAATTCGCACGTACCAAACGGAAATTATTTTCAGAAACGGAAAATAACGAATGTTTTATTTTCGAAATCCCCTGCTTTTTAAATAGCTTTTCTTGGAAAACTAACGTTCACGTGGTAAGTTTATTATTCATAAAAATTTATGATATACATTCAGTTCGTATTTCAAGGCACGCTAAAAATTCTTTTTAGCTACACAGATAATGTGAAGAACGATACAAAGTATATGCAGGCTCATTTGGAATTGGTGTGCAAAATTAGTTGATTCAATTTCCAAGCAATTTAAGCGCGTTGGTGCAGAGTTTGAAAAACTGTTTTGAAGAGTTTGAAAAACTTGTGTGTTTAGATCTATTACCTGTCGCTTTTTTATCTGATAATGTGACAAATTTTTTAGCCATGCCGTTATGGGCATCAGCAGTCAATCATTCGTAAACGCGCAGTCAGGCTATTCTCCCTTGCTCCTTTCTTAATACTAATAATAAATTCCACGCCTGACTGCGCTCATGTGCTTTTCGAAATTGATTGCATCATTCTTTGTTCTGCTGAAACGACGAAGTTGACATAAACAATAAAAACAGAAGTAAGGTGAAGATTTTATCTGCCTTCATCGAGCTTTCGTCATTACTTAAGAACCCTAGCTCTACCGCAATCAACTAGCCCGCACCGTGGCCACCTGTATTAATTGGTAGCTTATTGACTTTTGTATATCAATTCGTGCTTCTTACTTTGTAAATTCATTCTACTGATGATGCTTTGAGTTAAAGCGAAACCAGGCCCGGCGCCAGGATAGCGTGACTGGGGGGGCATAAGTAAATTTTGGGGGGGCACGAGAAGTTTATTTTGTGTGAATTCGAGAGTGGCACTGGGGCACAAGAAATTTATCCCAGTCTGGATGAAATAAACAAGGTGAGGAGCAAAAACTCAAAGGGATTTTCCTGCCGAAATCGGAAATTCAAGCGATTTTTCCGGCCGAAAACAGGTGATCTCCAAAAAAAAAGGTCTTTACTAAAATTGCAAGGGATTTTCCGGCCGAAATCGCAAATTCAAGCAGTTTTTCCGGCCGAAAACAGGTGATCTCCAAAAAAAAAAAAAAAGGTCTTCATCCCACCAAAAACGTCACAAAATCTATAATCAACTGAGGATTTACAACTCAACTAACTTAATAAGAACGGAGAGGTGAGGGTGACTGGGAAGTGAGCTCGCGCTCTTCGAGTCTCCAGCCACCCACGTATATGTCGAAGCAGGCGGCCTGCAGCCGTAATCGAACTCGGGTCGCAGTATTGCTTACGCAATAATCAGCGCTCAGTTCCGCTCGGCCATGCTGCTGACAAATCCGGTGTCAGTCCACAAAAAACACTAATTTGGACCACGATTTGCGCTCCAGAAGCCCCAAGCCTGTTAAATTCTTCGGGGCACAGTCCTCGTTTTGGGGGGGCACAATTTTCGTTTGGGGGGCACAAGCAGTCACTTGGGGGGGCACGGCCCCGGTAAGCCCCCCCGTGGCGCGGGGTCTGAGCGAAACGCATCTAATAAATTGTTATCCTTAGTTCTATTCTGGCAATCGTTTTTGCTCTAAGAATGAATTTTTTCATATACGTGACATTGTTTGCTGCACAGTTGCCAAAAGTGCAGTGAAGCAAAGGAAGAAACAGGGGTGGAGGAGGTTTAACCAAATCACTTAAAATTTTAAATCTCAAAATGCAAGCGTTTGAAGATGTTTTGGATTTTACTTGTTACTCAGGGATGGGCAATCTAATTCTTCAATTGGCTTTCAAATTTTGGCAATTTAGTTCTTTCAAACGGCTCCAAAAACGTACGAAACGTGATCCAAATAGCGTAAAAATGGCTATTTTTTCCGAAAGAATAACAAAAAGTGCCCAGAAACTGCTGGAAGCTTCACGTATAGACCCTGTTTACAATGCGCTTGAGTTGAACTAATTTTCCCAGCATACCAGGTTGCTAATCAATTGAGACATTTTTCAAATGAGAATATTTGAACTTTAGATTCAATATCCTCCGTAGCAAAATTCTAGTTGCAAGACTGCACTGACAAATATAAACTCTGAATTATGTGCAACATTGGTACGTCTGCAGAACGAAACTGTTTCAGCTATGAATCAAGCTGCTTTTATTTCTCCGTTGTACAAATTGTTTGATCGTAGAACTTTAACCTCACTTAAGCTAAAATATACATAGTGTTTTTTTTAATTGCTATTTTCGGTTTTTTAAGACTTTACGATTCCAGCGCGATAACCGTGGAAAGCAATCAGCAGGACGGCGATCCCACATACCAAGCATTGCGTTATCGCAGTACCCTTTTTCTCCACATTCTGCTGGCACTTTTTGAGCTCTCTGCTCTGGTGGCCCTCGAAATCATTAAGTGCTAAAAACGTCTATAATTTCAAATACTCAGCCGCATGCGCGTAATTAGGATTTCGCTGACGGAAAGGGGTTAACCCAAGGCTAAAATTTGTCTACGTTTCACAGACGGGGTCTGGTGGCTTCCCCTCGGCCGTTGGGTGACTTTTTGCGAAAAAAATACAGAAAAAATTATCATTTCTACGCCATTAATTAATTAGACGTCTATGGAGCATCTTAACCCTATTTTTCACGCGGAACTTTTTTCCCCTTCTCGATTTTATTGTGATAAATCCCTTTAGAAAACTTTTTTTTTAAATTTCAAATCAACTTGACTTCGAGTCAAAATTCATTACAAATAACTCCTGCAATTTTGGAGTTGCTAATGCAACGGAAAGTTCTCCCGATGTTTAAGGTTTTTCAAAGTTTTTTCCGAAATTTGATCATTTTTTGGCCAATATTTGACTTAAATGATGTCATAAAAAGTTTTTGTGATGTAACTGACTTGACTTGGGCATTATATATTTAGTATTAAAAACAAACTTACGTACAAAATTTGAACTGCCTGTGACGTCATTTCAAAAATGACGTTTTTGCTTCAAAATATGGCTGTGGCGTTACAATAATGACGCCATTAACTCAAAACCACATTTTCTAAAAAAATTCTTGTAAGCACAAACCCGCATGCCAGATTCTGTATTCTCATGACGTTTGGCTTGGGAGTTAGTTCGGAGGTAATTTTGCCCCCTCCGTGTAAAAAGCGTTCGTCAAATATCCCCGTGTAAAATAAGGATAAGAAAACTAACTACTACGATTTGGAAGCGTTTTGGCAAAATTAGTTTTCCTAGCCCCTTCAGCACCCCTCTTCTTTGCCAAGTCTAAAACACATTTTAAAGCATGAAAATGGGTTAAATTTTCAATTTTTCTAGTGACTTAAGTGGCTAAACGGGCGGGAGCCTTCTTGATTAGGCCTCTGTTTTGCCGACAACATCTATTGTTTATCAAATTTATTTATAAAAGTTGATAAACGTATTGGTCCGCATTAAAAGCTGCAACTAAACACTTTTGTGGCATTATTTTCATCAAGTTTTGATTGTCAAAAAATCGACTTCGTATTGCAGCTAATGGACAAAAGACGATCAACTTACGCTTCGGATTGAATTGATTAGTGTTCGGAAGATTTCCAGTCGCGGATGTTGCTCGCTCATTTGGTAGATTGGAAGGACCATCAATTTGAACATGTGGCTCCGTCAATTCAACATCGTTTTGCGGATCGATCTGCGTTTCACTCCTTTTTGAGTTTGCCTCTGTTGATGAATGATTCTCATGCTGTTCTGAAGAAAGTATTCTAGGAGGTTCACCAAAATCATTGGTTTGGTCATTTACTTCATTAGGCAAAAACCCATCATTAGCTACTGAAAACAAGTTATCCTCATCCATGCAAGAAAATGCTAATGATGTTTTTCTAAAAGACAATATTTGTTTCACAGTCATTCATTTATAAGCAATAACAGGCTGCAAGAAACAGGCATCAGTTTAGGCGTCTCAATTCACCAAAGTCCATATAACTCCGTATGCCATTCATTAGGTCTTTTGTAAAAAGAATTTAAGGCCGACTTTTCAAATTTCTTCATCAACTAAACACATTTTTCAGCTTCTGCAAACTGCGCGTAGCAGCACATTTCATGCTTTGGGTGAAAGAAAATTCGTTGTTGCCCCAAAGCCATTAGTCGGCAGCGTAGCCGAGAGAAGGTAAAGGATCGTTTTTGCGACGATCCTGATTTTCATGATCTGGGTTCAACCCGCACCTTGACCGTATTGTCGCATCCTTAGATAAGACGCTTTATACGATGAGTACCTCTGCTTGGTGGCTTCGAACAAGCAGCAAATTCAGTGGACAAAGATGTGAAGAAATTCACAGAAAAATTGGATCACTGGAAACTCCTAAGCAGGTGTGGATTCCTCCAACCACGAAGTAGTTAATGCAATGAAAAGTGAGCGGATCGTCGAATAGTTAGCGCCTGACGCTGTCCGGTGGCAGGAGGATAAATATTCGCTACCGCAACAATAATAGGGCCTTTTAAAGGGATTTTAGCAAGTTAACATCGCTTGCGCAACAGACATAAAAAGTTTATGTTACGTTCCGTTTAAAACTGTTTACATGACGGCAAAGAAAAAAAAGGTAAAAAGTGTATAAGCAGTTTACAGAAGTCCCGTGAAATCACTGTTTACCCTTTACGCTGCACTATCACTCGTTTTGCGGTTGTTCTGGTGTGGCTCTTGGCACATGATGTTCTCGTGTGGCTCCAATGGCTGTTAGTTCATGCGGGTACATTATTTTCGTTAGTGCAGATTTTTCCAAAATTTAATTTTGCTGTTGTCAGTTATAGCGGGAATTTGCGCAAGGATTTTTTTTTAGCTCTGAGGTTTTTTTTTGGCAGTTATACTTTTTAGTAGCTTTTTTATCATTAGTCTCTGCGCTCACTCAAATTGTTGCAACTCACAGTAATTTGGTTTCTCATTTCTTTCTTTCACAAACTCGCGACCAACACAATAGAAATTGTGCTGATTGTTACACAACAATAGAAAAGCTTTATTTGTAGTATACCTCAGGCAATGAAAATGACAAGTTGTAGCTGCTTTCATGCCAGTTCATCGCTTGGTTTAGCAACTAGCCAAATTAATTGCTCAGCGTGACGTATTTTGCCTAAACTGCATTAAATCGTGATCTAGTGGCAATTTCCTGTTCTGCTGATTTTAAATAAATTTTGCAATTAACGCTGTAATTTTTTTTTTACATTTTTATCAGCTTTGGGAAGGACTAGGTAACTGGGTTGTATTGTGCTACTGAAAATTGATAACGAAACTTGAAAGAATAAAAATACTATCACTGAATTACTAATACAAAATATCATGACTTTTAGCCGCAAAAATCGGCATTTTGCCTTTTGCTTTTTCAAATCGAGAGAGAAACAAGAGCAATATTCGGCTACTAAAAGTCGCCCGTGTGAATGCAGCTTAAAATATAAATCAAGTTTTAAATCTGAGCTTTCTGCACTATACTTCGTTAGTGGATCAATAGTGATTTAATTTAGGATCAGTTTCTTGTTCATGTTTAACTTCATAGGCGTAGCGAAAGGAAATGGGGGGCCTGGGCCCCCCAATTAATGTAACTGATGATAAAAATAATCATTTAATCTCTTTACGAACTTTAACCATCTATTACTCCAACTTCAAATAACAATCCACCTCCACCACTCTAGTGTTTACGCAACTAAATACATCTGAAAACAAACAAACAAACAAAAGGTAGGGGAAATGTTTATTAAATAAATTATTAAATTTGAATGGAGGGGCCTGGGCCCCCTGGTCGTACATTTACTCCTAAAATTGGTTATTTTCATGACAAAACAAAAATCTACCAAGACTAATCTTCAAGGGAATTATGAGTTACCGCCAAAAATATTGCAGGAGGCAATGTACCTTACTTTTCTCCACCTGGGCTAAGCCACTTACATAATTTAACCCTGAAACGCAAGATTTTAAGAGTGTTTTAAACTTGACCTGTAAGCAAAGGGAAAACTGAGCAGTGAACAATTTAATTTTTACAAGTGGCTTTCAAACCTTAAAACTTTCTTCTTTCACATGGCTTTAAAAACGTACGAAATTTGATCCGAAATGGCTCTAAAATAACTATTTTTTCTAAAATGTTGTCCAGCTATGTGTAGCTTATTGTTTCTCGGACGAAAGTTTGCCTGCAGTAGCTAGGCGATTTTTGTGATTTTTCCTAAGTAGCCATTTTTGCACCATTTTAATTATATTTCGCACGTTTTTAGAACTACTTGAAAGAACTTAATTGCTAAGATTCGGAAGCAGTTTGAAAGAATTAAGTTGCTCAGCTCCATTTAGCCTCTCTCCTTTAAGCCGCATTTACACGGGCGACTTTTTTGCAACGCGATTCGAAGATTTTTAATGCGCGAAAATCTCTCTCGCATAGTGGTTACTTACACGAGGCGAGACTCGCTTACCGCGATCGCGTTTGGGAAGAATCGCCGCCGTGTAAGTAACACCTGCGATTTGCGATGCCGATTATATTTCGCGCGACTCGATGCAAGAATCTTTCTCGCTCGTGATCACTTACACGAGGTCGATTTCAACGTTTCGAGAGTCTCAGGGCAAAGTCGCGCTCGTGTAAACAGCAAATCGTATGCAATTTATGAGTCGCCCAGGCATAGCGCAATGCACAAATGCTTTGCGAGTCGCTGGCTGCGATTACCCTAAATTTGCTTCACAAAGTATTGCGTTCATAGTATAAAATAAGCTGTAGTGCTTTTACCGTAATTAATTGTGATTTCGATACTAAATTTACTTCATATTATAACCGCAGAAGCAATAATTTTCTTGTGCGTGCTGGCACTGGTCTACTGCAGATACGGCAGTCATGAGCTGATTGCTAGTAACTGTGAAGCCAATCAAGTAAAACTTCAACCCTTTATAAAATGTATAATAACCACAGATAACAGTACCGTAATTGTATTCTGCTTTTATAATACCTTAAGCACGCTTTTTTATTAGAATCAGTAAACTTTGAGTTAAGGCTAGCTGTTTTTATCTTTTCGCCAATGTTAAGCCTCAGTTGCTCGTAATTGGTTCTTAAAGTTTGAGATCACTAATGTCAATTATGGCGACCATGTTTGTTAATTCCTAGTGCTATTTCTGCTTGTAAACGCCTGTTTGGCTGCTTTTGCAGCATCGTAAAATTGCGGAAAGCGAAAAAGCGAGCACTAATTTCTGTTTGAACGAGAGCCAAAAAGTGTTTTTGTTACCTGCGCTGCGTGCAAAAGCACTCTATAGTCTCAACTTTGTATACTAAAAAACCACTCAAGCTTTATTGATTTTAATCAGAACAGAATTTTGTTTGTTTTTTGATTTGGAAATTTTTTTTTTTGGTTGTTCTTCCTAATTTGTTATTAAATTTTGTGCAAAAATGAGCCGCGTGTTTTTACAAAATTTTTTGTGTATAAAAAAATGTAATCAATTTTGTCATTGCTAATATTCTGACATAGCAAAAACATACGAGTAAGTTAAAAATCTGAAAACCCTACAAGAGCTAAGACAATGAATTCTCAATAATGGCGTTTGGACAATATATTTTGGAATGGAGGCGCTTGTTACAAAAGCCCTCCGTATATACTGTTGACTGCAGGTGCTCCAGCGAAACTCTGGAGCCTTCACCCTGTCCGTCTGGGCAAACCACTCTTGAAATTCTCCCACTTAAACTGTATTGTTCAGACAAAACAAATAATATGGAACAGCACAGCATGGCAAAAAAAACTGAAATTTGACCAGAAAATAATGAACTAATAAAGTGCCGTACGAGTGGTCTTCAAAATAAAATACTTCCATTTGCCAATTGCTCGAATGAAACGGAATGCCAGAACAGAGGTAACTCGACCAAAAAGCGCGTAATTTTTAAAACGTTTGCAGCCAATGGCAGCAGGAAATAAAGTGGCGTGCGCAAACTGAGCAAACTGAAAATAAGAGCGGCCGAATTCCGAAACTAGAGCGGGGCAACACAAAAATAGGTCAATCGGTGCTGTGACAGTGCTAGCAGTGTAGGCTCACACCCTATGCTCACTCCTTGGGTCCAGCATCTTGTAGACAAGTACCATCCACTGGTTTTTGTCGGCTAAAAAAGTGTTAGCCACATTTAAAGGGAGAAACATAACATCTACTGCACCGCATACTGCAATCAAGGTCTTTGTTGCAATTAAAGATTAATTTCATGAAAATGCTATTTCTAAGCAAATCATGTTCTCAATTCCGAGTGGTTTTATGGCGCTTTTTCACTTGAATTACGCCAGGAATGAGTTTTGACCTGAAGTCACTAACGTATTTTTGCACTCTTCATAATAATTCATCCTCCGCACTATACTTACTGTAATTGCCTTGCGTTTAGCAAATGCATGCGCGGCTTATTTTATTATTGTGGATATTGATGCTTTGTAACAGCAGTGGTTTAGTAGATCCATAACAAATTCACATGAAAACACGTATTATACAAATGCTATATGGATTTTTTGAATGTTGGTTTAAATTAAAAAAGAGCCAGTGCTTCCGTAGCGACAAAAGGCGCCTGGTATCACTTCAAAAGAACTCAAAAAGTAAACTTAAAAATAAAATTTAACAATTGGTATTTCGTATAATATAACAGCACAGATCTTCTATAAAATACGAAATACTTGTGCACTATTAAGGAAACAAACAATATGAATTTGTCAGTCACACATGCTTGGAGAAAAGGTAATTTCAAAAGTGTTTTTAGAATTAATTGCACAGAAATGTTGATGAATTTTTATTGTTTTATTTTACCAAAGTATTATGTATAACCAAACAAGAAACACAGTCAGAGATGGGCTGCAGGTTGCAGTGGTGAAAAACCTAGACCTAAAGGGTAAGTGACTGAATTTTATAATAGATTATGAGCAGTAATGCCCGCTTGACTTTGCTCCATCCAAGCTAACTCAGAATGATACAGAAAAAATAAGCTTTTTTGAGTAATTTCAAGCGTTTAGTGCTTCATCTTTCACCTTGCATTTTCATCGCAAGTTTTAACGAAATTAGCTGCTTAATTGTATTCCCAGTATTTCGTTTTACGCCCGCGTTGGCTTCACGCATTTTGCTTTCAAAATTCCGAAGCGTGATTGTTTCAAACGTAAAAGCTGACAAGCGGCGCATTTGAAGTGCTTTTGCGGCAGTTGGCTTTTGTAAATTCAAAACCAGCATGCAGCGCTTTGAAACTATCTCGCACCGTGTAAGTGAATCAGTGCGATAGCGACTCTTCCGCCGACTCGATTTAGCGAGAATCACTGGCACGCAGTCTCAACGTGTAAGTGACTTCTGCGAGTTGCAATCGCATGCGAGCATCGCGTTAAAATCTCTCCCGTGTGAGTGAATGCTGCGATTTGATTTTTTGGGGGGCGTGTCTGGCGATATCGCGCAGACAAAATCACACGTGAATCTTGCGCCGTGTAAGTGACCTACGCGATTTGAGAAAGAAAAAAGGCAAATTGTCGATTCTCGCAGCTAAAAGTCGCCCGTGTAAATGCGGCTTTACCTTTACCGGTCAAGTCCAGGACAAGTTTAAACGTTTGCATTTATCAATTAAATTTTCTAACTTAAGTGACGATAAGGAGGAAAGCTAAAGCTCTCTTTGTCCTCCTGTTTGCTTGACTGGTCATTATACATTTAGATCATCATCATGAACACACATAATTTACCGGTTTTCAAGTAATTGGTTAGTTCGCTGTCAAGAAAGAGACAAGATATAAATAGGTTATTATAACTGTTACCGACATTTGACAATAACTCTCTTTTTTTATAACAACCAGAAAATTTTGAGTTGTGACTGGCAGTTTTTAATTTTTTGCCGATTTTCAGCTTCATTTGTTTTGAATTTGTTCTTAAATTTTAAAAGCATTGATATCAATTTTAGTGATCATGTTTGTAAAACTGTTTAATTTCCAATGCTTTGTACACTTTAAGCCGCATTTACACGGGCGACTTTTTTGCAACGCGATTCGACGATTTTTTATGCGTGAAAATCTCTCTCGCAAAGCGGTTACTCACACGAGGCAAGACTCGCTTGCCGCGATCGCGTTTGGCAAGAATCGCTGCCGTGTAAGTAACACCTGCGATTTGCGATGCCGATTATATTTTTGCGCGACTCGATGCAACAATCGTTCTCGCCCATGATCACTTACACGAGGTCGATTTCAGCGTCTCGAGAGTCACAAGACAAAGTCGCGCTCGTGTAAACAGCAAATTGTATGCAATTTACGAGTCGCCCAGGCATAGCGCAATGCACAAATGCTTTGCGAGTCTCTGGCTGCGATTATCTAAGTTTACTTCATAAAATATTGTGTTCATGATACAAAATAGTCTGTAGTACTTTTACCGTAATTAATTGTGATTAAATTTACTTCATATTAGTTTGAAACGAAGAAATAATTTTCTTGTTGATGCTGTCACTGGTCTACTGCAGATACGGCAGTCATGAGCTGATTGCTGATAACTGTAAAGCCAATCAAGCAGGGCTTTAACCCTTAAAATGTATGATAAATTAACCACAGGAAACAGTACCTTAATTGTATTTTGTTTTTATAATACCGTAAGTACACTATTTGCATCAGAGCCAGTAAATTTTGAGTTGAGGCTGACTGTTCTTAATTTTTTGCCAATGTTGAGCATCAGTTGCTCTTAATTGGTTCTTAAATTTTGAGATCATTGATGTCAATTATAGCGACAATGTTTGTTAATACCTTATGGTCTGTCTGCTTGTAAACGCCTTTTTCGCTGCTTTTGCAGCATCGTAAAATTGCGGAAAGCAAAAAAGCAAGCTCTAATTTTCGTTTGAACGAGAGCCAAAAAGTTTTTTTGTTACCTGCGCAATGCGCAATAACACTCTATACTCTCGAAGTTATTCAAGCTCTTTTGTTTTGAATCAGTACAGAATTTAGTTTCTTTTTTGATTTGGCATTTCTTCTTTTTCGGTTGTTCTTAACCCTAGAATAGCTAAGACAATGAATTCACAGTAATTGCATTTGGACAATATATTTTGGAAATGGAGGTGCTTGTTACAGAAGCCCTTTGTTACAATAAGGAGCCTTCACCCTGTACGTCTGGGCCAACCACAATTGAAATTCTTCAACTTGAACTGCATTGTTCAGACAAAATGCATAATTTGGAACAGTAAGACATGGCAAAATATATCTGAAATTTAGCCTGAAAATAATGAACTTAAAGAGTGCCATACGAGCGGTCTTGAAAATGAAATACGTCTGTTTGCCAGTTGCTTGAATGAAAAGGAATGCCAGAACAGAGGTAACTCGGCCAAACACAAAGGCGTGCAGGAATTACCAAAAAGCGCGTAATTTTTAAAGCGTTGGCTGCAGGATCTAAAGTGAGGCGCACAAACTGAGCAAACTAAAAGGAAAAAGCGGCCGGATCAAAACTAGAGCGGGGCAACACAAAAAAGGTCAATCGGTGCTGTGACAGTGCTGGCAGAGTAGGCTGATAGGCTCACATCTATGCTCACTCGTTGGGTCCAGCACTTTGTATACAAGTACCATCCACTGGTTTTTGTCGGCTAAAAACGTGTTAGCGTTAGCTTTCTTTTTTAACCCGAGATTGCTAGAGCCTACCGGCAATTCTTACGGTTAAAATAACCACAGTTAAGTGAAGAAGCACAACACCTACTGCCCCGCATATTGTGATAAAACATTAATTTCATGAAAATGATGTTTATAATGAAATCATGTTCTCAATTTCGAGTGGTTTTATGGGGCTTTTTCATTTGAATAACGCCAGGAATGAGTTTTGACAAGAAGTCACTGGCGTATTTTTGCTCAGTTCATAATAATTCATCCTCCGCACTATACTTACTGTAATTGCCTAGCGTTTAGCAAATGCATGCGCTGCTTGTTTTATTATTGTGGATATTGGTGCTTTGTAACAGCTGTGGTTTAGTAGCTCCATAAAAAAATTACATGAAAACACGTATTATATGAATGCTATCGTGGATTTTTTGAATGTTGGTTTAATTGAAAAAGAGCCAGTACTTCTGTAGTGACAAAAGGCGCCTGGTATCACTGCAGAAGAACTCAAAAAGTAAACTTCTAAAAACAAAAATAAAATTTAACCATTAGCATTTCGAATAGTACTTGACAGCACAGATCTCCTATAAAATACTAAAATACTTGTGCACTATTAAGCAAATAAACAATATGAATTTGTCAGTTACACATGCTTGGAGAAAAAGTAATGTCAAAAGTGTTTTTAGAATTAACTGCACAAAAATATTGATAAATTTTATTGTTTTACCAAACATTATGCATAACCAAACAAGACACACAGTCAGAGATGGGTTGCGGTAGAGAAAAACCAATACTTAAAGGGTAAATGACAGAATTTTATAATAAATTATGAGCATTAATATGCCCGCTTGACTTTGCTCCATCCAAGCCAACTCAAAATAGCATTTACGTATCACACATTCGGCTCGAGCAGCACGCCGCCGTTGCTGCTTCATCTTTCACCTTGCATTTTCGTTGCAAGTTTTGACATTAGCTGCTTAATAGTATTTTTGGTATTTCGTTTTACGCTTGCGTTGGCTTCATTTATTTTCCTTTCAAAATTCCAAAGCGTGATTGCTTCAAATGCAAAAGCTGACAAGCGGCGCATTTGAAGTGCTTTTGCAGCAGTTCGCTTTTGCAAATTCAAAACCAGCAAGCAGCGCTTTGAAACTATCTCGCACCGTGTAAGTAAACCAGTGCGATAGCGACTCTTCCGCCGACTCGATTTTGCGAGAATCACTGGCACGCAGTCTCAACGTGTAAGTGACTTCAGCGAGTTGCAATCGAATGCGAGCGCCGCGTTAAAATCTCTCCCGTGTGAGTGACTGCTACGATTTGATTTTTCGGTGGGCGTGTCTGGCGATATCGCGCAGACAAAATCACACTTGAATCTTGCGCCGTGTAAGTGACCTACGCGATTTGAGAAAGAAAAAAGGCAAAATGTCGATTCTCGCAGCTAAAAGTCGCCCGTGTAAATGCGGCTTTAGTGAAAGCTATTTTGCTGCTTTTGCGACATCGTAAAGTTGCAAAAGCGAAAAAGCGAGCTTTTTTAACTGCCTTGAACAACTGCAAAACATTTCTCGCTTGCTTAGTGCTCTATAATCTCAGAGTAGCATCAATTTTGCTTGCAAACACAAGAAAGTCACTGAAATTTTGTCGTTTTGAATCAGATCAAAGTTTAGTTCGTTTTGAATCAGTACAAAATACGTTTTGAATCCGTAAAAAATCAAGAAAAGATTTAGCCTCTAACAAAACTATTTTATTTAACTTACAAACAATTATACGATCTCAAGGCCAATTTTAAGCTACAAGACCGAGACCACGATGGTTCGAGACCAAGGCCGAGACTGGTGCCAAGGAGCAAAACAAATGGTTCGAGGCCATGACCGAGACTTCCTCCCCCCTATCAAAAATCCAGGCTACGTCTATGCTTCACCTTAACTTGATTTCGTGTTCTCGAACTTTTACTAGTAAAATTTAAACCTTAAAGCATTTGATGTCAACACATCAAAGTCTATTTGCAAATTTTTGAGTTTCGATGAACGTCTTCCTCGTTTGAGAGGTTCGCGAAATCAAATTAAATCTTTCATTACACTAACTTGCTGTATTACGCCAAACTTTGCGTAGTCCAGTTCCAGAGTCTACTTTGGGGCGCCTATTTCCGCATCATTGCGCCTGCGGGCAACACAGCTTTTTTTGAAGAAATGTCACGGCGGTTGCGAATCGTTGCCACTCTGTGTCCAATTTTACCGTCCGATGTTTGATCTGCTTCTGAGATAAACGCGTTAGGTTAGAAATGGGATGGCGTCGCTAACGACACTAAGGTCATCAACGTCATGGTTGCCAACAAACATTACGACTTTAGAGGCCTCTACGTCGTGTTTAAAGTAAGATATCTCTGGAACGGCTGGGTCAAGAAGGAAGTAGTCAATGCCAATTTAATGTAGTCTTGTGCGACTGGCCTAACTTTAGATATCCCCATTGATTTTGCCTTTAGTCCTGGTTTAACAGTGATTCTTTCTTCGCTTGGGTGAAGTGTTAAGGGATTTCAACCCAGGCGCTTCATAAAATCATTCCTCAAAGCAAGTATTCAGAAAGTTTAGGCCAATCGTATATTTTTAATTTACAAAAAAAACTTTTTGAGAACAACACTGCAATTAGACTGCAATGGGTGAATTAAAGTTAGTAGTAAGATGCTTTTTGAACAAATATAGTTGAAAATTCCAAAAGTCCTTAACTAGTCGCCGATCTTGTAAATATTTACACAGAGTTTATACAGCGATCTTCACGGTGATCCATCGAATTGGATCATGTCTTTCTTCCGTTTGGTCTGGATTTTGTGGAGAGACGATGAAGTTGTTGGCGGATTGGTTTTCATGACAACATAATTATTACAATTTTAAAACAAGTTAATAGTTTTGATTTCCGCGGTCACGCAGAAAGATAGCCCTAATATTAAGGATAGGTTATGGCTGTCTTCAGTATTAGGGTTTGTCCAGTTTGGACGAAAACTGGCTCGGGAATGCTCTTGGTTTAGTTATGCTGTGGGCTGCAGATGAGAACTAAAAGCTCGAAACATCTGCGCTGTCCAGCTCTGTGCTTAAGTTAATTTTTGTTACA
The DNA here is from genome assembly GCA_963965965.1 of Trididemnum nubilum. Taxonomy (NCBI): domain Eukaryota; kingdom Metazoa; phylum Chordata; class Ascidiacea; order Aplousobranchia; family Didemnidae; genus Trididemnum; species Trididemnum nubilum. Next base: position 32,572,038 of record OZ014473.1, on the reverse strand, counting down.
ACACTGACACAAGCGCGAAACTTTAGTGGAAAGGAAACACAGAGAATTTGAACCGCAGTTTAAAAGTAAACTCTTGTACAGTATCTAAGCTCAGTAGGCAAAAATGTATGTAAACATTTTATTATCTTTTTGGCAAAAGTAGAAAATTGAAGTAAGCAGCCTATGTTGGTCCGCGTACAAAAAGAAACAAACAACACAAAAACATTGAAAATGTAATAAACAATCAAAAAGAAGATACACAAATTATGAAATACTGCACATGTTTGGTGAAGTGTTACAAAGTACAGCAAGTCAATTGCTTCGAACAAGATAACAAATTCATGATGAACAGTGGAAAACCACCAATAGGCAAAGCTATGCATAGTAAACACAAAATTAATTTTGTGAAAGCAAGAAAAAATGCAACCATTTAATTATTTTTATTGAAAGTGGCAGCTTTTATCGATCACCCATATTACTTATGCGCCGATAATATATGTTTTACAACAGTATGAAGTAATTTAAAAAAAAGAAAAAAAGCAAATGTATGCAAGCGAATGACACCCGTATTTACGCAAGGAAATATGCGTGATCGGTAAAGCCAACAGACTGCACTGTGGGCAAAATTGTGAGCGTAATAGCGCAACCTTAGTTTGTTTTTTTACTAACTATAGCATCTCTAAGCAAGTTAGGCGATACGCCAAACGTACCGAAATGTTGCATAAAATAAAGTAAAAGCATCCTCGTGCGCTCATAATTTTACGCCCAGTGCAAAACCGGCCTAATTAGGCTATCAAATAAAAGTGCAGGCAAACTGGAAGCTGGTCCAACCTCTTTCTCAATACGATAAAAAGCAAAAGTTAGTTTGTCATTGCTATAGGGCTGAAATTTGATTGCGAGGTTATTCAAAAATTCGAAGCCACTCTATTTGTCTCCAATCTCAGAGCTAAACTTCAAAAACGAAGTGCAATAGCAAACGCGACAGAGTGGGACGTAAATGGACATTCAAGTCGGAAGTTTTTACTCCGCTTCCTCTCAAAAAAGTTTTGACAGATCTCAAACCTAACTTCAGCAAATTTGAGCTTTGAACAACCTTCAGTTCTTGCGATATAACAGCTTAGATTTCACCAAGAAAAGCTTTTTCCTCTTAAAAATTTTTCCAGGGTTGCCAACCAGAAACAAAACTTAAAAAAGCTATTGCATGTTCCTAATTCTCATTAGGTGTTTTGCAGCTCAGTTGTAGTCAAAACAAAAGAAAAGGTGGAATAAGTAAGCTGCTTTCCAAGTACTGTAAATGTAAGTCAGCTGATTAAAAGTTAACCTTCTGTCACAACACTAACAAAATGGCAACACTGAAATAAGAGAAAAGTTGCTTATGTTGAATTGTAATATCTTGAAAACGGGACGACGTAAAAAGTTCAAAGTTGCTGAGAAAGCATTGTAGGCTTTCTCAACATTTTGGTCAACAGTGAAGACTTGACGTGAATGCCCTTTAGAGTCATTTTTATGACTACCTACGATCGTGTCAGAGTTGTAAACGGGCCGATTAGTTCAGGCCCTAACCCGACCCGAAAACTAGTTTGAAGTCCAAATCATGCCCAAAAAAAAACGAAAAGTTAAGTTAGGTCTGAAAAACTTAGCAATGTTGCCAAGCTATTTTGATTATATTTTTGTGCACCTAAGACAAAAAGTACGTCTCTGGCCCGAAAAAAGCCCGAAATTTTTGTCACCTTTAGACCCGAATCCGACCCGAACGCGAGCCCGACCTGAAAAGCCCGGCCCGACTTACAACTCTGGATCATATGATAAGGTTTCAAGTCAAGCGGCTGTGCTCTTGTATAAGTCGCTTTACAGCAATTATTTTTGCTCAATGGCTTTAAACAAGCAGTACAATAATTGGCAATCGCCAAAACCAAAACACTTGGAAGCACAGTCCATCCAAGAAACGAGTTCAAATTCGGCCAGAAGGACAACGCCATCTTCACTTAATCCTTGTTACAGAAGAATAAAATGGCAATCTAGCAATTCATTATTTCAAGAAGAGAAAAATTGCTAATTTTAACTGGATTTTTGTAAGCTTTCATAGCTTGGTGGTGGCAAAGAAAGCTCCGAGTTAAGATTATTTACAGAATACTCGTTAAAATTAGGCGAATAAGACGGTAGGGGTAGAGAATGAGGTGGGTTTTCTTGATTGGAAGCCCTGTTTCCTCGATGGTTTTGATTTTGAAGATTAGATGAAGTAACTTTTGCAAAATATTGCTTCTGAATTTGAACACAATAAGCAGCCATTACGCAAATTGCTATAACACCGATAATTATCAACGCTATTCCACTTGCCATTTCATATTGGACAAGAATCAATCCAATTATCAAAATGATTGGCGCAAGCAAAGCGATCTTGCATAAATGATAGTCTGAAAATCAAAAAGAAAATAAACAAACAAGCAGCAAAGCAAAATAACTATCTTAGTTTATTTCTAGTAAGCTATAGAATACGCGTGTTGACAAAAAGGTCTTTATAAAAGCATTTTACTTTGCCTCTTTGACATCTTCAACAAGTAAGTTTTTTTTTACTTTTATTTATTTTTATTAATATGCTTATTACATGATACTCAAGATAAAGGTTTTTGTAGGTTAGTGTTAGATAGCGGCTATAAATAACGAGAAGTACTGAAAGTTTTTAATATTTCTACAGAAGTTTAAATTGATTTATTTTCTAAATTAGCAAAAAACATTGACCACTTATAATACACCTTGTTTTGTACCTATGCAATTGTCAGGTGGTCGAAAGAAGAGTAAAAGGTTTGTTAAAGTAAGAGTACTAACATTTAAAATTTCAAAAGTTCCGGAAAAAAATTTTTGAAATTTTAACCGTAAGTATTTTTATTTTACGCAACCTTTTACTCTTTTGTAGACCACCTGACGAATGCATTGGCATGAAACATGGGGCAGTGGTCAGTAGTTTTTGATAATTTAGAAAATAAGTGTATATTGCTCTGACATTGCTGTTCATTGAGCACTTTTACAGAGGAATTGAAAATCTTAAGATTTGATGACTAAAGTTTAAATTGATATAGTTACGCACTAACTTTCAAATCTCAACACTTTTTCAAAAACTCTCCGAGCATTTTGACGTACCAAAGTCTTTCTGGGCTTTTTTCAATATATTAGAAAAACTTTCACAAAAAATAACAATGTTATAAGCCCCTACTAATATTGAAACATTAACATTTCAAAGCCTATTACAGCAAAACCTGACTGCCACTGTGTTTCACCCATTAACGGGATCATCTTTTGTGATATTTGCACTTACTCAAAGTTTTTGAGGGTTGTTTGAAACCCTGATATCAAGTGCAGATTTTACTAGCAAAGTTCTGTAACATCACTAAGAAAAATTTGACCAATTTTAGGAAGAGACCTTATCAAAATACAATAAACTTACATCTTGTATTTAGCCGGTTACTGATCTGAATGAGGTCAGCGGATTGTTGGATGTGCGGATTTCCTTCGTATGAAAACTCAAAAGACTCAACTTGTGGTTGCGATAATTCGCTGCAATCTTGAAGTTCTGGGATCATCATTTCAGAACTCGCACATTTTTCAAAAGTAAACTTTTTTCCATGATTTGATTCCTCTTGACATGTTAGATCTCTTTGATGGATATTTTCGGTAGCACAATGAGTTCCATATTCCATCGTTAACCAATGTGAATAATTGCGAATTAAAAAAATACTCCACAGATTTTTGATTAATGCTTTATAGATACAAAGCTAAGCAATTAGATAATCAATAAAATACACTTAGGAGCACAATTTTGATATAGCAGTATTTGAAGAAATATTTCGGTTTATTTCTTTCAAATATTGTCTGTCTTGTGCTCACACATCAGAAACTGCATTTCGTTCAAGAGCGTTTTCATATCCGCAATTATAGCAACGCTTTCACAGACGTATCGGACAAAAATACAGTTATTACTATGCATTGAAATTTTGTTCTCCTCTGTTTAAACGCCATAAAGCTCAATCAAATGCAGTACAAGATGTCGGGCTGCTGCTTTGCGAATGGCCATTTCAAGTACGAATTAAAGTTCAGCGAATTTTACATGTGGGGAAGAAATCACGGAGATTAAATTCGTGGTGTACAAATTTTAAATGGTTAGAATGCTTGAATATGAGTTATTTCTAGTGCTTGTGTGAATTATATTTGGGATCAAAACTGGGGCATACCTAAAGGGGTCCCGCTTGGAGCATTTGAACTCAATATTCCTGTATCATGACAATGACCAATAGACTTTAAGCTTTATTACCTCAATTTTGCAAAGCCCTAATAATGTACTATATGTTTCGTGCCCGTAAAGAAAGTTCGGTTGTTGCTAAGTCTACTTTTGCAGCATAATTGTAGTTGTGAGCCTGCTAAGTGGTTTCACTATACAGCAATATTCGTTTAACTGCCTCAATCTAAAAAAAACACAAAACGATTTTTATTTCTTTTTCAGCGTTTCTATTTTGTCTTGCTGGTTTACGCTGAGGCTATACATTTCTATTACGAACAGAAACATTCTATCTCAGTCTTACAAGACAGTGGTAATTACAAGTCTGCTGCGCCTTCCGCCTTGATTATTGCGGTTTGTAAATTTGGTATTAAAGACGCGACAATAAAATATTTACGTCAGAATTGCAATGCCGCAAACGAAACATCAACCGACACCGTATGCCAGTGATCTTTAAATTGTAGTATCTAAATGCCACTTATCTTCAAATGCCACTGACTATCCAAATCTAAGGCAAATCTAAACCTTAAATCGCTTACTCCCACAATCTCAAAAAAAGCTGTTTTTTTTAAGAAACAAAAAACATATCTATAAAGTATAAAGCTGTGAAACCATGCTTTTTGTAAAATAAAAACAAAATAAATCGAAAACTACAGTATTAAAATAAAATTAATAAAAAACTCGCATACCACCGGGAAGACCTTCGCGTATCACTATACCACCACAGGTTGAGAGCCCTAGACGTTTCCAGGATTTTTGATTGGTAGGAAAGCAGCAAATCACATGGTAAAACGTCATCAGAATTTTTCGAAAGAAGGGCCTTTCATGGGACAACGCTACTGTATAATGGAAGCCGCAACATATACATTTGGCACGTAACCAGGATTTTGCGAAAGGAGGAAAAATTGAACTAAAAGTTAAAAAGATTTTGCAAAAAACGTTCAAATTGAGAGACGTGGTAAGTAAACTAGTGTGACCCAAACGTATCGCGGGCAAAGCCTCCTGCCGCTGGGTAACTTTTTGCAATTGTTTAGAAAAAATAACTATTTTAATACCATTTGGACAACATTTCGCACGTTTTTAGAGCCATTTGAAAATACCAATTTTGTAAGATTTGAAAGACAATATTGAAAACATTAATTCAATTGTCCAGTCCTCCCTTTACTCATAAATCAAGTTCAAAACACGTTTAAAATCTGGCAGTTTTGGTTAAATTTTGTAAGTGACTTGGCTCAAGTGAAGGAGAGTAAGGTACATTGCCTCCTGCAATATTTATGGGAGTAAATAATAATTCACTCGAAGATTTGCCTTGGAGGTGTTTTTGTTTTGTCATGAAAATAACCAGTTTTAGGATTACATCCCGACCAGAGGGAGCATGCTCTCTCTATCGAATATCAATAATTTGTTCAATAAGCATTTTCTCCTAGGTAAATGTTATTTCAGAAGTTTTTTTTCGCGTAAAAGCTAACTTGGTGGAGGTGGATTGTTATTCAAAAGTTAGTACAAGATGGCTACTAGTCATGTTATTGCATTACGTTCATAAAAAGGTTAGATCAGGCCTAAGGTTGCAAATTTAAGGACGCAAACCCTGAATTTCTCCCGAGTTACGCGTTTTAATTGGTTGGCAAAAATTTGAATTGAGGGGGCCCCACTTCCTGGTCGTCAATATAAATATTATTGTTAATTACTGTTGTAGGCCTACGCGTGTACTGTTGCACGCGAAAATGCTAAAAGAAACTGAAAAGTAAGAAACAAGGCTTTGCTGTCGTCGTTTTTTGTCGTTGGTTATATTTCGATTGAGGAGAGACTGGGCAACTGGGCCTCCTGTCTACGCTAATATTGAGAACCGGACACTGTTCTAAGTACCCTTGTACTAGAGATAGCATATGGCTGTCCTTCTACAAGGGTTCAGCGATTTTTTCGCTTGTTTTTTTTTTTAAGTTCCACAAGTGAAAAATTGTTTATTCCCTAGAAACCCTCTGCCACTGTGCAAGCCCTTAAGATTTGTCCAGTTCGGCCAAGAGTCTTGTCACAAAATATTGTATTTGGACACATCGAAATAGTATAGTCCAAAACAAAGTTAATTTTGATTCAGACTGCATTATTAAAGAAATTAAAAGCATGTTATTTTCTAGGCGACGAATCGAAAACTATCGATTAAATAAAAAGCAAAGTCAAATTTTGAAACTTTTATGTAATGCGCTCATATATTAAATTTCATTAGATAATAATTTGTGACATGTTGCGTTTTTGTTTCGTTTTTGTAATTTTGTTGCAATGCAAAATAATACTCGTAAAAGTAATAAAATAACGTGGTTAGGATATAAAAATTGATTATCATTGAAAATAATTGTGAGATGTTCTATTCTGTTCGTTTCTAGTAATTTTGTAATAAAAAAACCACAGCTGGGGAATAACTTTGTTAGACAAGCTGAGGGCTGCCGATGAGAGCTAAAAGCTCAAAACAGCGCTGTCCAGCTCTGTGCACTGTTCTAAGTTTTATCTTTCGAAATGGCAACCATTTAAAGCGAGAAGAAAACTGCTGCTGTTGTTAAATAAAAAAAACAATACGACCAGAAAGTTCAAATTTATTGGATATACAGCTTTTAGTTTTTATTCTTTATTTTTTTCTAATTTTTTAGGTAAGCAAGAAATATTAGACCTGCTTAATTGTTACTAACTTGACAAACACTGTCATCTTTCTGCAGAATGCGTTGCCAACTATTCACCATCGTTTGAATAGTCTTGTTTGATTTTTGGTTACTTAATTATCCGCCAACTACTAGGAAGTACTGAAGCCTCATAGCACATTTGTTTGCTAAACGCTTAGTCATTTTGCAACTCGATTTTCTAGCTGATGGTGACGTCAAAATTCTAAAATTGCATTAAGTCGTGATGGTGCGAGTACTTGTTTTCTTTTTATGTATTCGACGGCATTTTCCATACCATCATTCTGTAAAGCAATAACCAGCACTAATATTTCAAAGTAAGCTATAAAGTGGTAGACAATTAATCTACCAACAACAGGACAAAAATAATGCTTAAAATATTTCATCGTTTTCATATACCAAATTGCAATAAGCGTTATAAGAGGTGAAGCATCCATAAGCCAATTTCAGTAGTTCACAGGAGCTAAAATCGAAATATAATTTTTTTAAATTATTATTTTTGTTTTATGGGGTACGGTTGCAAGTATATTCAACAAATACAAAAAGAGAGCTCTTCTAAAAAGTTTTCGGGAACCCTGAATTTGTTCTTCCAAGGTATAAGGCCAGAAAAAGGGCAACGTTTACCGAAATTGAATTGGTCACGTGTTGTTACTGGAAGGGTTGATATTATTCCGTCTCTCTTTTTCCCTGCAAGTACATGCTGACAGAACAGATTCAAGGTTTCTCAAAATGGGGGATATCTCTTTATATTCGTTGAATGTCTTTGCAATTTCAGTTCCAAAATGAAAACAAAAAAATTTAAAAATGATATTTTCGATTTTAGCTAAAGTATTGTAAACTACCGGAAATGATTGAGTGCTTCGCCTCTTTTAATTCAAAAGTTTTACACTCTTTTTTACAAGAATTACGAGCAGCTTTATAAAAATACGAGGCTTATTTTTGCTTAAACCTGAACTCCGGTATAGCCAAATTGTATCGATAACCTGAACTCCGGTATAGCTAAACTATATTGATCAGCAGTCGAATGGATAGAGCGTATGCTACTGAAATGGTAAACTCGAGTACGATTTCCGGTCGGATCAGAAGAAAGACTATAAAATACTGGTATTCACAGCTTCCCCATTTGATGTTCAGCAATAAAGGGATAGTGTGAAGCCTCCACCGTGCGTGGTTGACAGGTATAGACACTGTGCAGGTGGCATCTTTACTGGAAGATTGATAAATTCCTTCGCTGTCTCCTGGCCAAGGCAGCTAGGTGAATAAAAACGGGTTGTATGAACCAATGTGGATCAACACTGATCCAAGGTTGAACAAAATTTCAAGAGAAAGGTTTAAACAAGTTGCCAGGCAAATTGCTAACTTATAATTACGTACAAAGTATAATTCAAGAACAGGGTCTCAGAAATTACAAATTCAGTTAATTTTACTCTAATAAATTCATAGATGTAATTCAGTGCTCCGCAACCTTTTTTTAACTTATGGCACACTTATAAAACTTGATAAATAAACCACAGTTGCGGCACACAGCAACAAACAATGCTGGTGCAACCACAAAAAATGCATAAACCATTAGGAATTTTTTCTGTGCATCAATGAGAAATTTGTGAAAAACCCATAAAAATCCTTGGAGACCTTTTTTTTGGAGATCACACCGGTTGTATTGCACTCAGCAGTGGAGTCCTCAAGAACGTTTTTGGCCTCAAGGACGTCCTTGAGGACACATTTTGAAGTCCTTGGCCCGGATTTGGCGCGGACATGGCCCGGACTAGTCCTTGGCCTGGACATTTTGAAGTCAGACCCCAAAACAGCCCCCCCAGTTCGAATTTCTGGCTACGCGCCAGTTGTCATAGCTGTGTGATTGTATTTTTGTCCATGTGTGTGCTGAATGGCGTGTGTGGTTATACTTGTTTATTTGTTGGCATTTCTTCAAAATTTGCCGCTCAACTTTTCATTGGCACTGAGTGAATCGGGTTTGTGTGCTATCAAGATTTTTTTCAAAAGATGAGAGGTTGTAGTCTCGACGACCTCACCTTTTGCGGAACACAGCCCCGAGCTATTTATTCCCAGGAAATGGTCTATAAATCTTTTCGCAACCTCAGATCTGGTATGGTCTGTTGATTTATCAAGCCATTGCTTCCAAAGATTTTTTGTTTGTGGTTATTTGACTGATTGTTACGGACGACGCTACACACTGGACCAGGCGCGTAGCCAGGATTTGGAAAAGGGGGGGCTATTTTGAAAGAGTGAGAAAAGTGCAAACAACCTTGACCCGAATTTTTATTGTTCTTGAATCAGTTTCACACGTTACAGACGAAATTTCTCGGAAAGCTCGGGAATTCAAAGTTTTTTTCCGCCCAAACTCAGGTGGTCTCCGAAAAAAAAAAAAAAAAAAGGTCTTCACTGAAATTGAGACTGATTTTTCGGCCGAAATCCGGAATTCAAAGGTTTTTTCCGCCCAAAATCAGATGGTCTCCATAAAAAAAAGGTCTTCACCGAAATTCAGACTGATTTTATGGCCAAATTCGGAAATTCAAACGTTTGAGGGGGGCTGTTTTCCTATGGGGGGGCTATTTTCAATTTTTCACAAAAAATCGGCCTCAAAACCACCAAAAACATGCGATTTTGCATACTTCACAAGCCAATGGGGGGCTCGAGCCCCCCCCCCGCCCCCCTCCTGGCTACGCTACTGCACTGGACATAGAAGATAGAAAATTAATTATCCGTGGATCAAAGTTAATCTACGTTGATGGATACGACCCAATGGGTTGTAATCACCAACTTGAATTAACTTTGATTGGTGGATTACCAATTTTTTTATCTTCTTCAATTTCCACGATAAACTTACTAAAAGGGGGTGAAGCATCTTTGGAAAATTATAAATAAGTGGCTAAATGGATTGTTTATTTTAGCTTAAGAAGTCGAAGTACACAATATGAGCTGCAACTTGATTCAGTATATGCTAGATAAACCGCACACCCAAATCCAACACCATGGGTGAAGCGAAAGAGCAAGGCTCACTTAATCAATTACATCCGCATAATAAAAAAAACAATTTAGGCTATCCGTGCGTTAATTTAAAACACAAAGCATAAAGTTCACAAACTATAACGTAAACAGGGCGAGAAAAAAACAACTAAAGACAAAGAACCAAAAGACACACTTGATGTGTCCTAGCAATATACTTAAAATCAAACACTTTGAATGATAACCTGGCAATGTTCTGAAACGAAATATCTGGATTCTGGACCATTTATGTAAGGCTGTAGTACAGTCTGTTGTGTATCCAAAATGCTATTTTTCTGACATGTAAGTCATCGGTAACTCGGATAGATATTTTATGTTAGAACATCATAACAAGGTTACATCATAACAACAAGTACATTAACTTAACAGAAAACTTATTGAGAATTAATTCAACTAGAAAATTTACAGTACCACAAAAGCCAAGATAGAGAATTATACCGGTAAATTATTTGTAAAAGAAAATCATAAAAAAACAAGCACCGACATTGAAAAAGAAAAATTAGGGTGTACCGACTCAAATTTCCCTTTATTCATCTTTTATTCACGTAGTGAGCCAGAGACCTATGGTTACAGTACATCACTTCTAATATTAATCACCTTTGGCACAATTTCTACATCACTTCTAAGATTTGCACCTTTGGCACAATTTGTCGTATAGTGACATCCAGCTCAGGGATGGAAACCGGTCGGGTCGAGATTCTTCGACCGGCCGGTCAAGCCGGTTGAAAAACCGGTCGAATTCTCCTTTCTGGCAATTAAAAGACATCTAAGCACCAACCGAAATGTACTTATATATTTTATCATAGATAAAACTTTTTATAAAAAATCTGTATTAACAAACCACACCTTTCGAAAACACTTGTTGAGTGGTTTCAAGCTGTGACTAATATGCTGTGACCATTACGGCATGCACATCCAGGGACGTATATAGGGTGAGAGTATTGTGCCAAGCCTCCCGACTTTGGGCCACGTCACAAAGCACAAAAGTGCAAAAGTTAAGTTAAAATCGCGTAATCAGATTCTAATAAAGCATGCATGCGGAAGAGACTTGCGCTACCTGGCATTTTAGCTTTATTTTAATCAGCTTAAGAGTAGAAGTGGCGCAGATTTCAGATTTTTTATCACATGCTAAAATCTTGCCGCTTTAAAAAGCTTGTTTCAACTTAAATTTACCACACTCTACACTGGGCAAGACAGACATAGCTCTTATTTTTTTTAAAATCTAACAAACCATGGCTTGTTCTGAAGTAGCAGCATTTCTACAAACTGATGGGGCACATTATATTTCGAATGTTTTCTAGCCAATGTCATAACAGTTTAGTGTTTTCAATGAAAATAACGGACGCGTTTCGTTCATCTGGATAGTTATTCATAGCGACTTCGTACTACCAATGAGTTTATTTATTGGTTTGACGCTTCGCTTCCCAAACCAGGAAGCTTCTTCAGAACAATTTTCGGCAGTGCTGCCTTTGCAGTTACAAAAAGATAAATGAGAAAAAAAATAACAGCAGAAGATAGGTAACAGTAAAAACATACGAACATCACAATACTTGTACTATTGTACCCAAAAACATCGAAATGATGGAGCAATAACATTATATAATAACCGACAAGTTTGACGTCCTTCGTGGTCGACTCCTGGGAAATCATAACGATTTCCACTGGCAGTTAGGTGGCCAGATCAACCACCAACCCTGCAGCTACAAAGCAGCTCGAGTCATAAGATGCACAGAGCTGGACAGCGCTGTTTCGAGCTGTCCAGCTCTGTGCATCTTATGACTCGAGCTGCTTTGTAGCTGCAGGGTTGGTGGTTGATCTGGCCACCTAACTGCCAGTGGAAGTCGTTATGATTTCCCAGGAGTCGACCACGAAGGTCGTCAAACTTGTCGGTTATGATTTCCGTGGTCACACAAGGGGAACCCTTGTAGTAGGGATAGCCTATGGCTATCCTTACTGCAAAGGTTCAGCGATTTTTTCGCTTGTTTTTTTAAGTACCACAAGTGAAAAATCGTTTATTCCCTAGAAACCCTCTGCCGCTGTGCAGGCCCTTAAGGTTTGTCCAGTTCGGCAAAGAGCCTTGTCCAGCTGGGGAATAACTTTGTTAGAGAAGCTGAGGGCTGCCGATGAGAGCTAAAAGCTCGAAACAGCGCTGTCCAGCTCTGTGCAACATTATACAATATTAAAAATTATGTCACTAACAGCGTGAAAAAAATTAGTAATATTCGTAACAACTAGCTGCTTCACTAACAGTTTGAGAAATTATGAAAAGGATCTGTTGCAAAACATTATGTACTAGAAAAGCTTTTTTTGCTCCACAGTGATTTATATACGGACGGAACACTTAATATAAATCTCTGCGGAGCTAAAAACCTTTTTCAGTACATAATGTTTTGCAATAAATCCTTCTCATACCTTCTCAAACTGTTAGTGAAGAAGCTAGCTGTTATGAATATTACTAATTTTTTTCACGCTGTTAGTGACATAATTTTTCAATATTCCTTTTTTTTTCACGCTGTTAGTGACATATTTTTCAATATCATATAATGTTATTGCTCCATCATTTTAATGTTTTTGGGTACAATAGTACAAGTAATGTGATGTTCGTATGTTTTTACTGTTACCTATCTTCTGCTGTTATTTTTTTTTCTCATTTATCTTTTTGTAACTGCAAAGGCAGCACTGCCGAAAAAAAAGTTTAGTGTTTGCTACTCGGCAAATTGCAAATAATCTGTCACCAATAGCTAAAAAATTGTAACTTTACTTTTTGGCCTTTTGCAAAATATGAATAGAAAGAACGTTTAATAATTTAGCTTGTGCTCTCCATTGCTTTTCATGCTTATTTTGTGCACGTTTTGCGCTGCTCAAAACAGGGCATTCAAACCGAAACTTAACCAAAAAAGGTCTTAAAATAGAGTCATTTTTGCAAAAAAACGCAAAAGTTTTTTTGCGTTTTTTTTCTGAGACTCCCGTCCAAAGTCACAAATTTTAACACCTCACCCATGCCCCCCCTTTTAAAAATTTTTTATTAGATACATTGATCAGTGTAAAAAAGACTTTCTGTAAAAAAGCCTGTCGACCGGCCGGTCAACCGGCGATGATTTTGAAATTTACCGGTCAGGTCGGGTCGAGAAAATCCTGACCGGTTTCATCTCTGATCCAGCTGACAAAATATTTTTACATACTTTATGACAAGCATACATAGAAAAATAATTATAATAATATTTGTCCAACAATATTTTTGTTTTGTATTCCTTTTCAAAACGATAAAATGAGAAAGACTTGATTTTTGAAGGAATCCGGCCCACATGACAGAAATTTCCTCGCTCGCATTAATAACGAGAATTTTTTAATAGGCGCTACGAACGAAATTCTCGCTAAAAGCAAGAGGTAGTTTTTGCTCGTGCATCTGAAGGTCTGAGAACTCGGTAACGTCTGTGCTGCCCATAGTAATAGTTAATAGTGCTGTGCTGCCGACATTGATCTTTATTGTGCTTCGAATTGATTGTTTTATGTTTCTTTTATTTGCTTCACGCAATACCGTTTGTAATTTAGTACATCATATATTGCATCATCCTTCATCGTGTGCTTATACTTAAATAATGGCTGTCTTTCGTTTTCTGTCCGCTTCTTGCTTTCTGTCCGCTGTTTGTTTCTTTTTTTGTTATTTTTGTAATTATTTTTTGCTCTCTGTACTGCTGTGCTTTCTGGCTGTTTTCTCTTCGCAATGTTTGAACGAATTTAGTCAGGGAGCACCTTGATTTAAAAACTTTCGGGTTGTTCGGTGCTTCCTGGCCTGATTGTTAGGCTTATTGTGCGATATCTTTATTGTTCTATTGATCAGGCGAAACAATAAATGAATATTGAATCATTTTTGCTCGCTAAGTTGCTCGGATCGACTGCGAGATTTAACTCGAGTAAAAAAACGTCACATTTTCCTCGCCAACTTAACGAAAACTTTGAAGCACTCCTTAAGCGTGCGAGAAATGTCTTTTGGTTCAAAAATTTCATCGCAAAATGTCGAAAACTTCTAATTAAAGGGAGTTTTGGCTGAAAATTAATTAAACTCGTTGCCATGTTTGCTAATAGACTGCTAAAAAGAAAGCGAATTGCATTGAGAACCATTTGCTGTTTCGACTGATAAAGAAATATTGACTAGCGCCAGTTGACAAAAATAGGCTAAATAGCCATACACTCTTTTTATTACAACAATTTTCTAAAAACACAAAGTTCATTTTTGCTCAAAATTTTAGAACAAATTAAGAACAATACCAGCCTCGGCAGCGAAATAAACCATAAACAAACGAAAAAAAAAAAAAAATTCAAATCAATGAAAAAAACTGAATTTTGTGTTGATTCAAAACGATAAAATTTTAGTGATTTTCTTGTGTTTGCAAGCAAAATTGCAACTATTCAAAATTATAGAGCGCTGTTGCTCAGCGTAAGCATTTAAGAATTTTTTTTGGGAGTTGTTCAACTTGAAGAAAGCTTGCTTTTTCTCTTCTGCAATTTTACGATGCTGCAAAAGCAAGAAAAAAGCCTTCATTTAAGCAGACAGAGCAATAGAAATTAAACAGTGTTACAAACATGCCCGCTAAAATTGACATCGATGCTCTCAAAATCTTTTTAAAAATCAAGAACAAAATCGGCCAAAAATTAAAAACAGCCAGTCTCAACTGAAGATCTACCGGTTCTAAAAAAGAAGAGTATCCTTCGACTTGATCAATTTTGAAAAATTTTGAAGCCTAAAGTTACTGCTAACATACAAGTTTACCCACCAACAACCTCAAGGGTGCTTTACGTCATTAAAAAAAAATTGTATTATGGAAAAAGTTGTTTTTTTTAACCTTGATCCACAAATATAAAACTTATGTCGTTCATTGACTAATTATTATCATTCGAGGAATGTGCAAGCTTAGAATATTGTAATTGTAATTACAATATTCTAATTGTAATTGTAATTGTAATTACATTTGATTTACCAAGTTGCCTTGGCCAGGAGACAGCGAAGGGACCTTTCGGTCTTCGAGTCAAGCTGCCACCTGCCCACCTGTCTACCACATACGGCGGAAGCTTCACACTGTCCCTTTATTTGCTGAACGTCAAGCAGGGAAGCTGTGAATACCAATTTTTATGGTCTTTGGTTTGACCCGACCGGGAACCGAACCCGAGTCTACCGCATCAGTAGCAGACGCTCTATCCACTCGACCGCTGATCGGTTAATATTTACTCGACCGCTGATCGGTTAATATTGATCGGTTAATATTTGTTAATATCGACCACTCGACCGCTGATCGGTTAATCGGTTATTAACACCTGGCCGATAGTATCTTTATCCATAACAGTTACAGTATATACACGCTTGAACGCATGAAAGTAGAAATGCATCTGACGTCAAAATGAGATATTTATTACGTACTAACGCAGGTTACGGACATCTCGCAAAGAAATTCGAGCGAGCAGTTTTAACGCATGTTGGGCAGGCCCGGCGCCAGGATAGCGTGACTGGGGGGGCATAAATAAATTTTTGGGGGTCACGAAAACTCTTAATTTAAGTGAATTCGAGACTGTGGATCGAACGAAAAAGGTGAAGAACAAAAAAAAAGGTCTTCGTTCAAAAACCTACGCGAAGTTTCATGAAATCCGGGGTTAGTCCACAAAAATTACGGAAAAACAGTTCTTGCTCACGAAGTCTTGGGCGATTACCAGTATTGTTTGAGTCTCAGGCCTCGATTTGCACTCCAGTAGCCCCCAGCCTGTTAATTTCTTCGGGGCACAATTCTCGCTTGGGGGGGGGCACAGTTTTTATTTGAGGGGGCACAAGCAGTCATTTGGGGGGCACGGCCTCGGAATGCCCCCCTTGGCGTCGGGCCTGATTTTGGGCAAGACGGTTCGGAAATGGCAGTTTGTGTACAAAGGTTTTTTCACTTTTTTGTTCGTTAGCGCCTTTTAGCGAGCGAGAATGGTCTTTACGAGCTCGCTAATACGTTTTGTTATGTGGGCTCTGACTCCGTGTTTGAATGCCATAAAATTGTATTGAGTTCCTGCCACTGTTAGTATTTACAGGATTAAGAAAATGAGTTTCGAAAAATTGCAAAAGTAGGTATAGGCCTAAGGGTTTGGTGTTCACCAACCATATGTCAAATAAACCTGATTCTGGCGTTCTTCCGGTGAAGTCACAGTCACGGCAAGCTTGATCTTAAAAGCCTTGTTGTTTTCATTGGCGTTTTGTTTGGGCATGACGACCAACCTTATCAAAATACGAGCATACGATAAAAAGCTACGAGTGAAGCTACGTATGAATTGCAAGATTTTTTTAAACTTTTAAATCCGAAAGTCAATTATTACATCGCAACAATAAAAACAAAACTTGTAGAAAAGCGGATAGTGTTAAAACTTAGGTATAAAAACTACAGTATAAACTGAACTAATATAAAAGCTTCCGAATGTTTAAGTAAAGAACGATAAACTACCGGAAAAGATGCACAACTGATCGATTTCTTTTGGCCTAGAAAAAAAAAACAAGATTCGGCAGTTAATCTTTTACAAAAATTCTTTTCAGTTTTAAAAATTCGTGAATTGGTTTAATCATAGTCACTAATGACTATGGTTTAATCAATTACCTGATCAAATATGTATAACATGTTCACACAAAGCGGAATTTTCTGGTTTTTGTTGTTTGATGGCTCTTCGGTGCTCTTTTTAACCAAATGAGAGCTAAATTTCCAATTAAAAGAGCGCCAATGAATTATTCGTCTGGTACTGATTCCACGTATTTTGTTGAGGAACACCTGTCCAGTTTAATACGTCTAACAAAAACGTTGAAATCGTTATATTTAATTCGATTATTGCGCGAATGGAAGTCTGTAGGGAGTATAATTGTGGCGTGATGGAATTGACCATAGGTGGGCAAGTTAATGCAAAACGTTAGCTTCGTTAACCACTAGTCCGTTAACAAACTTCACACCTCCGTTAACGTTAATCCGTTATTTTCAGATTTAACTGACGGAAGTTAATAAAGTCCGTTAATTGGTTAACATTTTGAGTGTAATGCACATTTCTTTTTATTCACTCGCTTCTAGGACACATATTGACGCAGTTGACCTGATTGTAAGGAAATATTTCTTGCTATGGTGGTCTTTCTGTGTTTTGGAAGTTATATTTTACAGTCTAATCTAATTTCAAGATAAAAATACGTTTAAATGCACCAAATGCACTAACGAAGCTGCGATCGGAAAATCTTTGGAAATTGTGAACAGCGATAATTAATAGACCTGTGAGGCTGCAGCTTATTATTTCCCACAAAAAAGACCTTCTTTCTTCGCTTTCTTCTAAAAAACTAGTGCTATTACGCAACAAGTGTTACCAGTGCAAATAGGTTTGTACCGGTACCATGAATTAATGGTGCTAGATATTAACAATAAAACCTTAACGGAAGTTAACAGAACTTAACGGAAGTTAATTTAGTCCGTTAACGTGAAAAAACTTTTTAACGGATTAACGAGTTAATGGAAAAGTTAGCTTCGTTATTAACGGATTAACGATTAACGGACTTGTGCTCACCTATGGAATCGATTATGATCGTAAATGCTGCAGTCACCCTGATTATCTATGCAATGGTTTTGATTTATTCGAGAGAACCAAATTTCGAATGTTTAAAATTGTTTTTGTGCTATTGTCTTTAGCGATGATTGTGTCAGCGTTGCTCTATATATCTGACCAGAAATTGCCACTTAAGTATTATTTGCAGTTACGAGCTACTTACGTACTTTACTTTCAGTAAGATTTTCTTGAAGCAACGTTGCTTGAGTAGAAAATGACTTTTATTTGAGTAAAGGTGGATACCTAAGGCAAGCTTAATTGATGGTTTTACTACGATTTGAGATAAAAAGTTTTTTTTGTTCTCGTTTCCAGAGGTGGAGTCTAGGACAAAACCTTCTACTCCAAGGCCAAGGACACACAAAAAAAATCTGAGGCCAAGGCCAAGGACCGACTTCCCGAAGACAGACCTTCTCGAGGCCAAGGATAGAAATGCTCGAGGCCAAGGCCAAGGACCAAAGACACAAGGCGCAAGCGTTCTCAAAAATAAGGTCTCCAAAATTTTTTCCAGGTTACCTGCGAGTAAGAGGGTCTTTGCACAAGAAGACGCTGATTTTACGCGAAAAATTAGGCGTTTTCCCTAAAAAAAAAACAAGAAAAATGGTCTTCGCAAATGTTCCACGAGGTTTCTGCCGTTCTCGAAAGTAAAGTGGAAAGAAGGTCATATGGCCATGGCCCATTTTTAACGAATCAAAAAAAGTGCTGTCCTCGAGCCGAGAACAGCACTTTTTTGCGGACTTGTAGGCTTCGAGGCCAAGGCCAAGGACATCAAAATGTGTCCTCAATGCCAAAGACGTCCTCGAGAACTCCATCTCTGGTTAAAATATGATTTTTGAAATTTTTTGTTTTCAATTTGACCTGTGGTTACAAGAATATTCAACAAACACAAAAAGATATCCCCCTAAAATCAATTTTGGAAATCCTAGTTTGTTCTTCCAGCCTGAGTCTCCAGAAAAGGCAGGGTTTCGCCAAAATTGTTAGGTAATCCGCAGAGGTGGAGTCCTCGAGGACGTCCTTGGCCTCGAGGACGTCCTCGAGGACAGATTTTGAAGTCCTTGGCCTTGGCCTTGGCCTCGAAGGTCAAGTCCTTGGCCTTGGCCTTGGCCTCGAGGCATCAAGTCCTCGAAAATTGGCCTGTCCTCGGCTCGAGGACAGCACTATTTTTTGGAAAGTTAAAATTTTGTGGAGCGGTTGAAAAATTTTTTGGAAAACGTTTTTTCGTGGAGATCGCTTGAAAAATTTTTGTGAAGACCTTTTTTTTTTTTTTTTTTTGAGAGCACTTGCGCTTTGTGTCCTTGGTCCTTGGCCTTGGCCTCGAGCATTCCAGTCCTTGGCCTCGATAGTGTCTGTCCTCGGAAAGGCTGTCCTTGGCCTTGGCCTTGGCCTCGGATTTTTTTTGTGTCCTTGGCCTTGGCCTTGGCCTCGAGCCTTGTGTCCTCGACTCCACCTCTGGTAATCCGTAATGTGATGATATGATGTTACTTGAACCCTAAGCATCATTCAGTCTCTATTTTTCCTGAAAGTTCATGCTGGGAAAACAGATTCAGGGATTCCAAAAACTTTTCAAGGGAGATATCTTTTTGTATTTAATGAATATCTTAGCAACCGCAGCCTTATCAATAATTTCTCAGTACATTGTTCTTAACAAACTTGGGTTTTTCAAAAACAAAAGAACTGCTTGGCAACTCTGCAATACTGGCACGTGGAGAAAAAGTCCAGCAATTGCAGAATACCGTAGCTTAATGGCTGTCTGTTGATAATTTTTGGGAAAGCAATTCCAAAAAAAGAAAAAAAGATTGACTGTAATGTTTCAAGTTAAGAAGGCATTGGGTTGAAAGTGTTTAATTGCAACTGACCTAAAGTATATTATTTGCATAGCAATTAGGTTAGTCGGTGATTTGAAGTACCGTAGGTAGGTAGCGTACCTTCGGTAAGATTCCACTGTATTGTGTAACTGCAGCACAATAAAGCTGACCAATGCTTAATAGCCTACCAGTTAGCCTAACATGCCTACGTACCTGCTCAGTCGGTCTCCAATATTGGTAGATACGACGAAAAATACGTTGGGATAGGCTGTAGTAGCTACCGGTACCTAATTCACTGCTGCTTCTATAGTGTCGCGTGATAGCCTAGGTACCGTACTCAGTGAACTTGTACCATGTTACAGCTGGCTAATCTAAGCCTACTACCAGTACTTAGCTACATGCATTCATAGGAGCTCAAACAAATTTGCTTGATTAAAGTATAGTGTAGTCTGCTGATAGACTAGCCTAGTGAGTTTGTTTTGGCTTTACCAGTTAACATCACTAGGTCACAACTTAGCAAGTGCAATACCATCACGTATTGCGTAGCCTAGATTAGTCAGTGGTCAGAAGCCAAAAAATTTGTGATAGTAACAGCACAGTATGGCCTATGTGACTTGAGCAGTTGTTGGTTCACTGTGGCACGTAGGCCTATCTAATATTACAGATGGTAAGGCAACTAAAATCTGGATTTCACAACTATGTCAGCATGAATTTACATCGTTGTTTTGCTGAGTTGCTATTACCGGTACGTTCAGACATGCATGTTATTATTTTATAGCTATAATCACAATGCATGTTGCACTTAGTTGCATTGCATGGTGAGTCAGATGGGTAATTTTTTTTGAACACTGCATAGTAGACCTAAGATTTTTTTTTTAACAAGATCTTGACCGCTAGACTTAGTGGTACTAATAATACTGATGAAGATTGTTTTGCCACTTTTGTTTACACAAAATATACTAATATCATATTCTTTTGTACAAAGCTATGGTAATTTTGGTGATTGCATAAGTTTAAACACTGGTAGCCTTACATTAGGCCTACTTCACTGAGGTGATCACTTGCTCTGCAACTATTTTACTAGTGATTGCAGCACAGTTATTTTGAAATGGTTGCTCTGACACTTGAGTTAGCATTCATAGAGCAAAAGCCTGTTATCATCAACACTTACCTACTGATCTACATTACAGTTTTAAAAAGCACGGTATATTTTTAAAGCTCACAAGTTTTTGTAGCAGCGCAACTTTATTTACAAAAAATCTTCCTGCATTTGGTTGGTATAAATCTGGTTTATGCAGTAGGCCTGTTCATATTTTAACTTTTTTTGATTTTGATGTGGCTTGCAGTGTTTTTGAAGCAGATTTTTATACTGATTCCAAAACTAAACAAAATTTTTGTTTTGTTGGGTTGAACGATTTCCATGTTACGCGATGATTTTCAACCCCCACTTTTGAAAAAAAATGCTGCTTTTTAAAGTATACTTAAAACAGAAATTCAATTAAACGCCCCACTGCATTTTACGTCTTAAAAAAAACAAAAACTAAGCGAATTGAACTTCTGGCCATTTCAGTGATATTACATGCAAAACACTCTCTGGTGGCCAAAATGTAATGTCTTTATTTTTTAATAAAATTTGTGTCTATTTCACCATTTTTAGGCAAAGAGACTTCAATTTTAAAGTTGAGGTTTTGCTGCAGTGCCACTAGAGGGAGTAATTTGCTACTTATTTCAAGTATGCTTATTGAGTAGAGTTATGTATGCTCAACTTAATGCCACTGCAAAATTTGAATTAATTATGATTTGGTGCAATTTTTGATAATTATTTTCTTTTTTAATATCGACCTAGATCATGTGAAAAAGCTAGCACTTAATGCAAAAATGCGCAACATCACATACGTACTGTTTGCAGCATAAATATAATTGACAGTATCACTGTACACTTGTACAGCACTGTAATATCACTAAAATGGCCAGAAGTTCAATTCGCTTAATTTTTTTTTTTAAGATGTAAAATGCAG